>WOXC01000701.1:0-446515 GCA_011680675.1 Gymnobelideus leadbeateri | reverse complement strand
TGCCCTCCCATCCATCATCCCTCCTCTCATCCCCATTCCCCCCTATCCTGCTGCAGGTTGAGATATCCCATTTAGTATGTATGTCATTCTCTCCCTGAACCAAATTCAATGAGAATGTGGTTTTGCCTTTTTTGCCTTCCTATTCTCCCCCTCCCTTGCAACCACTTCCCCTTGCTTCTTCTACATGAGATAGTTTACCCTACCCTGTCTCTCCCCATCTCCTCTTGCCACTTTCCTCTCTCACCTCATAATTTCATCCCTTGAGTATTCTCCCTTCCCAACAAATTCAACCTATGCCCTCTATCCATATATAACTGTAACCATATACACACACATTCACATATGTATTCATATGACCACACCCTTCTTCCATTATTTTCATAGTGAGAAAGATATCATCAGTCACAGATATTGCTTTTCCATACAGGAATGTAAATAGTTCAACTTTGATAAGTTCCTTTTGATTTCTTTTCCTGATTACCTTCTCAGGCATCTCTTCCTTCTTGTGTCTGGATGTCAAATTTTCTATTCAATTCTGGTTTTTTCCTCAAGAATGCTTGAAAGTCCTCTATTCCACTGAATGACCATATTTTCCCCTGAAACAAAATACTCAGTTGTGCTGGGTAGGTGACCCGTGGGTTCAGTCCCAGTTCTTTTGCCCTCTGGAATATCATATTCCATGCCCTTCGATCCCTCAGTGTAGAAGCTGCCAGGTCCTGGGCTATTCTGATTGTGTTTCACAATATTGAAATTGTTTCTTCCTGGCTGCTTGTAGTATTTTCTCCTTGATCTGGGGATTCTGGAACCTGGCTATAATATTCCTGGGAGTTTTCTTTTTGGGATCTTTTTCAGGAGGTGATCGGTGGATTCTTTCAACCTCTATTTTGCCCTCTGGATCTAAAACATCAGGGCAATTTTCCTTGAGAATTTCTTGAAGGGTGATTTCTAGGTTCTTTCCTTGATCATGGCTTTCAGGTAGTCCAATAATTTTTAAATTGTCTCTCCTGGATCTATTCTCCAGGTCAGTGGTTTTTCCCATGAGATATTTCACATTGCCTTCTAATCTTTCATTTGTTTGGATCTCCTTAACAGCATCTTGATTTCTCATAAAGTCATTAGCTTCCATTTGCTCCAGTCTAACTCTGAAGGAATGAATCTCCTCAGTGAACTTTTGAGATTCTTTTCCATCTGGCAAATTCGACTTTTTAAGGCATTCTTCTCCTCATTGCCCTTTTGGGCCTCCTTTGCCATTTGAGTTAGTCTATTTTTTAAGGTGTTTTCCTCAGTCAGGCTGTTGACCCTCATTTCATACTTTTCCTGCATCCTTCTCATTTCTCTTTCCAGTTTTTCCTCCACTTCTCTTATTTGATTTTTAAAGTCCTTCTTAAGGTCCTCTATGGCCTGCAACCCACTCATGTTTTCCCCTGGGGCTTTTGGAGCAGGACTTCTGACCTCACAGTCCTTTTCCCGCTCTATGCCCCCAAAATAGGAGTCTAGGGTTGCATTTTTTCTGTTTCCTTTGCCTTGACATGTTGCCGCTTAATTACTTGACTTTTGGGCTTGTTGCCACACTATGGCTTTAAGGCCAGAGAGAGGAATTTTCGTCCCGAACGTATGGGGGGCAACTTCCGTTTCTGGCAAGCTGTAAACCCACCCACAATTCCACCCTAGATCACAATCCAGATCCAGGGAGGTTAAAGCAAGAGCAATTACCCCCCAAGACTGATCGCTGCATCTCCCTACAGTTTGCAGGCCAGGAGCTGGAGCTGCCACTGAAAACTACAAAATGGCGTGTCTCCTCATTGGCTTCTAGCCCCCAGGGGAGGGAGCCGACACATTCCCCAAATGGTTCCAAAGTCCATAGGACACTAACCTCTTACTGTGTCCTAGGCAAGTCTATGTTGATAATTCTGGAATCACCACAGCTGCTGGCGTTCTGGGGTCTCTCCAGCCAGCTGCTGGCCCTGCCGCCCTGGGGCTAAAACCTTGGCTCACGGGGACCCGGGCTCCGCTCGGCTGGGCTCCCTGCGCTCTGCGCGCTGCGTGCTGCTGGCTCCCAGAGTGCTGGGCTGGTCCTTCCTGCAGGGCTGCTGGGCTGTCCTCAGCAGGAGGTTAGCTTCTCTGTGTCGTTCTGTGTGTGCTGGGGCTCCAGAAGTTGTTCAGAGTCCCCTTTTACATAGTTTGGGGGGAATCTGGGGCCAGAGTGGCTTGGATGAGCTGTTTCTACTCCGCCATCTTGGCTCCGCCCCCGCATTTCTCTTTTTTTGTTGTGTTAGGGACACTATCCTGTTATGATTCTCCCTTATTTTATGATATTCTCTTGTTTATGACTGACAGAAACCAGACACCCCAGGGACACTCTCTTGTTTTATGGAAACTATAATTTTGGCTGATAAAGGACATGGCCAGGGGAAAGTGAGGATGAAACACTTCTTAGCTCTGTGGGTGTGTAGTCTCTTTCAACTGGCCTTTCTTTGAGCTCATTTTCAAATGAACCCCCTGCATAATGTGCACACACTTCTGTCTGCTTTGAGAGAAATAAATATGCCTATACAACCTAACTCTGTTTGCCTTTCGGAGAATAAACACCTCAGGTTGACAGTAGGTAGTCCCCTCTGTCTAAGGAGCCCATCTTGGGTTTCTACTCACAGTATTCAAAAATTTGAGTCTGGTTGCCCACCACCCCTTTCTTTGGGATGAAGGTTATGGGCAGAAGACTGTCTTACTTGATAAATGTCACGTGCCAATGATAAGAATAGAGAGTGTGGTGCTCAGGAGGACACAAAGTGGGCCAGTAAAATCTGAATGGTCTCTCCTGGGTCCCAGGAGCAGAAAGGATATGGGGCAGTGGTCAGGAAGAAGCCAAAGATTTGGCACTTTGACATATAGGAAGCAAAATTCCCTCTCCTTCCACCTGAATTTACCATGGGCAAAATCATTATATCCAAAACAGAACACAATAACTTTCTTTTCCAAACTTCCTTATCATTGTTAAAGGTACCACCACAACTTCAAATCACCCAGGTTCGAGACCATAAAATCATCCTTGACCCCATCTCTCCCTTGCCCTTTCCGCTAATATCTAGAGCAGAGGTGGGGAACCTGAGGCCTCAAGGCCACATGTAGCCCTCTAGGTCCTCAAGGGCAGCCCTTTGATGAAATCCAAACTTACAGAAGAAATCCCCATAATAAAAGGATTTGTTCTATAAAACTTGAACTCAGTCAAAAGGCCTTACCCAAGGATGTAGGAGGCCACATGTGTCTCAAGGCCTCAGGTTCCCCACCCCTGATGTAGGTAGTGGCCAAGGCTCCTTGAATCTACCTCCATAAAACCTCTCCCATCAGTCCCCTTCCAATTATGCTAGCAATAGAGTCTATCACGTAGTAAGTCCTTAATAAATATGTGTTGAATTGAATTAAACCTGTAAGTATGGCTATCAGCTAGCTTTGCTTCTTAAAAAAAATGGAAATGTGTAGAACAGATCAGTCTATTTTAAAAATAATTGTTCATCTGTTGGCTCATTAAACCAACCAAGCCAAAAAAAAAGACACCATGACATGGCCTGGAACATACATGGCTCATTAACTCCACCCCACAAAAAGCTCCATTTAAACACAACCTGGGAACTTTTGTGTCCAATTTCCCCAAAATTCCGAAATAGCAAAGTAGAATATAATTTTGGTGTAGCCCCTAAGGCACCCCCTCCTATCAGATCCCCAGGTATCAGAGACACCAAACATAAAATAAGATGGTGAAAATATAAAATAGGATGGTGCCCTCAGAGAATTTATAGATTCATGGGGATGGGGGAAAGAATAACCACAACAGGAGACAGACAGGAAAAAATGGTATAAGAAAATTGAACAGAGAAAGATCCAATAATCTAACCTAATCCAACACATATTTATTAAACACCTACTAATGGTGAAGGTACCACACTCAATTTGGAAATACAGAAACAAAATGACAAAGTCCCTGCCCTCAAGGAACTTACATTCTACTGAGGGAGGGTGCAAAATGTGAACATAACCATTATTTTGCTTTCTGATAGTGTTGCTGTGGAGATTTAAGATGAAGGAAGTATGGCAGCCAAGTGTACATCTTCACCCAGAGTTCCTAAATGCCCATGATATTGACCCTGAGTGGACTTCTTCAGAGGAGAGGATACAGGAGAGACTGATGAGGCAGCAATGCTGAGAGTCTTGTTGAGGCTGAGCTGACCAATGGCTAGTGCCATTCCCCCTCCAACAAACCCAAGGGGAGCATGTGGAGGGCAAAGTTTGACAAGGAGTAGCACCACAATGGCACCTAACAGACAAGATTGGGCTCCAGCAGAAGCAGCAGATCATGGAATGGGGTGGTTAGTTGTCCATACCAGGTCCCTGACATCTTCCATTCTCTTCTGCCACCCTTGATGGGTGAGAAACTCTTCCTAGATTGCTCAGTATCCACTTTGTGTTTCCCCACCCTACCTGAATGAGGAGGAGAAAAGGAGAGAGATCTCTCCTGTTCCCTATTGCTTGAAGCCCTAGGCAGTCAACATTCCAAATGAATATACCCCTAGATTGGTTTCTGTCAATGCTTTGCTTATAAATTTATTCCCGCTGACGTTCTTTTAAAAAGTGATGGCCTCTAAGCCAGACAAGTGTAGGTAACAATGATGATGGTAAAAGAGGGAATGAGGGAAGAACCTAGAGCCTATCTAGGGGTTGAAAGGATGGGGACTTTTTTCACCCCAGTAGAAGCAGGACTAGAGAAAGACCCTAGAACCAATGGAAGAGACAGAACCTACAGAAAGACCCGCAAAGATGGCGGTGTAGAAGGAAGCAGTATAGCCTATCTCTCAACAATAACTATACCAACCAAGAACCTAGAAAGAGCACCAGACTGAGTTGTAACCAGAAACCCAGGAAAAATCATAGTGAGACATTTTCCCATCCTGGGTTAGCATGTGTGAGCTCTGGAGATAAGGTTTAGCCAGCAAGACTCTGAGAAGAGCATTCCAACGTGGAGACTGAACTAGGGCCTGTGGCACTGCACTAAGGCAAAAAGACATCCAGATCCAGCAAGGACTTGGCTGGTACTGTGTATAGAGCAGAACAGGAGAGTATATGAATTCTGATTACCCTGTAGACATAGGGAGACAATAGGAAAAGAAAGCTTGGGGCAATTTGGGTTGTATAGCTAACATTTAGCATATCCTTTAGAACCTTTATCCCTCTTGTCTTGGGAGAAAACCACATTTTGGGGGGCAAAATTTATCCCAAATTTTTTATTAAAAAGGCACCTGGACAAAACTGGGGGATATTTCCTTAAGTAGTGATTTCCAGATTTTGGAGGATCAAAGTGCCTTTTGTATATTTTAGTGAACAGAAAAATCCTTGGAGATGTCAAGGATTAGATCATTAGATACATATTTTCCCATAGGGTCTGAATTAAAATATCCTGTTTTTAAATAGACTAAGGAAGGACATAAACTTATGGGTTATATAAGAGTCACTGGGATTAGGCTGGTTTTAACAGCTGAATGACTGGGAATTTCTGGGCACAACAGTATACAATTTGGGGAAAAGGGGGAGGGGGCAGGGTCACTGAAACACAGGAAAAAGACAATTTTAAAAGAGATGTTCGTTAACTAAGCAGGCTTCTACTTCTGAGCCATCTTCTCTTTGGGAAGTTCTGACTCCCTTTGATGGACACTAGAAGGACAGAAGACCAGGTCTTGACTATACCTCCCTGTATATTAGCAGTGAGTAATCCTCCAGGCTAAGCCCCTGGATAGCAGTGGTTCTACCCACCCATGGTGGGAGTGGGGGAAATCTTCCTACAACTATGTCAGGAGATAAGTCCCACTGTTACTTCCCCCTAAAGTGAGAGAGACCCCTTCCCCCAGGCCTGGTGAACTACATCCGTATTTGGCAGTGCCCAAGACCAATTGCAATAGCGACGTTCCTGTATCTTGCTATCAGATCAAGAGCCAACCACTACATTTCCAAATTTCATCCCACTCAATTTGGCTACAGATACATTTTTTGGGGCAAGGGCTATCTCACTGTATTCTGTTTTGGCTAACTGACCACAAAAATCACTCATTTGGAAAATCTTTGATGGGGTAAGTTCAGGAGAGTCTGATCACCTGCCATGAGTCCAAAACACACAAGTTCTATTTGTGTACTGACTTTTTAAGGAGCTGAAACAAGTTGATTAAATTGATATGGTTTTTAAAAATTAATTTTATTGATATCTTATTTTTATATCACCTAAATTTCCCTCTTTAGCCCTCTCTCTTTCCTCCCTCCCAGAGAGTCACCCCATATAACAAATAATTTTCTTCAAAGAGGAAAAGAAAAGAAAAACTGATTAGTATGTCCAAAAAATCTGAAAAAAAAAAGGAATATTCCCTCCCTGTCAGGCTTCCACTGGCAGAAAGGAACGGGGAGGTGTCTTTCCCTATCTTTTCTTTGGGGCCATGCTTGTTTTTTGCACTAATTTCACAATGTTCATTTCCTATTGTTTTATGGTTGTTCTTTTCATTTACATTTAGTCATTTTGTAAATTGTTTTCTGGGCTCTGCTTACTTCTGAATGCAAGTCTTCCCCAGCTTCTTTCTATATTCATCATCTTTATCATTTCCTATAACACACTAATATTCCATTACATTTGTGTATCAAAACTTGTTTTTCCATTTCACAATTAAATGACATCTACTTTGTTTCTAATTGTTTGCTATCACAAAAAATAGTATTATAACTATTTTGATATTTATTGGGGTTTTTTTTATCAATGACTTGCTTGGGATGCATATCTACTAGTGGAATCTCTAGATCAAAGGTATAGACATGTTAGTCATCTTATTTGCATAAATCAAAATTGTTTTCCGGAATGGTTATATTGATTCACAACTCCACCAACAATGTACTGGTGTGCCTATTTTTTTTTTTTTACAACTCCTTCAACATTGACTATTCCTCTCTTTTGTCATCTTTGCCAATTTTCTGGGAGTGAAGTGAAATCTCGAAGTTCTTTGGATTTGCATTTCTCTCATTAATGGTGATTTGGAGCATTCCTTCATATTGTTCTTATTAGATTGCAAATTTTTTTGAGAATTACTTATTTGCATTTTTGATCACTTATCTATTGAGAATGACTTTTGGTCATCCTCATATTAAATACATATATAGCTATAGTGTCTGTATATGTATGTGGGTATATACACACATACACACATATATACATATATAATCTATGCCTCTTGGATACCATACCATACCATACCATATGTGTATTATATACATATATATATACACATATATACATACATATGTGTGTGTGTATATATATATAGTATGTGTGGATGTGGATGTGGAGATATATACACACACATACACACATGTATACATACATAATCTATACATCTTGTATACCATACTCATATTATATATATATAGTGTATGTATATATGTATGTGGATATATATGTATATGTATATATACACATATATACATATATACACATATATACATCAACACATATATACACATAAATACATATATAATCTATATGTCTTGGATACCATTCCATATATAGCATACCTTTATCTGAAAAATGTCAAAGACTTTTTTTCTCATGCAACCACTTCCCTTTTTATTCTGGGCACATTAATTTGGTTTGTGCAGAAGCTTTTCAGTTTCATGCAATCAAAATGATTTATTTTCTCTTTTACTATCACCTCTATCACTTTTTTGGTTAAGAATACATCTCCACTAGATGGTGCAGTGAGTAGAGTGCCGGCCCTGGAGTCAGGAGGACCTGAGTTCAAATCTGGCCTCAGACACTTGACACATTTACTAGCCATGTGACCTTGGGCAAGTCACTTAACCCCAACTTAACCCCTTCCAAAAAGCAAAAAAAAAAAAAAAAGAATACATCTCCTACCCAGAACTGTGAAAGATATATGATTGCTTCTCTTCTCATTGTTTTCATACTTTAATCTTTAATATTCAAGTTATGTATCCATTATTAATTTACTGTAGAATATAGTATAAGAAATTGGTCAAAGTCTAATTTTTTCCACATTGATTTCCAGTTTCCCATACAGTTCTTATCAAATAGGGAATTCTCTCCTAAGTAACTTGTTTTCAGATATATTAAACTCTGGGTAGTTGAGTTCCATCAATTTTGAGTTCCCCTTATCTAGTCTGTTCTATTGATCTGCTTCTCTATATCTTTACCAATACCAAACAGAAATAAAGGGGGAAAGGCAGCAATGAAGAGGGAGTAGTATGTTTAGATGAAAAACTACATTTAAAAAGAAGCAATCATGAAGGCAGAATCAAGATGGTGGAGTAAAAGGCAGGGACTCATCTGAGCTCTCCCAAATTTCCCTCCAAACAACTTTTAAATAATGCTTCAAATCAAATTCTGTAGTGGCAGAACCAATAAAAGGTCAGGGTGAAATAATTTTCTAGCCCAGGAAAACTTAGGAAGTTGGTAGGCTAGGTCTATCTCAGCTAGGTGGTGGTCAGACCTAGAACCCAGTGAAAATCTCACAGTGCAGGCCAAATTGGGCAGTGGGCCTTGGAGGGAGTTCTGTGGCAGCAGCTTTGGGAGATCTCAGTCCACAGATGCTAAGACAACTGACCAGAAGTTATAAGTCAAGAAACAAGCTGGAAAATGAGCAAACAAAAGAAGAACCTAACCACAAAAAGTCATTGTGTTGACAAGGAAAGTCGAGACACAAACCCAAGAAGAAGGCACCCACATTCAAAGCTCCAAGGAAAAACATGAACTGGTCACAGATCCCCCCCCATCCCCAAAGAATTCCAAGAAAAGCTCAAAAAGGATTTTAAAAATCAAATGAGAGATAGAGGAAAAAATGGGAAATGAAATGTGAGTAATGCAAGAAATTATGAAAATAGAGTCAACAAAAAATACTGAAAACACCTTAAAAACCAGAATTATCCAAATAGGGGGCGGAGCCAAGATGGCAGAGTAGAAACAGCTCGTCCAAGCCTCTCTGCCCCCAGATTCTCCACAAACTATGTAAAAAAGGACTCTGAAAAACTTCTGGAGCCCCAGCACCCACAGAACGACACAGAGAAGCTAACCTCCCGCTGAGGACAGCCCAGCACCCTGCAGGAAGGACCAGCGCAGTGGTCTGGGAGCCGGCAGCGCGCAGAGCGCAGGAGCCGAGCCGAGCCCAGGTCCACTTGAGCCGAGGTTTTAGCCCCAGGGCGGCAGGGCCAGCAGCCTGCTGGAGGAACCCCAGAACACCAGGAACTGTGGAGACGCCAGAATTATCAACATAGACTTGCCTAGGACAAAGTAAGAGGTTAGTGTCCTATGGACTTTGGGACCTGTATTTGGGGAATGCGTCAGCTCCCTCCCCTGGGGGCTAGAAGCTGCTGAGGAGACACGCCACTGTGTAGTTTTCAGAGGCATTTCCGGCTCCCAGCCTACAAATCGTGGGGAGATCCAGCGATCAGTCTTGGGGGGTAATCGCTCTTGCTTTAACCTCCCTGGATCTGGATTGTGATCTAGGGTGGAAGTTGTGGGTGGGTTTACAGCTTGCCAGAAACGGAAGTTGCCCCCACACGTTCGGGACGAAAATTCCTCTAGCTGGCCTTAAAGCCATAGTGTGGCAACAAGCCCAAAAAGTCAAGCAATTAAGTGGCAACATGCCAAGGCAAAGGAAACAGAAAAATGCAACCCTAGACTCCTATTTTGGGGGCATAGAGCGGGAAAAGGACTGTGAGGTCAGAAGTCCTGCTCCAAAAGCCCCAGGGGAAAACATGAGTGGGTTGCAGGCCATAGAGGACCTTAAGAAGGACTTTAAAATCAAATAAGAGAAGTGGAGGAAAAATTGGAAAGAGAAATGAGAAGGATGCAGGAAAAGTATGAAATGAGGGTCAACAGCCTGACTGAGGAAAACAACACCTTAAAAAATAGACTCAGTCAAATGGCAAAGGAGGCCCAAAAGGGCAATGAGGAGAAGAATGCCTTAAAAAGTCGAATTTGCCAGATGGAAAAAGAATCTCAAAAGTTCACTGAGGAGATTCATTCCTTCAGAGCTAGACTGGAGCAAATGGAAGCTAGTGACTTTATGAGAAATCAAGATGCTGTTAAGCAGATCCAAAGAAACGAAAGATTAGAAGGCAATGTGAAATATCTCATGGGAAAAACCACTGACCTGGAAAATAGATCCAGGAGAGACAATTTAAAAATTATTGGACTACCTGAAAGCCATGATCAAGGAAAGAACCTAGAAATCACCCTTCAAGAAATTCTCAAGGAAAACTGCCCTGATGTTTTAGATCCAGAGGGCAAAATAGAGGTTGAAAGAATCCACCGATCACCTCCCGAAAAAGATCCCAAAAAGAAAACTCCCAGGAATATTATAGCCAGGTTCCAGAATCCCCAGATCAAAGAGAGAATATTACAAGCAGCCAGGAAGAAACAATTTCAATATTGTGGAAACACAATCAGAATAGCCCAGGACCTGGCAGCTTCTACACTGAGGGATTGAAGGGCATGGAATATGATATTCCAGAGGGCAAAAGAACTGGGAATGAACCCAAGGGTCACCTACCCAGCAAAACTGAGTATTTTGTTTCAGGGGAAAACATGGTCATTCAGTGGAATAGAGGACTTTCAAGCATTCTTGAGGAAAAACCAGAGTTGAATAGAAAATTTGACATCCAGACACAAGAAGTAAGAGATGCCTGAGAAGGTAATCAGGGAAAAGAAATCGAAAGGAACTTATCAAAGTTGAACTATTTACATTCCTATACGGAAAAGCAATATCTGTGACTGATGATATCTTTCCCACTATGAAAATAATGGAAGAAGGGGGTGTGGTCATATGAATACATATGTGAATGTGTGTGTATATGGTTACAGTTATATATGGATAGAGGGCATAGGTTGAATTTGTTGGGAAGGGAGAATACTCAAGGGATGAAATTATGAGGTGAGAGAAGAAAGTGGCAAGAGGAGATGGGGAGAGACATGGTAGGGTAAACTATCTCATGTAGGGGAAGTGGGTGCAAAGGAGGGAGAATAAGGAAGGCTAAAAAGGCAAAACCACATTCACATTGAATTTGGTTCAGGGAGAAAATGACATACATACTAAATGGGATATCTCAACCTGCAGCAGGATAGGGGGAAGGGGGATGAGAGGAGGGATGATGGATGGGAGGGCATCCTTGGGGTGAGGGGAGGTTGGAAGTACCCACTATAGAAGAGGGACAGGATCATGTAGGGAATGGACCAGGTGGGGGGTGGGATGAGTGGGAGGGAATTATAAGCAGCCTTGTACAATATATCTACTATGATAATGTTTTGCATAGCTAGACATGTACAACATATACTGAATTACTTATCTCCCAAGAGGGAATGGGTGACAAGGGAGGAAGGAAATGGATCTGAAATTCGAGGTCGTAACATTAAATGTTTCAAATATATATAAATACTATTATTAATACTCTTTTGCCTATAATTGGGAGATAAGATGTCAAGCATTGGGACACAAAGATTCACCTTCCTCTAATGGAAAAGTCGATGGGGGTATGGGAGAAGGTATGGGAGAGAGCAGATTGGAGGAAGCGATATCTTGTGGGACTGCTATTCTGGGAGGTTGGGTAGGGGAATAATGGGGGGAAAATGATTGTAACTCAAAATCTGGCGGAAATGAATGATGTAAAACAGAAGTTAATAAAGTATTTGTTTAAAAAAAAAAAAAGAATTATCCAAATAATAAAAGAGAAATATACACTGAAGAGGAGAACTCCTTTAAAAAGTAGAATTGGCCAAATGGAAAAAGAATAAAAGTTCACTAAAGAAAATATTTCCGGCAGCTAGGTGGTGCAGTGAAGTGCACCAGGCCTAGAGCTAGGAGGACCTGAGTTCAAATCTAACCTCAGACACTTAACACAAAAACTAGCCGTCTGACCTTGGGCAAGTCACTTAACCCCAGCTGCCCTCCAAAAAGCAGAAAAAAAAGGAAAATATTTCCTTAAAAAGTAGAATTGGGGGAGGCAGAACCAAGATGGCACAGTAAAAACAGTGCGACCAAGGCACTCTCCCCCCAGATCACCTCCAAACTATGTAAAAGGGGACTCTGAACAACTTCTGGAGCCCCAGCACCCAAAGAACGACACAGAGAAGCTAACCTCCCACTGAGGACAGCCCAGCAGCCCTGCAGGAAGGACCAGTGCAGCACTCTGAGAGCCGGCAGTGCAGTGCACAGCGCGGAGAGCTGAGCCCAGGTCCGCGTGAGCCGCAGTTTTAGCCCCAGGGTGGCTGGGCCAGCAGCCGGCTGGAGGGACCCCAGAACACCAGCAGCTGTGGCGATTCCAGAATTATCAACTCAGATATGCCTAGGACAAAGTAAGAGGTTAGTGCCTTATGGACTTTGGGATCAGTATTTGGGGAATGTGTCGGCTCCCTCCCCTGGGGGCTAGAAGCCCCTGAGGAGACACGCCATTTTGTAGTTTTCAGTGGCAGCTCCAGCTCCTGGCCTGAGAACTGTAGGGAGATGCAGCGATCAGTCTTGGGGATTAATCGCTCTTGCTTTAACCTCCCTGGATCTGGATTGTGATCTGGGGGGGAGGTCTGGGGTGGGTATCCAGCTTGCCAGAAAGCTGTGAAGACCCCAACGTTCAGGACGAAAGCTCCTGTCTGGTGGTAGAGTCCTACTTGGCAACAAGCACAAAAGTCAAGTAATTAAGTGGCAACATGTCAAGGCAAAGGAAACAAAATAAACAGAAAAATGCAACCTTAGACTCCTATTTTGGGGGCAAAGAGGATCGAAGCATTGGACAGGAAGAAGATTATGATGTCAGAAATCCTCCTCCAAAAGCCCCAAAGGAAAATATGAGTGGGTTACAGGCCATAGAGGACCTTAAGAAGGACTTTAAAAATCAAATAAGAGAAGTGGAGGAAAAATTGGAAAGAGAAATGAGAAGGATGCAGGAAAAGTATGAAATGAGGGTCAACAGCCTGACTGAGGAAAACAACACCTTAAAAAATAGACTAACTCAAATGGCAAAGGAGGCCCAAAAGGGCAATGAGGAGAAGAATGCCTTAAAAAGTCGAATTTGCCAGATGGAAAAAGAATCTCAAAAGTTCACTGAGGAGATTCATTCCTTCAGAGTTAGACTGGAGCAAATGGAAGCTAATGACTTTATGAGAAATCAAGATGCTGTTAAGCAGATCCAAACAAATGAAAGATTAGAAGGCAATGTGAAATATCTCATGGGAAAAACCACTGACCTGGAAAATAGATCCAGGAGAGACAATTTAAAAATTATTGGACTACCTGAAAGCCATGATCAAAGAAAGAACCTAGAAATCACCCTTCAAGAAATTCTCAAGGAAAATTGCCCTGATGTTTTAGATGCAGAGGGCAAAATAAGAGGTTGAAAGAATCCACCAATCACCTCCTGAAAAAAATCCCCAAAAGAAAACTCCCAGGAATATTATAGCCAGGTTCCAGAATCCCCAGATCAAGGAGAAAATACTACAAGCAGCCAGGAAGAAACAATTTCAATATTGTGGAAACACAATCAGAATAGCACAGGACCTGGCAGCTTCTACACTGAGGGATCAAAGGGCATGGAATATGATATTCCAGAGGGCAAAAGATCTGGGACTGAACCCAAGGGTCACCTACCCAGCAAAACTGAGTATTTTGTTTCAGGGGAAAATATGGTCATTCAGTGGAATAGAAGACTTTCAAGCATTCTTGAGGAAAAAATCAGAATTGAATAGAAAATTTGATATCCAGACACAAGAAGCAAGAGATGCCTGAGAAGGTAATCAGGGAAAAGAAATCAAAAGGAACTTATCAAAGTTGACTTATTTACATGCCTACATGGAAAAACAATAACTGTGACTGATGAAACCTTTCTCAGTATGAAAATAATGGAAGAAGGGTGTATGGTCATATGAATACATATGTGAATGTGTGTATATATATTTACAGTTATACATGGAGAGAGGGCATAGGTTGAATTTGTTGGGAAGGAATGATACTTAAGGGGTGAAATTATGAGGTGAGAGAGGAAAGTGGCAAGAGGAGATGGGGAGAAACAGGGTAGGGTAAACTATCTCATGTAGAAGAAGCAAGGGGAAGTGGCTGCAGGGGAGGGAAAGAATAGGAAAGCAAAAAGGCAAAACCACACTCTCATTGAATTTGGTTCAGGGAGAGAATGACATACATACTAAATGGGATATCTCAACCTGCAGCAGAATAGGGGGAAGGGGGATGAGAGGAGGGATGATGGATGGGAGGGCATTCTTGGGGGGAGGGGAGGTTGGAAGTACCCACTATAGAAGAGGGACAGGTTCAAGTAGGTAATGGACCAGGTGGGGGGTGGGATGGGTGGGAGGGGATTATAAACAGCCTTGTCCAACATATCTACTATGGTAATATTTTGCATAGCTATACATGTACAACACATACTGAATTACTTATCTTCCCAGAGGGAATGGGTGGCAAGGGAGGAAGGAAATGGATCTGAAATTCGAGGTCTTAACATTAAATGTTTCAAATATATATAAATACTATTATCAATTAAAAAAAAAAAGTAGAATTGGCCAAATGGAAAAGGAGGCACAAAAATCCACTGAAATAAACAATTCCCTAAAAATTAGAATTGGGCAAGTGGAAGCTAATGACTATTCCATGAGACATCAAGAAAGAAACAAAATTAAAAGAATGAAAAAAATAGAAAATGTGAAAAATCTCATTGGAAAAACAACTAACCTGGAAGATAGATTGAAGAGAGATAATTTAAGAATTATTGGACTACTTGAAATCCATGATAAAAAAAAGAGCTTAGATATCATATTTCAAGAAATTATCAAAGAAAACTACTCTGATATCCTAGAACCAGAGAGTAAAATAGAGATTGAAAGAACACACTGATCACCTCCTCAGAACCAAAAGCAGAAGTACTAAATGCATCCTTTTCAGATCATAATGCAATAACAATTACATTAAATAAAGGACCATGGAAACAGATTAAAAGTCAATTGGAAATTAAATAATTTAAAGAATGAGTGGGTTAAAAAACAAGTCATAGAAACAATCAATAATTTCACTAAAGAGAATGACAGCAATGAGACAACATGCCAAAATTTATGGAATGTAGCCAAAGCAATACTTAGGGGAAAATGTATATCTCTAAACATTTACATCAATAAAATAGAGAAAGAGCAGATCAATGAATTGGGCATGCAATTAAAAAAATTTTAGAAAAAGAACAAATAAAAAATCTCCAATTAAACACCAAATTTGGAAATTCTGAAAATAAAAGGAGAAATTAACAAAACTGAACGTGAGAAAATCACCAAAGTAATAAATAAAACTAGGATCTGGTTTTATGGTGGAAAAGAAAAAATAAAACAGATACACAGTTGATTAATTTTATTTTTAAAATAAAAGGAAAACCAAAGGGCAGAACCAAGGCAACTGCTCCCTGCAGAAGACCACAGAAGTTCATCCTCCTCACTACAAGCATAGATAGGGAGGAAGGAATGAGAGATTGAATCATTGGGGTCTGGTATAAAACAATTTTACTGTAAACAATAAAGCATTAAATGAAAAAATGAGAGAAAAAGAAATGATTCTTCTTGGATAGGGCCCTTCAGGACAATTTACATAAAGCTCAGAATATAGCTCCCTTTGAGAAAATTTGTATAAGACTTAGAATAAAGAATACAGAAGGATGCCCAAGCACTGGATGTGGGTGGGTATATTTTTGATCACCAGAGACAATTCTGTTCCTCCCATACCAAAGTACCAAATCCTTGTCTGGTCTCTTCCCTGACTATTACCTATGTTCTTCCTACCTAGAGAAACCCTCTGCAATACTCCAGACCCTACTATAGCTGCTTAGTGGCACCCAGGGTATCAACATCATGATTGGTGACATTTGTCAGATAGGATGGGTGATGCCTGAACTACCCTCAAACCCTCCCCTCCATAGTGTGGCAGAAAGAGCACTGACCTTGGAATCAGAGAACCTGGATATGAAAGTCCATTCTGCTATGTGGACAAATTATTCCAACTCTCGGGGTCTTGGTTTGCTTACCTGTTACATGAGGAGGTGGACTGGATGGCCCTTAATAACCCTATCTTTTCTAGATCTAAGATCTCATCAGCACTTACTACCTATATTACCTCCCTGGGCCTCAGTGTCCTCATCTGTTTAATGAGGTAGTTCAACTGGATGATCTTGAGTTTTTCCAGCTCTCAATCTATGAACCTGTGAAGGGAACACCAGAGCCCAGAGGGACAGGCTCCATCACTCAAAGGGTGGGAGAATTTCAGTGGGAGGAGGAGAGAATAGGAGGAGGCAGTTAGTTCCTTGCTTTGGAGGCCATCTTTGTAGCAGAACTTGATCCCTTATGAGAAGGCTCTCATATGGCCAGGTTGCTCTGGTTTAGACAAGGTCTAAGGTCAATAGTCCATTAATGGCCAAGAGAGGAAGTTCTGTGCCAGAGAGAGAAACACACAATGGAACAGACCAGGGAATGGTCTTGCTTTGGCATACAGAGCAGAGCTCTGGGTCTCACCCACACAGACCTGTGGCCTCCACCTCTGGAACTGTTGGATTCAAAGTCAACAGAGCAACTGATGGCTGAGTGGTGGGGGAGGGGTTTTCCATTCTGAGGGATGAAGGAGATTTGAATTTTATATTGATGCTGGGTTCCATCCAAGGCTAGGGTACTGTGGTAAAAACCACCGCTGTAAGGACAGAAGGAGCTCATTCACGGAGGAGATCCAAAGAGCTTTGGGCTGCTGTTGCCATAAGGATATCACAAAACCAGACCCTTCTTAGGGTCATTGGTAGAAAAGGGGGTCATCTGAGATCCTGGGGGTTCTCTGGGGGTGAGAGTCAACTTCTCTGCAGACAGCTTGTAGGTATCTCACTTGGGGGTGAGATAGGGCCATGTCACCCAGAGGACCAAGGAATGAATCAAGGGGCCGAGGGTCAGAGGCCTAGGTTGTGTCCACAATTATGTTTCCAGTCACGCTCCCTACTGGAGAGTCAAGGGGCCATGAATGAGTAGCAAAGAGTTTCCATCCAGGGATCCCCAGATGGAAAGCTTGGGGTTTGGACTCAGTCCCTCCCATGTCAAGTTTGGGGTATTCTTATTGTTTATGGAACTCCTTTTTCCAGGTCTATACTGCATTCAGAGATCAGTGTATTTTTCTTTCTATGAAATCATCATCCCCAGGAGACTGGCAAGCTGGAGGACAGAAGACCAACCAGAGAAGATGCACTACTCCTTCTTCATGAAAGGGAGTTGGCACGTCATCAGCCTGAAGCGGAAAAGAGGGCTCTATGTCCAGAATTTCCCCATCTACACCTACTCCAATGGGATCCCAGGCCTGGACATGCCTTTTATCCAAGAGGACTGCTACTATGATGGGTACCTAGTAGGTGACCAGGGGTCCTTTGCATCCATCAGCACCTGCTCAGGGCTCAAGGGAATCCTGATCATCCAGACAATTGCCTTTGGCATCCTGCCAGTCAAATCCTCCAAAAAATTTGAACATGCTGTGTATCGCTTGTCTAAGGTATCACATGATGCCTGTGGGGTCAAGGAAAGGGAAAGCCAAGAATCCTGGGCACTGGAGAAAGAAATGGAACTCTCTCCAGCACACTTCCCCTATGTCTGGTCACAGACCAAGTACTTGGAGATCTTTATAGTGGTGGACAACATTCGGTTCCAGATGTGGGACAGGAACGTGACCACAACCACTCAGACCCTTGTGGATGTCCTTGCTTTGGTCAACCAACACATGAAACAAATCAACCTAGAAGTAGTGTTGACTGGGGTGGAGATCTGGACTGAGAGGGACCTAGTCCAGATCTCTTGGGACCTTGAGGAAACACTCTATGGCTTTAACCTATGGCAAGCTTCAGAACTCCCCAAAAGGGCAAGGCATGATGTTGCTCACCTGGTCACTGGGCAGGACCTTGCAAGCCACCAAGGCCAGGCGTTCATTGGGAGCATCTGCACCTCTGGGAACATGACAGGTGTGGAGGTCTTCCATCATGAAGATGTGCCTCGATTTGCAGCCCTCCTGGCCCATGAGCTGAGCCATAACCTGGGAATGAAGCACGACCATCCAGGTTGCACGTGTCCCAATTCGATTCTCTGTTCCATGCACAAGTCTATCGCCCTGGAGGGCAGCTTCAGCAACTGTAGTGTGGAAAACTTCTATGAGATGCTGGGCAGGGGCAAAGGAAGCTGCCTGTACAACAAGCCTGAGCCGAGGAGCCCCTTTGGAAGGCAGTACTGTGGGAACAAGATTGTGGAGGAAGGGGAGGCATGTGACTGTGGCAGTCATCATGACTGTATGAAGGACCCGTGCTGCCTGCCCTCGTGCCGACTGAAGAAAGGCCTGGACTGTGCCTTTGGGCCCTGCTGTAGAAAATGCAGGTTTACACAAGCAACCACGCCCTGTCGTCCCAATGTGGACGAGTGTGACCTCCCTGAATACTGTAATGGCAGCTCCATGTGGTGCCAGCCTGACTCCTACAAGCAAGATGGCACCCCATGCAAGGGTGAAGGTTCCTGCTACCAGGGGCGGTGCAGGAGCCTGGAAAGCCAGTGTGTGGAGTTGTTTGGGGAGGGCTCCAGAGCTGCCCCAGCGCTCTGCTATCACATGAACAGCCAAGGGGACCGGTTTGGCAACTGTGGCAGCAAGTGGCAAGGGCCAGTCAGGGTCTTCATTAAGTGCGAACCCAAGGATGTCATGTGTGGGAGTTTGTACTGTGAGAACGTCCAGAGGCTTCCCCATATAAAGAGCCACCATGCTCTCATCCAGGTCCTCATGGAAGAAACGTGGTGCTGGGGGGCAGATCTTCACAATGCCCTGGACATCCCCCATGGTGGCTCAGTAAAGGATGGCACCTCATGCGGCCCCCGGAAGATCTGTATCAACCAGTCATGCCTGGATGCTGATGCCATGCTCCACCACGACTGTAGCCTGGTCAGATGTCATGAGAGAGGGGTCTGCAACAACCTCAAAAACTGTCACTGCGACTCTGGCTATGGCCCGCCCACATGCAAATCCCAGGGCCACGGCGGCAGCCTGGACAGTGGTCCCTCCCCCAAGGTTGGGGGCATCCACCAAAAGCTGGCTGCCCTTCTCTGTTTCCTGATAGCCACTGTCCTGTTGCTCACACCCATCGCCTTTGTGGGGATTTGCTTTTGGTGGAAGATGGAGAAGGCCCAAGCCAAGGAGCTGGAGACTGAGGATAGTTCAATGGGCAGGGAGGTTGGCTAGGCATAAGCCCCCTGCCCCGGCTTTCTCGGGTCCTTTCATTTCTGTAAGTGCTTATAACAGTCCAGCAGAGGGGAAGGTCATCAACCCCAGCCTCCCCACAAGGGATGGGTCTCTGCTAGGAAGATGGTAGTGCCTCCAATTTCTTTTTTAATTAAAAATGAATGAAGATCACTTTCACTAAAGTCCTATTCAAACCTCATGAGGGTGTAGAGGTGACTGACAAATTCAAGCATTTAACTAGGTGGTACAGGGCTGGGTGTGGAGCTAGGAAGTTCAGTTTGGTCATTTCAGTCATGTCTGACTCTTCATGACCCCTTTGGGGTTTTCTTGGCAAAGATACTGGAGTGGTTTGCCATTTCCTTCTCCAGCTCACTTTACAGATGAGGAAACTGAGGCAAACAGGGTTAAGTGACTTGCCCAGGGTCACACAGCTAGTAAATGTGTGAGGTCAAATTTGAACTCAGGAAGAGGAGTCTTCCCGACTTCCGGCGCTCTATGCACTATGGCGCCACCTAGAGGCCCACTGGAGTCAGGAACACCTGAATTCAAATCCAGCCTCAGACATTCCTGGGCTGTGTGACCCTGAGTACCCTTAACCTCTGTCTGCCTCATTTTCTTTACCTGTAAAATGGAGATCATATTTGTTTGGTTTGTTTGGAGTATAAAATGAGATGAAATGAAAGTGTTTCACAAACCTTAAAGCACTATGTAAATGCTAGCTTTTATTATTTCTTCAACTATTTGAGAACAAGGGAACAGTATTCTATGGTGGAATCCATCCACAAGCACTTATTAGGCACTCACTGTTTGCCCGGCACTGTGCTAAGCTCTTTCTAGAGCACTGACCCTGGAGTCCAAGTACCCAAATCGCACCTATGATACTACCTGTGCAAGTCAATTAAATTCTGACTGCCTCAATTTCCTTATCTGAAAAATGAGGGGGTTGAACCAGATGGCCTCTGGGGGCCCTTCCAGCTCTAGATTGGGGTCTGTGCATAAATTTCAGGGGGAAGAAAGGGGATGCGAACTTGTATGAGAAAAAATGATGTCTATATCTTTACTAACTTTGAACTGAAATCTAACATTGCTTTTAATTATTTAAAAATCTGATTTTGAGAGGGGGTCCACAGGTTTTGCCAGCCCACTGCCCAAGAGATCCAGGATACGAGATCAAGAAGCCCAAGCTAGGTCTGCGATCACACGTCCTTCTGCCTGGTTGGCATTATGTGAGGAACACAGAGACAAAAGGAAATGATTCCTGTCCTCAGTAATGTTACACTCTACTGAAGAAGTCTGTACAAAATATACCCAGGGTCAATACAAAGTGAGAGTCAGTGTGGTGGAATGGATATACTAGATGGGGGCCCCGTTGCCCTGACCCATGCCCAACTGCGCAACTGTAATCAGTCAGTTAATATTTATTAGGCACCTATTATGTGCTAGGCAATGTGCTAACAGTCAATAAACATGAGATATTTATAGACTGTCAGTTCTGAAGTTAAAGTCCCTGGGTTCAAATTCCGGCTCTGAGACTTAATACTTAAGTTGCCTTGGGCAAGTCATGTCCCCTCCCTGGCCTCAGTTTCCTCATCTATAAAGTGAGGGGATTGGAATACATGGTTTCTGGGGTTCTTTCCAGCCCCAGGTCTATGAAATGAAACACTAACCTGCAGGGGTTTCTGCACTGTGAGTTCCCTAGCCTCACTGGGAAAAAATAAAAAATATATACCAAATACTTTTGGAGATGGGGGAGAAGCAGTAACAGGCAGAGATGGAAAGGGAGATGAGGCAAGGCCTTATAGAGGAAGAGGCCCTAAAACTGAGCCTTGACAGGAACTCAATATTCTAAGATGTAGAGGTTCTGGGAGAGTATGGCAGCAGGCACAAGCATGGAACAGGAGGGTGGGGTCAGAGGTCAGTGCTGCTAATCTCACCTCGAACATTGACCACCTGTGAGACATTAAGCAAGGACCTCCCTTAGTCCCCTGTGTCCTTATTTGTGAAGTGAGGCAGTTAAACCAAATGCTTTCCAAGGCCCCTTTCAGCTCAAGATCCAAGATCTTACAATCCCAGGTTCAGGGAGCTCCTGCCAGGCTAGGAGGACTTTAGGAACAATCCCAGTATCTGGCATGTCTATGTCTATGTCAACATCTATGTCTACGTCTACATCTACATCTATGTCTATGTCTGTCTATATCTGTTTCTATGTCTATGTCTGTTCTATGTCTATGTCTACATCTGTTTCTATGTCTATGTCTATATCTCTCTCTATGTCTATATCTGTCTCTATGTCTATGTCTATATCTGTCTCTAGGTTTATGTCTGTGTCTGTCTATGTCTATGTCTGTGTCTACATCTGTGTCTGTTTCTATGTCTGTCTTTCTATGTCTCTGTCTCCATCTGTCTATGTGTCTGTGTCTATATGCGTATGTATGTGTATATTTATGCTTCTATACTTATCTATATGTATGCCTATGCATATGCATGTGTGTATGTATACATACATGCATACATATATTTAAATTTTTTCCAATGACTGATCAGACAGCCTGGTTAAATGTGGAGATGACCACTAACAGAAGGTTGACCACCAAGGGATGAATTTTCCAGCCACAGCAGTTCATGAAGTTCATCTCTTTAGATAGAGAGGAAAGGATAGCTGTCATTGTATGGCATCACCCACACTGATCCGATCACAGATCCTTGAGGTATTTCCCTGAATTTGTTGTTCAGTTGTTTCAGTTGTGTCCAACTCTCCACAATCCCATTTGGAGTTTTCTTGGGAAAGATACTGGAATCTTTGCCATTTCCTTCTCTGGTTCATTTTACAGATGAGAAAACTTAGGCAAACCAGGTTACATGACTTGCTCAGGGTCACACAGCTAAAAAGTATCTGCAGTCACATTTGAACTCAGGAACATGAGCCTGACTCCAGGTCCCATGCTCTATATGCAAAGGCATCACCTAGCTGCCCACTTGCCCTGGCAAAAGAAGGAATCCCAGGTGCCTTAGTAAACTCCTAAAACTCCAAGAGTTCAATCCTATCCCAGTCACCCAGCTCACTCTGCCTCTTAATGCCATGGTCATGGCATGGTCTGCCCCAGCCTCAATTTGTCTTTTGAATCATGGTGACCCTGCAGTTGGAGAGACCAGGCCCTAGTCACTGTGAAGTTCAGGAGAAGGTGTGCTAGGCACTGCCAGCACCTGATAAGGCTCAGGAGACCTAACCTAACTTTTTCTCTCCCCTCCACCCCCCTCCAAGACTCACAGGCCCTTAGTCTAGCCCTTTCATTTTACAGATGAAGAATTTAAGCTCTGAAAATTAAAGTATCTCTGTCAGGTGGTGTAATGCATACTACTAGACCTGCAGTCAGGAAGTCCTGAGTGTGGATCCTACCTCAGACACTTACTAACTGTCTGACCCAGGGCAAAAGTCACTTAACATCCATCTGCCTCAATTTGCTCAAGAGTAAAAAGAGGATGATAGTGGCAGCTACCTCCTGGAGCTGTTAGGATCAAGTGAGATGATTTCTGTGAAGTACTTTGCAAATCTTAAAAGTGATATATAAATTTGAGCTATTGCAGGGGTGGCTAGGTGGCGCAGTGAGTAGAGTGCTGGCCCTGAAGTCAGAAGGACCTGAGTTCGGATCCGGCCTCAGACACTTAACACACACACAAACAAAATCCTAGCCGTGTGACCTTGGGCAAGTTACTTAACCCCAATAGCCCTCCAAAAAGCAAAAAAAAAAAAAAAATGAACTATTGTCCAAGATCACCCAGGAAATGAATGTGGGAGGAAGAGCTTGAACCTGCCTTATCTGACTCCAAATACAGTCCTCTTTGTATGGCATCTTATGCAAAATGAGGGCCTTGAACTAGGTGACCTCTGAAGTCTCTTCCAGCTCTAGAGCTATGAACCCCAGACATCAGCTCTCCAGTGTTACAGAAAACAGGAAACATTATTGGAAACCTGAGACCCAGGTTTGAATCCCAACTACTTTTACTACTTGTCAGTTCTGTTCTCTGGGCCTTATTCTCTTTACCTGTAAAATGGGAGGAGGGGAAGAGAGAGAAACTAGGTGTCACAGTGGATGGAATGCAGGGCATGGAGTCAGGAAGACTCATATTCCTGAGTTCAAATCCAGTCTCAGATACTTACTAGCTGTATGATCCCGGGCAAGTCACTTAACCATGTTTGCCTTAGTTTCTTCATCTGTAAAATGATCTGGAGAAGGAAATGGCAAACAACTCTAGGATCTTTACCAAGAAAACTCCAAATGGGGTCACAAAGAGTCAGACAAGACTAAAATGTCTGAACTACAATAAAATGAAGGGCTTGGACTAGGTAACTTTGGAGGTCCCTTCCAACTCTAGGGTCATCAATTGTATAATTTTGTGATTTGAAAACAACTTGCCCAGAAATGAGGGTCAGTAACTGATATTTTGGAATTCCTGATCATTTCTTAGCACTTGAGCCTAGTTTGCCTTAAAACCCTTATCCCCCAGCATGTGATAATTTTGAGAGATTGCTTAAGCTTCAGAACACAGCAAATAAGAAAATAGAAAGAACCGTATTTGAAAGCCCCTTAGTTCCAGAAAAGTCAGGTTTGGGGTCAGTCTTGACCTTGTTTTTTTTTTTTGTTTGTTTGTTTTTCTCAACTTCCTGAGCCATTCTCACCACCCACCAAATCTCACCCCTAAGACAAGGAAACTCAGACCTTTGTTGTGGTTAATCTCAGACATGGTGTTGAAGGAAATAAGTGTTTATTCCTTGCATGTCTAACAATAACATTTATAAATAATTATCTGGGATTTCGTTGTTTCCACAAGAGAGTTCCACAATTCTGAACCTCCCTGAGGTAATGATAACCATTCCAGGTGGGAGTGGGCTTGTTTCCCTGAAGTGAGAACATTACAATTAGAAATGAATGGTGACAGAAGGGGAAACATAATTGAGAGGCAGCCAGGTGGCACAGTGAATAGAGCACTAGCCCTGGAGTCAGGAGGACCTGGATTCAGATCCAGCCTCAGACACTTAACACAAAATTAGCCATGTGACCGTGGGCAAGTCACTTAACCCCAATTGCCTTCAAAAAAACAAAACAAAAAAAAAGAAACATAATTGAAAAGAAACTCTACCCAGGGCAACCAATAACCAAGCCAGTCACTACTCTCCACGCTCCAAAATCAATAATCCTCTGAGGCCTGAAATGCTGAGGGGACCGGGAGGGGAGGAGAACAGAGATAACCAGAGTTCCAAGCAGCTCATGGCTGCAGTATCCCATGGTCCTCCTCGCCATCACTGCCTGATACAATTCTGCAGAGTATCCCCGCCTTGGTAGTTTCAGAGGACAGTGGAAGCTGCATTTGCTGAAGTTGGTCTAGATTCTGGGGCAGCTAGACAACCAGTGTAAAGCCTTTTCTGAGAGCGTAACAGGGGAGTCTGAGTGTCTGCGTCCCTCCGGGCTTCTCGCCTGAGCCTGTGGAATCTGTGTTGCGTCCAACCGTAGACCCCACAGTTGAGCAGACCCTGGGATGCTGCTGTGAGAGCCTAGGGGAAACAGAGGAATAGTGATGTCCACTTTGCAGTCTCCCAGAAGGATCCTCTGCCCAATAAGGGCCATTCTGTTCTCAGCCACCCATCAGCCTTTGCCTTTTCAAAGGATATTTCTACTTCTTAGAACCATAACATTTTCTTCCTGGATGGAGGTCACTTTAGGGAATGGCCAGCAAGGAGAGAAAGAAAGCTTGCCTTGGGATGCCTCAAGATTTCTAAGTTGCTAAAAGGTTGGCCACTGCTGAGGAGGCAGGGGGAAGGTGAGCCAGGGGATGGGGATCCAGCTTCCTACAAGAAGGATACATAGCTCACAGTGGTGCTGTTGATGCCCTCTAAATTTCAGCACCCAGAAGACTGGCTGCCCCACCCTTGTTACATGTCTTACATTTCCTCAGGCTCACTCACCGAGCTCTACCATCAGCTTCCCTGTCCTAACTCACAGTGGACACAGCCTGTCGCCACCTTGGTGCTACCAGAGCACTGGCCAGAGAGAGAGGAAGAGGGTCCTCCCTCTGGCTGCCACATCCCATCCCAGGCTTCACAAGTTTGAAAGATTTTACTTAAATGGGGTTTGCTGATTTGTCAATGGTTTCTTAGCTATCTCTATACTAAGCCGAATCTTGACAGGGACAATTATTTTCCAGGCTGTACATAAAAGCAGAAAGATAGTCCTAGAGGGCCAACTGTGCAGCCAGAAAGAGATGGGTTCAGGTCCTGCCCCTGATGTATACCAGCTATGTGATCCTGGATAAGACACCACCTCCCTGTTTTTCAATTTCCTCTCGTATAAAATGAGAGTTGGACTAGCACAGAGGTGAGGAACCTGCGGCCTCAAGGCCACATGTGACCCTCTAGGTCCTCAAGTGAGGCCCTTTGACAAAATCCAGACTTCTAGTTCTAGAACAGCAAATCAAATCCCTAAGGCCCCTTCCATCTACAAGTTCCCTGAATCCATGATCCTGTGATTTCTCTTAGGTCAGCCTAATCTTTCAGTCAGATTATTACCTGCAAGCAAACCACCACCTTCAAGATTCCTAGAAGTTAAATTCCTCCCAAATATTACCCCCTTTCCTCACCAAAAATAATTATATTGCTTTCTATCCAAGTTTCATGAGAGTATATCACAGAACTTTTGTTTCCATTATGTACTCCCCACCCCTCCATTTGCCTTTTTTTAAAAAAAAATTTTAGTCCAGACTTATAATTTCATTGGCATTTTGGGGGACTCTTCTTTTAGAGTCCAGACTTGTAATTTCATTGGTATTTTCTACTTTTGGGGTCCAGATTTGTGATTTCATTGGTATTATGGACTCATTTTTTGGAGTCCAGACTTGTGATTTCATTGTCATTGGAAATTCCAAGTGTAAAATCTCTTTGCATTGATGGAAATCTGCTGTTTAGAATCTTAGAAAGCTGCCTGGGTCACTGAGAAACTAAATGGCTGGCCAGGGGTCATCCAGTCAGGATATGTCAGAGCAAGATTTGAACTCAGATCTTCCTGACTCCAAGGCTGATCCTCTCTTTACTACATCATGCTGCCAGCAGGGCACCTCAGCCATGAAGCCAACTGGAGTCATGCATGCGCTAGAATGTATTTAGGCATTTTGGCAAAGCAGTTTCCTCATTGGTTAGGGTGCCAATTCTGCTTACATTTAGCCCGTGGGGAGAATTTATTTATATGGGTGTGGAGGTAGGACGTCAGATGTCAGGTGGAGAGCAGGGAGCAGAGGTCAAGGGCAAAGCTGAGGATTACCTGGAGAACATAGAGGGCCATGGGTAGCTGGGTGTTCTCTGGCCTGGTCAGCTTGATGATTACCAATATGGCAGCTGTGAATACAGAGAATGGGCTTAAAGAAATATAGTATTAGTATTTGAAGGTTATTATTGTCTAGAAGAGTCTTAGTATTGTTCTACTTGGCCCCACAGGGCAACCTGGAAACCAGGAAATTCACCCCCCCAAAAAAAAACCCTCAAAAAATTCAGATTTAATGTTGGAGAAAACTTCCTAAGAGTGAAAGCCATCCCAAATGAAGAGGGCTGCCTTAGAAGGGAATGGATGCCTTTGGTCCTCATTCCAAGTCTTTAAATAAAGGTTGAAGAACCTTTGGTCCGAGGCTAGTGATGGGAATCTGACTGGGGCATAAAGAAGACTAGGTGAGCACCAAGGACCCTTTCCATTCTGATAGTCTATGATTTTTGCTAAGTTTCCATAGTCTTCCCTTGTACCCCAGAGCATAGAAATGTGGGCTAGGGAATTGCTGGAAATGAAACTGGGATTTTCATGGACATGCAGCCTCGAGTCTGAAGATACACAGAACCTGCCCTGTCTTCTGCCTCCCTTTCTGATGGATTCACTGGAGTTCAGGCGTTAACGGTGGATGGGTTTGCTCAGTAAGAAGATACTGTTCTCTCAATCTAAACTTACCAAGCAAAACCTGCATGACCGCTTGCCAAGGAGTCAGAAGTTTACGTTTAGAGATCTAAAAGTAAAGACTCCATGACCCTTCTTTTACAGGAGAGGAAACTGAGACCCAGAGAGTTGAAGTGATTTGTCCAAAATCATGGAGCTAGGATTCGAACTCAGATTCTCTGACTCCAGGTTCAGTGGTTTTCCTACTGTACTACAGCTTCTGCCTCAGCTTTTCTTAAAAGAGAGAAGGCACTAGGGCAGCTAGATGGTGCAGTGAATAGAATACCTGCCCTGGAGTCAGGAGGACATGAGTTCAAATCCAGCCTCAGACACTTAACACAAAAAACTAGCCATGTGACCTTGGGCAAGTCACTTAAACCCAATTGCCCTGCCTTCCCTCTCCAAAAAGCAAAAAAGAAGAAGAAGAAGAAGAAGAAGAAGAAGAAGAAGAAGAAGAAGAAGAAGAAGAAGAAGAAGAAGAAGAAGAAGAAGAAGAAGAAGAAGAAGAAGGCAGGCACCCAACAGAAGAAATTAGTGGAGTAGAGAAACTAGGGCATGGAGATAGGTCTAGGGCAGTTGAAAGGCAGCATAGTGGATACAGAGTTGGGTCTGGAGTCAAGAAGACCTGAGTTCAAATCTGATCTCAGACACTCACTAGGTGACCCTGGGCAAGTCACGTAACTCTGTTTGCCTCAGTTTCCTCATATGTAAAATGAGCTGGAGAAGGAAATGGCAAAGCCCTCCTGTAGCTTTGCCAAGATAATTCCAAATGGGGTCACGAGGAGTTGGACATGACTGAAATAACTGAACAACAACCAGTCCAGAGATGCTTTGACAGACTAGTTCCCCCAAACCCTTTTCTAGGCTGGAGTTCTTCTTTCCCTGGGACTCCACTAACCCTGAGCTGCTCACCTGGACCCCAGCAGCAAAAGAAAGCAGCTGGATAGAAACACACTCGGCGTTCCACCACACGGATTGCAGCCCACTGCTCATCACCCAGGAAGCCAGTGGATTTCACAAACCTCTTATACAGTATCTGGGCCCGGACGAGCAAGGCCTGCAGAGAAGAAGTAAGAGGAAGGTGGATGGAAGCAATGTGGAGGTCCTTCCTCTTAATGAAGAGTTATTGTGACGTATGACTACAATGGAATACAATTGCATTGTAAGAAATGACGGAGATATTTTAGAGAGACCTAGGAAGACTTGTAGGAACAGATGCAGAGTGAAGTAAACAGAACCAGGAGAACAATTTATACAATAACAGCAACACCATTAAAACAAACAACTCTGACGCTTAGAGAATTGAGGTGGGAAGAACAACCAGAAGGCTGTTGCAGTCCAGGGGAGAGGTTGTGGTTGTTGTTGTTGTTGTGTTTGTTCCTTCATTCTCCAAGAGGACCATCAGGGACATGATGGCATGACTTGCAGTTGACTTTGACTTGAGTGAGGGAGGGCTGTGCAAGGTCACCAGCCTCACTTTCTTCCTCAGAATCATCTGGGTCCAGTGACCAGATATTCTTCAGGATGACTGGAGATGATCCAGGGTGCAATGGGAGACCCTGGCCCTTCCAGGTTAAGGCCTTTTCATATACTCAGAGTGAGATAATGCCCATTCAGGGAATAGGACTGTTTAAGAAGTGAGTCAAGGGATAGGCCCCTTTAATTAGAAAAAAAAAAAAGAAAAACATCAAGCTGGGAGGGGAAGACCCTCAGGGTTGCTGTTTCAAAAAGAAACAGTTACCATTGGCATTCACTCTAAGCCAGGAGGGACCAAAATACAGACATTAAGTGGAGCTTGGACAGGGACCTATTGTGGTCTGATCTATGAGCTTCAGAGTGAACTGGAAAGAAAGACAGAAAAAGAAAGAAAGAAAGAAAGAAGAAAGAAAGAAAGAAAGAAAGAAAGAAAGAAAGAAAGAAAGAAAGAAAGAAAGAAAGAAAGAAAGAAAGAAAGAGAGAGAAAGGAAGGAAGGAAGGAAGGAATCTAACCATTAAATCTCAAGTTAAGTGGGCAGCTTCTGCCATCAAAATTAAAGGGGAGGGGAGAGAAGGGGGCATGGAGGAGAGATGCTGTGGAGACACAAGGTCTTCATCACTTCTTCCTGGAGTATAGGAAGAGAGGAAGGTGGATGATGCCAATGCATTTTGAAATACCACCAAAGGGAAAAGAACAAACTTCATCACAAACATCCTCAATTTTCTCAGTAAATTATGAATTGAGGTAGCAAGTATCTGGGTTTGAGAAGAAGCTGGTTTTGAGCCCAGATCTTCCTAAATACAAGTCCAGGGCTCTGTCCACAGTGTCATTCTGCTTCAGGACACCAAGGAATCTTCCAGCTTTGAGTTTCTGACTTGGGGACTATGTCCTTTTGGGGTGGAGTTCTCTGGGAAGAGCCTGTATTCTGTACAGTGTCCCTACCCAGCCCTGGGCTGCTAGACAGCCAGCCCCCGAAAGCACGCTGGTACTGTACCACAATAGCCAGGAGGCTGAGCAGGAAGCTTATCAGGAAGGCGATGAGTCTGTAAAAGTAGAGGGTCCTGCAAACTGAAGTGCTGGCAGAGGGCAGGAGTTCAGCCATGGCTGGGGGTGGCGAGTGCATCAGAAGACACCTAGGACATATAAAGGAATGGGAGTCAGTGGGGCCGGCAGCTCTGGCCCTAGGACCAGAGAGACGCCCACGGCTAACTCAAAGCAATGAACATGTCTGGGGACTCAGTTGAATGTCCAGGAGGCTTTGGGGGTGTCTGGTCACTGCCAACCCCACCCCCACTTCCCCTCCAACATGAAAACATACAAACACACATGTGCACAAATACAGACACACGCTGTCCTGATGGAGTGATAGTAGTATCTACCTCACAGGGCTGTTATGAGAATCAAGTGAGATCATGGCAAAATTTAAATCACTGTGTGCTTATTAGCTGTTGTTATTCATGTTAGACCATGAGAACTAGATCTGTGGTTTCATCGATATGTATGTAGCCCCACTCCTAGGCAAGCTTTAGGGTCCCCTGAAGGAGGCATCATACTTATGGGGAAATAGGACTCCTGATGGGTGGAGATACTTCAGAGAGGGAGAGAGAGACAGAGACAGAGAGACAGAGACAGAGACAGAGACAGAGACAGAGACAGAGACAGAGAGACAGAGAGAGACAGAGAGAGACAGAGAGAGAGAGAGAGCAGGAAAAGAAGTGAGGTGTAGACTTTGAAATCCCCCACCAAACCACAGTCACGTCGGGAAGAGCTGGCACCCCAACAGGTACTTGATTCCCCACATCTGCACCTGCAGAGACAGCTAAGAATGGCCTCATTGGATGAGATAATTTTCTCCTTGGAGACGCTGATATTTCATCTCTCTCTGGGATCACAGAGCTCCCTAAGTCTTGAGTTCTCCACCACCTAAACGAATCTATCTGGCTTCCCCAATTACCGTCTTACGGCTGGCTTTGATGCCTGCCCAGTATCTGTGATTCTTTTGTGTAATGAGGTATTCCCATATCTATCTACATATCTCTTATACACAGTCTACCTGCTACATTGATAACTCCCAGAGGAGAAAGCTTCCTCTGCCAGTTGAGGCTGGCATCCCTCTGACTACAGTCTTAGAGAGTCATCCATGGCACTGAGTGGCTAAGTGATTTGTCTAGGGTCACAGTCACTATGTGCCAGGGGCAGGATTTGAATGCAGGCCTCTCTAGCTTCAAGGCCCCCACTTTTGATTCACTATTCTACACTGTCTTTCAATTATTATCATCAATAATTACAACTGAGTCAACCTCTTCTCTAGCCATGATCCGTAGCTCATACACCACAGCCACCATCAAACAACCAACGATCAATCAACAAACCTTTGGCTATGATGTGCCAGGAACTGTACTAGGCACTGGGGATAAAATCAATCAGTAAGCATTTATTAAGCACTTGCTGTATGCTGGGCACCAGGGAGATACAAAGACAACAATGAAGCAGTCCCTGCCCTAGTGTAGCTTGTGTTTTACCAGGGAGATACAAAGTGTGCACAAGCAGGCAAATGTAACACACAAATAAAATAATACAAAATAATTTTGAGAGGTAGGGAGTACTAATTTCTATAGGGCAGGAGATCAGCAAAAGCTGGATATAAGAGGTGCTGCCTGAACTGGGGTTTCAAGGAAGCTAGAGATTCCTTGAGTGATAGAGGAGGAGGGGCAGCAGCTAGGTGACCTAGTGGATAGAACACAGGCCCTGGAGTCAGAAGGACCTGAGTTCAAATATGACCTCAGAGACTTACTGGCTGTGTGACCCTGGGTGAGTCACTTAACCCCAATTGCCAGAGAGAGCAGAGACACAGAAAAAGAGACAGAGACAAAGAGAGAGAGAGAGAGAGAGAGAGAGAGAGAGAGAGAGAGAGAGAGAGAGAGAGAGAGAGAGAGATTGAGGAGTGAGTTCCAATCTATACCAAAGCTCAGGGGCAGAAGATGGAATCAATATGGGGCCAACTTGACTAGAACAGAGAATCCATGAAGGGAAATAATAAGAAATAAGACTAGGAAGAGAATGGTTCTGATCCAAGAAGATAAAAGGAAAAAGAGTAGAGTAAATAGATTTGAGCTTTACATACCTATGACTCTGGCTAAAGTTATGGAAACATTCACTGCTGTTTCCCAGGTAGAAGACAGGTACCATCAGCAGCAGAGGGATTAGACTGGGAAGAGAGAACACACAACCCTTAGGAATGGAGCATTTGGTGAACTTCCCTTCCCTTCTAACTCCCTCCATCTCTCTCACACACACTCCTCTCAGAGAAGACGTGCTTTTTTCTTGCTATCACAATTCTCCAAGGACATTGTCATCATCGTTGTATATTTTGTCTTCCTGGTCCTGCTTCCTTCACTCTGAATCAGTTTCTAGAAGCCTTCCCATGCTTCTCTAGATCTATCCTATTCGTTATTTCTTACAGCACAGCAATATTCCACTGCATTTGTTTAGCCATTGCCCGACCGATTCTCATTTTTCTTTGTAAGTGGTCCCTAGCATCCGGAGAACTCAAACCCTTACAAGAAGAGAAAGGAAAGGCAGAATCTCACCTGGACAAAACAACGGCTATCCATCCAATTCTGGAGGTGTGGTCCTGTGAGAATGACAAATGGGATCAGTGTCCTAGGACCAGGCTGCTGCATTATGGGAACGATCCCAACATGATAAACACCAACTATCTTCCCTCTTGCCAATGTAGATCAGCACCTCACTGCCAATGAGGTGCCTGAGGTACTCACAGGTTAAGGGAACAGAGGTACAATCCTTGCCTTTTAGGAGTTTACAGTAAGAATACCTGAGTTCAAATCCAACTTCTGACATTTATTAGTTGTGTGACTCTGGGCAAATCACTTAACCTTGTTTGCCTCAGTTTCCTCATCTGTAAAATTATCTGGAGAAGAAAATAGCAAAACCACTTCAGTATCTTTGCCAAGAAAACCCCAAATGGGGTCACAGAGAATTGGAAGTGACTGAAAAATGACTTAACAACAACAAATAAAAGATAATTAACAGAATTAAGAGATAAGGGAGGATATTTTTAAACCAGACTTGAGATTTCATCAGGTTAGGAAACTTTAAGTAAGGAAATCACTCTATCAAGGCAAATTAGCAACCAACCTGCAATTCACAGGCATGGAAAATTATCTGGGACACTGAGGGTTAAGTGACCTGCCCAGAGTCACACAGCCAATATTTTCAGAAATGGGACCTGAGTTCAGGTTTTCCTGACTCTAAAACCAACCCTCCAACCAGTACTGTCTCTCACATGCCACCCTCTTAGTGTAGAAAAGCAAGACTCTGAAAACCCCTTAAACTGACTAGAATTTGTTGTATAGAATATTACTTAAAATGAGGCCAAAGATCTTTTCCTTCTGTGCCCTCCCTTCCACCCCCGTCCCTTCCACCCCTGTCCCATACCTGGCCATACATAGTGTTTGGCCCATTAATGGGTGTTTGTTAATTAATCCATTGATTAATTGATTATGCTAAGATCTAGGCAGTCATATTTTAGGAAGTTACATTGATTAACCAGAGAGTGTCCTAAAGTGGGAAATCAGGGTGGTGGAAAGCTTTGATCTTATGTCACATTAATGGAACTGGGAATGGTGAAGGTAGAGAAGATTCAGAGGGGGAAGTCACATGGGAGAGAAATTCACCTTGTTCTGCCCGACCTTGGAGTGGGGAGGGCAGACACAGGAGCAATAGAGAGAGAGTGCAAAGAGGAAATTTTAGCAATAATGTAAGTGAAGACCCTCCTAACAATGGGGACTGCCCCTAAACCTAATGGGCTGCCCCAGAAAACAGTGGATTCCTCTTCCCTAGAAGCCTTCAAGCAAAAGCTGGATGACCCTTGTCAAGGATCTTAGGAGCTATGAATTAAAACCTGAAGGGATCTCAGGGGCCATCAAGTCCAACCATCTCATTTTTGCAGATGGAGAAACTGAGGCCCAGAGTGGTGAAAGGAGGTAATAAGTTTCATGACTGGGATAGAAACCCAGGCCCTCTCTATATACATTCTTATTAAACATATTTTCACATTAGTCATGTTGTATAGAAGAATTAGAAAGCCTGGGAGAAACCGTGAGAAAGAAAACAAAACAAAACAAAAAAGAAACTAGTCTGCTTCACTGCATTCAGACTCCATAGTTCTTTCTCGGGATGTGGGTGGCATTTTCCATCATGTGTCCTTTGGACATGGCAGGGTGTCTGCTCTACTGTTATGCAGGGGATGCTTAGCTAGGAAAGGTCTGAGCTAGTGGAAGCCTTCTGAGGTCACTTCCAAGCTTCCAGATTCTCAGATTGACTGACTCAATCAAGAGAATGCCAACTTGGGGATCCAGATCATTCTGAGAAATAAAGCCAAGCAAGACGGTGAGGAAGGAGTTCATGCTTTCTCCCCTTTAATGATCTTTCTTGAGCCCCTTGTGCCTCTGGGGTCCTGCATTCTCACTCTTGGCTATTGGCAAAAGACAAAGGCAGATGAGAAGGGCAGGAAAGATTTAACCCAGGAAGGCAGAAAGCAGAAGAAATAGAAACCAGAGAGCTTATAACTCATATTTCTTCCTCATTCAGTCACCAACCGGGAATGAAAGAGCTCTTTAAGCAGAGAATAAAGCAGACATTGGCCAGAATTATGCTCTGGAGCCGCAGGAAGGAGACTGACTTCAAGAACAGTTATTAAGAACCCCTGCCTTTTAATTAAATTCAAGACATTCATTAATGATTTACTCTGGGCATGCTCAGCACTATGGATACATAGAAGAACTCAATCAATCAATAAGTATTTATTACAGAAACAGATGTTGTCCTTTGTTCTTGAAGAGGACCAGTGACATCATGGGTAAAGTCTGGACTTGTACATGAACCTGATTTAAGTGAGCCAGAGCTTTGAAAAGTCAGCCTCACTCTCTCCTCCAAGAATCATCAAAGTCCAGTGGCAAGACATAAGTCAAGGCTGAGGCCTGGTGAAAGACCTCTTACAAATGAGAAACTGAGGCAAACAGGGTGAAGTGACTTGCCCAGCGTCACACAGCTAGTAAGTCTCTGAGTCTAGATTTGAACTCACAAACAGAAATCTTCCTGACTCCAAGACCAACACTCTATCTACTAGCAACAGCAGTAATAATCCTCCACTTAGAAGTGAGCAGAACTGGGAGACATTGTACACGGAAACAGCCACAGTATTCAATGACTGACTTTAATAGACTTAGCCCTTCTCAGCAATGCAAGGACCTAAAACAATTCCAAAGATGGAAAATGCCATCCACATCCAGAGAAGGAACTGTGGAGTCTGAATGCAAAGAAACAGACTATTTTCTTGTTTTGTTTTGTTTTTTCTTTCTCATGGTTTCTCCCATTTGTTATAATTCTTCTATACAACATGACTAATGTGAAAATATGTTTAATAGGAATGTGTCTGTATGTAGAGCCTGTATCAGATTGCACGCTGTCTTGGGGAGGGAGCAGGGGGAAGGGGGAGAAAATTTAAAACTTACAGAAGTGAATGTTGAAAACTAAAAACAAATTAACTAATAAAAAAAAATCCTTCACTTATATAGCTAAGGTTTCCAAAGTAAGGTAGGAGGTTCAGGTATCACCCCCATTTTACAGAGGAGACAACCAGGTAAGTTGCTTTTTAAGCTGCACTTTGTTGGGCCCTGGGGACACAAAGACAAAAATTAAACTGGACCTGCCCTCAGGGGCTTACATTCTAGAAGGGGAGATGATGTTCTGTTTGGTGTTTCAAGCCCTTCACAACTGAGCCTCCCCCTGCATCTCCAGTCTCCTTACACCTTATTCCCTGCCATGTACTCTTCACTCCAGTGACACCAGCCTCTTTACTGTGCCTTGAATAAGACACCCCATCTCTGGTCTCTTGGCATTTTCTCTGGCTGTCCCCCATGTCTGTTTCTTTCTTCCTTCCTTCCTTCCTTCCTTCCTTCCTTCCTTCCTTCCTTCCTTCCTTCCTTCCTTCCTTCCTTCCTTCCTTCCTTTCTTTCTTTCTCCCTTCCTTTCTTTCTTTTGTCTTTTTGGAGGGAGGAATGAAGGGCAATTGGGGTTAAGTGACTTGCCCAAGGTCACACCGCTAGTTAAATGTTAAGTGTCTGAGGCTGGATTTGACCTCAGGTTCTCCTGATTCCAGGGTTGGTGCTCTATCCACTGTGCCTCCTAGCTGCCCCCATTCCCAGCCTTCTTTCAAGTCTCAGCTAAAATCCCACCTTCTCCAGGAAGTCTTCCCCAACTCCTCTTCATTCTACTACCTTCCCCCCATTGATTATTTATCCGGTAGATAGTTTTTGCATTTTTGTTTGCTTGCTGTCTCCCCCATTAGACTGTGAGCTCCTTGAGGGCAGGAGCTTTTGCCTCTGTTTATATCCCCAGGGCTTATCATGGCATACCATAAGCACTTAATAAATGCCCATAGACTGACCAACTGATATATATATATATATAATATGTGTAGATTGTATATAACATAGACATCATGGGCTGCATACTGGAGAGAGAACCAGACTCATACCTCCCTCCTTTCTGAGCTTCAGTCCTGACTCTCTGACCTTCTCCACCACCTCCCAGCAGCCTTCTCCCCCTATAAGAGGCCTCTGCCCTTGTAGCCCCTCTTCTGGTCTAGACAGCTGAAAGGGACCTCAGTGGTCATTCTGCAAAGTCCATACATGACCAAGAATCCCCTTTAAAATCCACATGGCTCTGCTTGAAGACTCCCAAGGAGGAGGAGCCCATCCCAACTGAAGATAGCTCCAGGAAGCTATTCCGGACAAGCGACATTAATTAACTCCTAGCTCCTAGATCTGCCCTCTGGGGCCGACCAAGGCTCTTTCTTCTTTTGTTGGACAGCCATGCAAATATTTGAGGATAACTCTCCTGGTGCCACCAAGTCTTATTCAGGTTAAACATCCATCTCTGTGGTCAGGGTGTTATCCAAAGGTTAAACACCCATTGGAGCAGAATGAATCCTCTGCTCCCTTCCAATGCCTACGTTCCAGATTATGGCAAGGATCTGGCAAGGACGGGTGAACCCATAGTAGACAGGGGCTTCTTCTTGACCCAGAGGCCCAAGGACTTGGGGAAGGCCCCTTCTTGAAGCCTCCTGAACTTCTTCTCCTCCAAAAAATGCTTTTCTGGAAAGCGGAATCTCAATGTTTTTATTTCTACCAGGTTATGTTCCACTGAGAGGTTTGCTTCCCCAAAGCCAGGGAGATAGAAGGGGAACTCTGGGAGGCCATGGAGCAAAGGTCTTCTTTAATTAAGTCCCACCCAGTGCACTCAGGGTAAGAATGGAAGCTAATGTTCTTTAGGAAGGGTGGAAAGACCTCATTTATTCATGGGCTCATAGATCATAGACAGAAAGAGATTAGAGATTATATAATTCAACTTTCATCTTACAGATGAGGAAACTGAGGACCCAGAGAGCTTAAGAGAATTGTCTGAGGTTACATAAACAGTAGGTGGTGGAGTCAGGATTCAAACCCAGGACCAACATTCTTTCCCCTGTAGCATCATACTCTTCTTTTTATTTTTTTATTTTGAATTTTAAAATTTCATATTAATTAATCAAGATTAAGTGACTTGCCCAGGGTCACACAGCTATAAGTGTCTGAGGCCAAATTTGAACTCAGGTCCTCCTGACTTCAGGGCTGGTGCTCTATCCACTACAGTGGTGCCACCTAGCTGCCCCTTAAATTAATTTTTAAAAAAGTTTTATCAATTGCTTTTCATTTTTATGCTATAGCTATTTCCTAATATACCCCACCTCCACACCAGTGAGTCCCACCTTGGACCAGAGAAAAGCAGTTTAGTGGCCAAGTCTGACAGTGTTAGCCCCATTCCTCACCTGTAGCCCCTCACCTTTTCTCCCAAGGAGGGAAGTGTTAATAGATTCTCCTTGTATTCCCTAAGCTGTACTCACCATGGTGGAGACCGAGTAGACATTTTGGTTGTATTTCACCTTCAGGTCCATGTAAAGGTGCCACGTGAAGTTGACAGTGTAGAAGAAGGATGAGATATAGAAGATCTAGGAAAATTCAGACAGCCGGTCAAATTCATCCACTCCCCCCATTTATTCCCTTGGCCTCCCAAGTTCTCCTAATGACACTAACCACTTGCTGGTTCAAAGCTAGGGAAAATTTAGTGACTGTCTATGACTCAGAGCAGCCAAACCCACATAGAGTCCAGCTCCAACCTCTATGGTGGATGCTACCCCCTGTGGAGAGTTTAGAGTAGTTTCCAGGGATATGATGGTAAAGGTTTAACAACTGGCTCTCCAGAAAAACACACAAACCTAGAATGCACTTTTAATTTGCACCATTAACATTTTCCACATCACTTTCTTTAAGTCTGGGTAATCAACACAATAATAAATCAAGCCATAGTTTAGCCTTTTTCATTTACCAAAGTGCAAATGCTCACCCTGAAAATTTAACAACTGGCTCTTACCAACAGTTTGGAGCTGGCTCCAACATATCCCTGGATCTACCACATTTCTTGCCAACCTGATGTATCACAAAAATTATTTGGAGTGAAATAGGAATCCTTAAAGTTGCCTAATCCAAACTCCCATCCAATGCACAAATCCTACAGTCACAGATAGCATCCTGGATAAACTATCATCCAAAGCTCACTGCCCCTCACAAAGTAGCTTCTTCCAAAGTCTAGCACACTGCCTTGAACATAAATGAACACATAAAGAATCTGTGATTTTGTTAGTATGGGAAACTTCATGTGTGGAAGTTCAGTCCGCCAACACAAATTGCAACCCGTCTCTAACTTAGTAGATCTGTTCTAGGGAGCAGTCTGTGACAAACAGTGGTTAAATTATTGGCCAACAGCTAGTATGAGAGTTGTGAGATGGACCTAAGTCTTCTTGATTGTGAGCCCAGCTCATCCTGTACTACACCCCTCTCGCAATAATAGCATAATGAATGTTCATATGAGTTGAATGGAGTTCCTCTGTTAGATTGCTCAAATACTTGGGGAGTTCTTCTGGCACTGACCAAAATTCCTTTTCTCTGTCATTTCCACTCACTGATCCTAATTCATCCCTCCAGAGCCACATGGAATGTCTGTTTCCTCTACTGTATAAGATCCCTTCAAATACTTGAAGACAGCTCTTACGTGTGCCCTGAATCTTCTCTTCTCCCTTCAGACAGCCCTGGTTCCTTTAGCTTCTATCGGATGAGGGCTTCCAGGCTTGTTCACCTTTTTTTGGTCATGTTCCAATTTGTCAGTTTTGAACAGGAGAAGAATTGGTGGGGGGGAGTTCTAGACCTGTGATTTTACCAGTGTAGGGATCTCCCAGTGTAGAAACACCTTCCACCAACACAGATCACATCTTAGAAAGATTTACAGCTGAAAGAGACCTTAGAGAGTATCTCATCCAACCCCCTCATTTTACAGATAAGGATACTGAGGCTGAGACAAGTGACATGCCCACAGTCACACAGCCAGTCCTAACTGAGCATGGTGCTCAATTTCCTTCTTCAATGACTATACCCAGAACTGAACACAACATTCCAAAACTTGTAGAACCAGATTTAAAAGAGAAAAAAAATCATATTTTGAAATAACAACAAAAATCTTCATAGCTTTTGTCCCCTCTAAATAGTGAGTTTCTCAAGATCACATAAGTATGATTGAGAGAAGTGACTGTTGGGAAATTATAACGACCAAGCTGGACAACAGGAAAGTGAGAAGATATGTCCTGTTCCCTTCCTTGCAGAGGTGGGGTTCTATGGGTGTGGAACACTGCATATGCTGTCAGCCCTAGAAAGACTTGTTCTCTTGAAAGGTATTTCCATTTTCTTTTTTCATCCTTTCTTACAAGGAGTGGCTCATTGCACAAGAAGAACAGACTGAAAAAAATGTTTGTTTTTGTTCAGTCATTTTCAGTAACGTCTGACTCTTCATGAACCCATTTGGGGTTTTCTTGGCAAAGACACTGGAGTGACTTGCTGTTTCCTTCTCTGGCTCATTTTACATAAGAGGAAACTCAGGCAAACAGGATTAAGTGACTTGTCCAAGGTCACACAACAAGTAAGTGTCTGAGGCCTGATTTGCACTCAGGAAGATGAGTCTTCGTGATGTCAGGCCCAGTGCTCCAAATAAAGTCAATGTATAAACAAAAGGTATCAATTTTAAAAATAAGTCAGAGGATATAGGAGTTAGAGGGAAAATATCAACTGCATAAAAATATCAACTGCATAAAGCATTCCCTGCCTTGGAATGTTTATAAGGTTAAAGGCAAAGAAATCACCTTAAATAAACTCATGAGTCCTGCATCCCTAGCAGAGGGTGAAGAAGCAGAGAGATTCTGCGAAGATACCCCAAGGGCCTCCAAAGGAAATTGGTTGACACAACTTCAGAGTAAAGATGGGCACAGAATGAGGGCCTGGGGAAAGAAGTACATTGGAGAATGTGGTTCGGGATGAAGAGATAATGATCACAGGGGGAGGCAGTGTCATGGCATGGACAGTGAATCATTCTGCCGGCTGTGCTGAGGCTGGACTCTGCTCTCCTAAGTTAACTCCTCTCTTGCAGCCTCAGTCTCCTTGGGAAGCTACATGACCCTGGAGAAGTCATTTCACCCATAAATTGCAGAGAAGGAGACTGAGGAGTTTTGTCATCTGACAGTTCCATACCAACGAAATCCTAAATCCAGTCCTTATTCCTATTGGCACTCCCCAGGACTGCGTGGTTCAAATGATGCAAAGAAAGGCTGACTGCACGTACTTTAGCCAATCACAAAGTGAACAGCCCTGGGCCAACAAAGGGCCTACTTTGGGAAAGAAGGCACAGCTGTGTCTCTATGCTCCACCTCCCTCTGGGCCCACACTCCAGCTTAGCCCAGCTCCACTGGCTGTGCTCACAGTGAGCTTAGGAGCCAGAGGCCAGGCTCGTCTCTCACCTGCCCTCATCCCTCACCTCACCCCCTTTTCTCTTTACAGCAGCACCCCTCAATCCTCGGATTGTCTCTTGCGATTATAATTCCCAGGATGGGCTCAAGCTCTCCAGAGCTCGAGGCTCCACAGTCTTGACTGAGGGTACAAGAGATTTTGATTTATGCAGATCCTTGCCATCAGAGGACCTAAGAATAGCAATGGCCAGGAGGATTAATGGTATTGATTCTGTTGGAGCCAGATGGCCCCAGCAGAACTCTCCAGGCCAGATGTCACGCAGGCATCATGGGATCACAGATTTAGACTTGCAAAGGGCCTCTGAGGCCATCCAGGCCAATCCCCTTGTTTCACAGATGAGGAAACTGAGTCCTTAGAGGCGAAGGGACCTCTCCAAAGTCTCTAAATGGCAGAAGTGGCACCTGAACAGAGGTCTCTGACTCCAGATTTATCTTTCTACTGTACCATAATGTCACCTCTATCGTCACTCACAGGACTGGGGATCAGACAGCTGAGCTCAGGAACCAGAGGAAAACTCCAGGTCTTAAGCTATCGTGTAGAAATCAAGTCTGAGTGGCTAGCTCCCAAATGAACTCTTTGTTAGGGAACGACCAAGGGTCAGTTTTCCAGGAGGCATCATGGTACGGTAGAAAGAACTTGGGTCCTGGAGTCAGAAGACTGGTAAAGATGTCAGGGGATAAAGTGACCAAGGAAAGACAGGCAAGGCAAGGCAATAAACATTTTTTAAAGCAGCTCTTATGTGCCAAGTTACTGTGCTAAGTGCCAGAGACACAAAGGAAGGCAAGAAAAGAAACAATCCCTGCCCTCGGGAAGCTCACAGTCTAATGAGGGAGACAGCATGAAGACAAATAAGGTATATACAGGATAAATTAGGTGGGGGGTGGGAAAGAGGACACTAAGATTAAGGAGGATTGTGAAAAAACTTGCACAAGAAAAGATTTTTACTTTTCTGGAGGGCAGTTAGGGTTAAGTGACTTGCCCAAAGTCAGATGGCTGGTAAGTGTGTCACAAGTGTCTGAGGCTGGATTTGAACTCAGGTCCTTCTGGCTCCAGGGCTGGTGCTCTATTCACTGAACCACCTAGCTGCCCCAACAAGGCAAGATATTAACTGGAACTGGAAGGAAGTCAGGAAAGGGGAGTAAGGCATAAGAAGTCTGGAAAGGTCAAGTTGGCCAAGTTGTGAAGGGCTTTGAATGCCAGGCCAGCACTTTTATATTTGATCCTAGAGACAATAAAGAGTTACTAAAGTTGATTGAAGAGGGCAGGTATGGGGAACCTGTGGCTGCAAGGCCACATGTGGCCCTGTAGGTCCTTAAGTGTGGTCCTTCAAAGGACTTCACTTGAGGACCTAGAGGACCACATGTGGCCTCGAGGTCACTAGTTACCCACCCTTGCAACAGGGGGAGATACGGTCAGATTTTCACTTTAGGAAGATCAGTTTGACGGCTAAGTGGAGGAAGAGCTGGAGTAAGGAGAGATGATGCAGGGAGACCAACCACCAGCTGTTGCCATAGTCCAGGTAAGAGCCTGCACCAAGATGGCAGCAGTGTCAGAAGAGAAAAGGGCGTCATTGCAGAAGTAAAACCAACACAATTTGGCAACTGATTGGATATGGGGGGTGGGGAGTGTAAGAAAGAATGAGGAATAGAGGATGACACCCAGATTGAAGTTTGGACAACTGGGAAGATGGTGGTTCCCTCAGTTGTGGAAGTCAGGAAGAGGGGAAGACTTGGGGGAAAAGAATGAGTTTAGTTTTGGATATGTTGAATTTAAGAAATCTATGGGACATCCAGTTTGAGATCTCCAAGAGGCAGCTGGAGATAGGGGGCTGGATGTCAGGGGAAAGGCTAGGATTGGATAAGAAGATCTGAGAATCGGTACAGAAATGTATCCACAGAAACACAGAACTGGGGTTTCACCTGGTCTAATTCCCTCACTTTACAATTTGAGAAAACAGAGGTTAAGTGACGGCCCCATCTCCCTTTCCCCTCATTCTCTTTATCTCAAAGCCAGGAAGTTGGTCTAAGCCTTGCCAGGGATCTGGGGTAATTCAGCCTCAATTCAGTTTCTCCCTCTGGTGGGGATCCTTGAGAATTCCAAAGCTCTCTGTGGGTTCACTTTTGAAACTTAGAACTGTCAGTTTTCTGGGGAGAGATTACGGAAAAGCCTTTTGGCTCCTCAACCTCTCTTCCTCCCCACCTTCCCTCTCACCCCAAATAGCAATGGAGTCCCAGAATCTCTGAGCTGTGAGGGTCTTTAGAGGCCATCTGGTGCATCCTCATTTCACAGATGAGGAAACCGAGGCCTTGGGAAAGACCATAGCTCTGGAGCTGGAAGGGCCAGACAATCAAGCCCATGAGGATATCCCAAACCAGCAATATCCCTGGGCCTCAGTTTCCTCACTTGTAAAGTGAGGCAGTTGGACTGGGGCGCCTTCCCTAGACCTGTGATCTTATGATGTTAGGGCCTCTCTGGGCCTCAGTTTCCTCATCTGTAAAATTGACCAGAAACCTCTGAGGTCCTTTCCCATTCTGGATTTAGGGGGTATATGATTTTAAGTCACTATTCAGTCTTTTTTCAAAGACCTCCAGCAAAGGGGAGCCTCCTAGCTCTGGAGGGCAGCCTGTGCCACCTGGGGATAACTCTTGGTCAGGAAGCTTTTTTCTGCCATCAAGCTTGTTTGCCTTTGTACATCCCCATCCTGCTCTCTGGGAGCCAAGCCAAGTAATCCCTCTTCCCAGTGACAGCCTCTGAACATAGTAATTATGTAGGAAAATGAGCAAAAGTATTTGTTGTTGTTGTTGTGTCTGATTCTGTGTGACCCCCCACTTTGGGTTTTCTTGGCAGAGTTACTGGAGGAGTTTGCCATTTCCTTCTCCAGCTCATTTTACAGATGAGGAACTGAGGCAAACAGGGTTAAGTGACTTGCCCAGGGTCACACAGTAAGTGTTAGAGACCAGATTTGAACTCAGGAAGATGAGTCTTCCTGACTCTGGGTCTAGCACTCTATCCACTGTGCCACCTAGCTGCAAAATTAATAGAATATCTTAAGAGAAAATATGAGGGAAGAAAAACGCCTCAATATTCAAAGAAATGGACAAAAAGAAATGAAAATCCTGCCCTCCTCTAAGAAGCACATTTCCCCACATGAGGCAGCTAATGCAGCCAGACCATAATAAAGGGAACAAATAAATACTTCATCTTAAAGATCTGAGCTTTTGTTTCATTGTTCACTTCTTAGTGGAAGAAAAGAAAAATAACCTAGAGGGATGGTTTCATATTTTTTTGTATTTGTTTTCCCAGGGTCCTCAAGTCTCTTTCGTGGATCCTCTTCTCTTTTCTCTTGAGGCCAGTCAATCTCCTCAGCTCCCATGGGCTCCATGATTATTTCTGTGCAAATGATTCCCAGCTGTCTATATCCAGCCCCAGCCTTTCTCCTGAGCTCTTGAATCACCAACTGCCTTTTGGACATTTGAATTGGATCTTGTTGCACTGGCATCTCACACTCACCATGAGGTAAACAGAACTCATATCCTCCTCACTGCCAAATTTCCCCAGTTTATCCTTCCAGGCATCCAGGCTTGCAATTTTAATGTCACCTTTAATTTATTTTTGTTAATTATTTTTTAATGTATTTTTCTGGTGGAACCTGGATTACATTACTATTTTTTAATTTACACTTTCCAATTTTATTTAATTTTTTAAAGTAATATTTTATCTTTTCCCAACTACATGTAAAAACAATTTTTAAGATTCATTTTTTTTAAATTTTGGTCATCTTTCATTTCTCACACTCATTTACCTCACATATCCAGTCAGTTACTTAATCTTTTTTTTTAAAGAGATGTAAACAGTTCAACTATATTGAATCCCTTATGATTTCTCTTTCATGTTTACCTATTTAGGTTTCTCTTGAGTCTTGTGTTTAAATGTCAAATTTTCTATTCATCTCAGGTCTTTGCATCAAGAATATCTGAAAATCCTCTTATTCCATTAAATACCCATTTCCCCCCTGAAGGATTTTACTCAATGTTTATAGGCAGGTTATTCTTGGTTGTATTCTTGCTCCTTTTGCCTTCTAGAATATCATATGCCAAGCCTTCATATCCTTTAACATGGAAACTGCTCAATCTTGTGTGAACCTCACTGTGGCTCTATGATATTTGATTTTTTTCTGACTGCTTGCAATATTTCTCCATGACATGGGAGTTCTGGAATTTGGCTATAATATTCCTCAGAGTTTTCATTAGTCTCTTTCAGGAGGTTATCAGTGAACACTATTTTATTCTTTGGATCTAAGTATCGGGGCAATTTTCTCTATAATTTCTTGAAATATGATGTCTAGACTTTTTATTTGATCATGGCTTTCAAGTAGTCCAATAATTCTTAAATGATGTCTACTCAATCCATTTTTCAGGTCAGTTTATTTTCTAATGAAATAGTTTGTATTATCTTCTTTTTTTCTTCTTCTTATTTTATTTAATTGTTTCTTAGTGTCTCATGGAATTATTATCTTCCAATTGCCTGATTCTATTTTTTTTTCCAAATGCTTTATTAACTTCTGGTTTACATCATTCATTTCCGCCAGATTTTGAGTTACAATTTTTTCCCCGTTTTTCCCCTACCCACCACCCCAGAATAGTAGTCCCACAAGATATCCCCTCATCCAATCTGCTCTCTCCCATATCTTCTCCCATACCCCCTTCGACTTTACCATTAGGGCAAGGTGACTCTCTGTGCCCCAATGCCTACACATCTCATCTCCCAGTTACATGCAAAATAGCATTAATAATAGTATTTATATATATTTGAAACATTTAATTTCAAAACTTCAAATCCCAGATCCATTCCCTTCGTCCCTTGTCACCCACTCCCACTGGGAAGATAAGCAATTCAGTATATGTTGTACATGTGTAGCTATGCAAAACATTACCATAGTAGATATATTGTAAAAGACTGACTATATTTCCCTCCCACCCATCCCACCCCCCACCTGGTCCATTCCCTACTTTGATCCTGTCCCTCTTCAAAAGTGGGTGCCTCTAACCTCCCCTCCCCCCAGCCATGCCCTCCCCTCCATCCTCCCCCCTCTCATCCCCCTCCCCCCTACTCTTCTGCAGGGTGAGATATCCCATCTAGTATGTACAGTTACTTAATCTTATCATTTTTACCTTTATAGCATTTCTTTGTAAGAGAGATCTTCCATACCCCTACCATAATCATTGGAGGCAGCTAGATAGCTCAGTGGTTAGAACACTGGGCCTGCAAGCAGGAAGACCTGACATTTCCTAGCTGTGTGACCCTGAGCAAGTCACTTCACCCTGTTTGCCTCAGTTCCTCATCTGTAAAATGAACTGGAGAAGGAAATGGCAAATCATTACAGTATCTCTGCCAAGAAAACTCTAAATGGGGTCAAGGAGAATTGGACACAATTGAACAACAGCAACCCCTTAAAAAACAGATTTTTATTTGTCTTGGAAGGCTTAGGTGGGCTCTTAGCCAAACCTTAAACCCATTTCACTCTGGAGCTCATAGACTGGAAAACAATAGGTCCCTGCCCAAGCCCCACTTAATGGTTATTTTTTGGGCCCTCCTGGCTCAGAATGAATATAAATAGTAATTTTCTCTTTTGGTTTTTGGTCAGCAACCATGAGGGTCTTCCCCTCCCAGTTTTTGTTTTTTTGGTTAAACTTAACCAAAAACTTAACTCCCTTCTTAAAGAGGCTTGTTCAGTGAATGGGTGTTGCCTCACTGCAAGTGAGAGCCTGAAAAAACCTTAGCCTAAAAGGGCCAGGGTCTCCCTTTGCATCCTGGGCCATCTCCAGTCATCCTGATGAATATCTGGCCACTGGACCCAGAGGGCTCTGGAGGAGAAAGTGAGGCTGGTGACCCTACAGCCCTGCCTCACTTAAATCAAAGTCAACTGCAAGTCATCTCATCATTTCCCTGATGCTATGGTCCTCTTTCAAAACAAAGGACAAACTACACAACCACAATAACTCTTAAGGCAGGGGCAGGATAGAGAACATTTTAAACACTTAGTGTGTGCCAGGCACTGTATTAAGCCCCTTACAATTATTATTTCATTTGGATTATCATCCCCATTTTACAGATGAAGAAGCTGAGCCTAGCAGGAGTTAACTTGCCCAAGGTCACATAGCTAGGAACTGTCTGGGGCCAGATCTGAACTCAGGTCTCCCTCTCTCCAGACCCAGCATTCTTGTGCTGGTAAATGGTGGGGGAAAAATGTGGTGCAGAGCCCACTGTTAATAATCTGTATTATTAATATTTTCTCCATCACTTGAAGGCTAGACAGTCAGAGAAACAAGAAATTAAACCCTAATTTGTAGCATTTGCAGATTTCCAAGGTATAAGTTCTCAAACTGAAAATTTAGCAGTTGGCTCTCACGACCAGAACTAACAGCTTCCAGTCCTTAAGCTTCATGGCTAGCTTGATGGTTGATGGTACTGGGATTCTCAGCAGGTTAAGATTGGACATAAGTCAGTACAGGACGAATGATCCACAGACTGAGCTGAGGTCAAGCTTAGAAATGTCAGTGGGGTAGAAACCCTCCCTTCCTTCAAAACACAGCTCAGCCACCATGTCCCACATAAGGCCTTACCTGATCCAATCAACCCAGCCAGCGCTCCTGTCCTCTCTCTCTCTCACTCTCTCTCTCTCTCTCTCTCTCTCTCTCTCTCTCTCTCTCTCTCTCTCTGTCTCTGTCTCTCTCTCTGTCTCTCTCTCTGTGTCTCTTTCTCTTTCTCTCTCTCTCTGTCTCTCTCTCTGTCTCTGTCTCTCTGTCTCTCTCTCTGTGTGTCTCTCTCTTTCTCTCTCTCTCTCTGTCTCTCTCTCTCTTTCTCTCTGTCTCTCTCTCTGTCTCTCTCTCTCTTTCTCTCTCTCTCTCTGTCTCCGTCTCTCTGTCTCTGTCTCTCTCTGTGTGTGTCTCTCTCTGTCTGTCTGTCTGTCTGTCTCTCTGTGTGTCTCTCTCTCTGTCTCTCTGTCTCTCTCTCTTTCTCTCTGTCTCTGTCTCTCTCCCCCCTGTCTCTCTGTCTCTCTCTGTCTCTCTCTCTCTTTCTCTCTGTCTCTGTCTCTCTGTGTGTGTGTGTCTCTCTCTCTGTCTCTCTTTCTCTCTGTCTCTCTCTCTGTCTCTGTCTCTCTCTTTCTCTCTCTCTCTCTCTCTCTCTCTCTGTCTCTCTCCCCTGTCTCTCTGTCTGTCTCTATCTCTCCCTCCCTTCTCTCTCCCTCCTCTTCTCTCTCTCCCCCCACCACTCTCCCTGCCTCTTCTCCCTCTGTCTCTTTCTCCTCTCTCTCTGTCTCTCTCTGTGTGTCTCTCTCTTTCTCTCTCTCTCTCTGTCTCTCTCTCTCTCTCTGTCTCTGTCTCTGTTCTCTCTCTCTCTCTCTCTCTCTCTCTCTCTCTCTCTCTCTCTGTCTCTCTCCCCTGTCTCTCTGTCTGTCTCTATCTCTCCCTCCCTTCTCTCTCCCTCCTCTTCTCTCTCTCCCCCCCCCCACTCTCCCTGCCTCTTCTCCCTCTGCCTCTTTCTCCTCTCTGTCTCTGTCTCTGTCTCCCCATCCTCTCCTTCTCTCTGTTTCCCTCTCTTCCTCTTTCTCTCCCCCTCTCTCCCCTCTCTGCCTCCTCTCTCTCCCTCCTTCCCTCCCCCCACATCTTCTGGGCACATGTATCGTCCCTCTGGCAGGGCACAGACTACTTTTTTACTTTACTTTTGTCAACTCCAGCCCCTAACACAGGGCCTGGCACATTGTAGGCCCCTCCATAAAGGTTGGTGTTAAAAGAAAACAAATATCTCGCTGTTGCTGTCCTTGTTGAACAGAAATGGTAGTACTGGTCAGTTTGAGAGAGTTAGTGCTCGCCAGCCCCGTCCCCAGCTCAGGGCCTCACCACACCTCAGCCTCCCTGTCTCTCAGTTCACCCCTCCATGGTTCACACCCCACTCAAAGCCGAGGTGATTTTCTGCCCACATCACTTTCCCAGCCAAAAACTCCAGCTGCCTCAGGTCACATGTGAGCCCCTCGGTTTACCTTCCAGGCCTTGCCCCAATCCCCCTTTCCCTCTTTTTTCTTCCTGCCCTCTGCTCCAACATGATTCTCCATCTCCCAGTCTTTGCACTGGCCGATCCCTGGCCTGGAATGCCCTCACTCCCTGCCTTGGCCTCAGAGATGCTCCAGCACCACCATCTCCGCACAGGAAGGTTTTCCTGACAGCTAGCACCCTCTTAGTCCCTCACCCCATTTACCTTTCGATTCTGTATCTATTTATTCATGCACACGTCATCCTTCCCAGAAGATAAACTCAAGAAAGGCAGAGACGATATATTTTCTCTCTATTTTCCCAGTGCCCAGCCTAGTTCCTGCTCTCTAATGGGCCAAGTGATTCCCACCTCAGCTCATTTAACAGCTTGGGGCAGGGGGCAGGGCTGTGGCCAGGGCAGGGACACTGGCTGCCCTGTCTGCCCTGTCTGCACCCCTCCCAGGGAATGCTGACCCTAGTCAATGATTGTTTTCCTATTTTCCAGCTCAGTGAGAGAGCCCACGTGCTCTGGCTCTTCCCAGGCAAGGCTCCCCTCTCGGATCTGCTCTGAATTCTTCTGCTCAGCCATAACTTAATGGACCCTCCTGGTTCCTCTTCTCCATCCAGCTACCACACCCTCTCTCCTCTGTTTCTCTTAAAAGAATCGTCTTCTCTCTCCAGAGTCCCACGACCACACTCTTCCCTACTTCCTGAAATAAGGCTCTGGCTGCATCCCTCCTTCCCAGCCGATTGAAACTGCTCCCCAAAGGCAGCTGGGAGGCTCTGTGGCTAGAACCCTGAGCCTCAGGAAGATCTGAATTCACAGCTGGCCTCAGACACTTATTAGTCATGTGATCCTGGGCAAGTCATTTAACTGTAATTTCTTCAGCTGTAAAATTGGAATAATAATAATAGCTCCTACCCAGCAGGATTATTTTGAGAATCAAATAAAGATTACAATTTTAAAGCACTTCGTACAGTGACATGTAGTAAATGCTATTTAAATGTTAGCTATGATTATTCAAAGAGGTGCTTGGGTGGGTCAGTGGATGGAGCATTGGACCTGGAATCAGGAAGACCTGAATCACATCTGACCCCAAGACACTCCCTAGCTGTGTGATCCTGGGCAAGTCACTTAACAACTTTGCCTCAGTTTCCTCAGCTGTAAAATGGGGATTGTAACAGCATCTCCCTCCCAGGGTTGTGAGGAACAAGTGAGATAATATTTATAAAGCGCTTAGTATGTGCCCAGCACATAGTAGATGCCATAGAAACGTTAGCTATTATTATGATTAATTATTGTCATTCAGATGTCCTTCGAATCACCCAATCCAGGGACTTTTTTTCAGGCCTCATCCTCCTTGCCGTTCTGAAGCCTTGGCCTCTTCACCACCCTTTCCTCCTTCCTATTCTCTCTCTCCCTCCCTCCCTCCCTCTCTTTCCCTTCCTCTCTCTCTCTTTTTCTCTCTCCCCACTCTCTGTCTCTCTGTCACTCTCTCTGCCTCTATCTCTCTGTCTCTCTCTCTCTCTGTCTCTCTTCTCTGTCTCTCTCTGTCTCTCTCTCTCTCTCTCTGTCTCTCTCTCTCTCTCTCCCTCCCTCCCTCCCTCCCTTCCTCTCTCTCTCTGTCTCTGTCTCTCTCTGTCTCTCTCTCTCTGTCTCTCTCTCTCTCTTTCTCTCCTTCCTTTGACTTTAGAGACATTATACCTTCCCTGTTCTCCATCTGACTCTCAGCAGCAACTTCCAACTTCCCTCAATGGTCCCTTGTGGAAGAGGGGATAGAGCAAGGCCCTTAGAGTCATTGAGTTCTAATCCTGCTCAGCCCCATCTCTTAGGTGGGAATTACAATATCACCTACCTCCCAGAGTTGTCAAGAGGATCAAATAAAATATATAACCTGTGTAAAGCCCTTTGCAAACCTTAATGTGCTTCTAGAGATGCTGGCTATTAAAACCTTCTGCCTTTATCAGCCTGACATTATGCCTGACGCCCTCAGTCTGTGGGCACTGGACACCCCAAAGATTCATTCTGGCTGTAGGGCGCTAGGCGGGATGCCGATGCCTGTTGGCTACTAGAGATGGATGAGAAGAATAGACCAGTCTGTCTGCTCCAGAAATAAGATGGTGAGCTTTGGGGTCCAAACAGAAGAGCTGGAAGGTATCATCCCCTCCTGGCTTCCTCTTCCCATCTCAGGAAGTACCACCTTGTCAGGTAAGTGGGCACCTGGGGAGACTCACCTGGCCTGTGGCTTGAAGGTTATAACAGACCACATCCTCATTGGCTGTCGGGGTCCCATACAGCAGAGCCCCCAGCAGCCAACATGTCCCCAGAAGCAGGTCCGAGAAACTCAAGCACAAAAGTGGTCTCATCTGTCAAAGCAAAGGGAGATAGTCTTTATGCAGGAAGTAAAGAGAACTTCCAAAACCACTCAGAAGGATTTCCAGTAAGGTACGGGTTGAATTAGGTGACCTTTGAGATCCCAACAAACTCTGGCAGTCCATGGGAGTGGATCCTCATTCATTATTCAATTATTATTATTATTATTGGTGAGGCAATTGGGGTTAAGTGACTTGCCCAGGGTCACACAATTGGTAAGTGTCAAGTGTCTGAGACAGGATTTGAACTCGGGTCTTCCTAACTCTAGGGTCAGTGCTCTATGCACTTCAAACCTAGCTGTCCCTTCAATTATTCATTATAATGAACCAATCCATCATCCAAAAAGTATTTATTAAGTAGCTACTATGTGCTAGGCCCTGGAGATAGAAGTACAAAGAGAAGAATCTAAGTGCTAGGACCTTATACCCGAGACAGCAAAGCTATATAAAGATATATACCGCACAAGTAAAATGTGAGTAAATACAAATATACTCAAGGCAGTTAAATGTAGGATGGTTAGGGAGAGAGAAGACTAGTGGTTGGGGGGATAAGGAAAAATTTAATGCAGATGATGGTGCTTGACTTAAAGGAAGGGAGAAGTTGCATGAGGCAGAGGTGAGGAGGGAGGGCATTACAGGCATGAGGCACAGCCAGTGCAAAGGCATGGAGGAGGGAGATCCAGTGCTCTATGCAAGGAAGAGAGAGAAGGCCAGTATGACTGGATCACAGAGTGGAAGAGGAATAATATACAATGAGGCTGGAGAGAGAAGTTGGGGCCATATTGGTCAGAACTTTAAAACCTAAACAAAGAAGGTCATATCCATGAAATGATCAGCTCTGCACTTGAGGAAGATTCCTTTGGCAGCAGTGTGTAGGACAGACTGAAGTCTGAGAGATTAGAGGCAGGGACACCAATTTAGCAGCTATTGAAATAACATGGACAGGAGGTAAGGAAACTGAGGCACAGACAGGTAGGTTAAGTGACTTGCCCAGGGAGAGAGAGCAAGTCAATGGACATTTATTAATCACCTACTGTGTACCAAGCACTTTGCTATGCACAGGGGATACAAAGAAGGACAAAAGACAGTCCCTGCCCCCAAGCACCTCACAGTCTAATAATGATTACGTGCAAACAAGATAAGATAGATAGATAGATAGATGGATGGATGGATGATGGATAGATGTATGTATGGATGTATAGATGTATGTATGGATAGATGGATGGATGGATGATCAGACAGATATAGATTTAGATATATATTTTAGATATATATACATATACATACACACACATATATATAAATATATGAAATAATCACTTGAGGGAAGTTAGGAAGAGTCAAGAGGGAGAATTTATTTATCAAAAGTTAATTAGAGAGAATTACAAAGTGTTGAGAAAGACATCCTGTAGAAGGTGGGATTTTAGCGGAGACCTGAAGGAAGCCAAGGAGGCTGGGAGTCAGAGTTGAGGAGGGAGGGTGCTCCAGGCATGGGGCGTGGCCAGTGCAAATGTTCAGTTTCAAGACATGGAGTGTCTTGACCAAAGGAGGCCATTGTCATGGAATCACAGAGTAGGGAGGAAGGAAGAAGGTGTAAGAAGATTGGAAGGAGGAGCCCAGTTACAAGGGGCTTTGAACACCAAACAGAAGGTTTTCTATTTGATCATGGAGGGCATAAAGAGCCACTGGAGTTTATTGAATAGAGAGATTATATGATGAGACTTGTGCTTTAGCTTCCTAAAGAAGATCTGTTTGACCATTGAGTGAAGGACTGACAGGTGGAGAAAAGTGATGTATAGAAAAAGTGCCAAGAAGGCAGAATCCTCAAGATTGGCAACAGATTAGATGGGGGGATTGAAAGTGAATGAGAACCAAAATCAAGTCTAAATGGGTGCATGATCTAGGTGTAAAGGATGATACTGTAAGCAATTTGGGAAAGCAAGGAATAGTCTACCTGACAGATTTGTGGAAAGGGGAAGACTTTAGGACCAAACAAGAATTAGAAAGCATTATAAAATGCAAAATGTATAATTTTGATTACATTAAATTGAAAAGCTTCTGTACAAACAAAGCCAATGTAAGCAAGATCAAGAGGGAGGTGGGAAATTGGGAAAGAATTTTTACAACTTGTGTCTCTGATAAAGGACTCATTTCTAAAATTTATAGAGAATTGAGCCAAATCTATATGAATATAAGTCATTCCCCAATTGATAAATGGTCAAAGGATATGAACAAGCAGTTTTCAGAGAAAGAAATTGAAGATATCTATAAGCATATGAAGAAATGCTCTAAATCACTATTGATTAGAGAAATGCAAATCAAAACAACTCTGAGATACCACATCCCTCCAGTCAGATTGGCTAAGATGACAAAACAAGAAAGTGACAAATGCTGGAGAGGATGTGGACAAATTGGAACACTAATACATTGCTGGTGGAGTTGTGAACTTATCCAACCATTCTGGAGAGCAATCTGGAATTATGCCCAAAGGATTATAAATAATTTCATACCCTTTGACCCAGCCATACCACTTCTAGGGTTATATCCCAAAGAGATCATAGAAGTGGGAGGAAGACCCATATGTACAAAAATATTTTTAGCAGTCCTTTTTGTGGTTGCAAAAAATTGGAAACTAAAGGGGTGCCCATCAATTGGGGAATGGCTAAACAAGTTGTGGTATATGAACGTAGTGGAATATTATTGTGCTATAAGAAATGAGGAGGTGACGAATTTCATAATTACCTGGAGAGACTTATACAAACTGATGCTGAGCAAGAAGAGTAGAATCAGAAGAAATTTGTATACAATCACAGACATACCATATCTGTGATGACCAACTATGACAGATTGGACTCTTTTCAGCAATGCAGTGATATAAGTCAATCCCAAAAGACTCAAGAAAGAGAGAAATGCACCATCCAGAGATATAACTAGAAAGAACTGAGCCTGAATCCTGATGGAAGCAAACTAAATGATCTTTTTCTTTTCTTTATTTGGTTTTATTTCTTCTTTACCATCTTTCATCCCACCTAGTACAATACGCCTTTGTAATTGGAATAATGTCTAATATGAATGCATTTGCAGATCCTATACTAGACTATATGCTGTCGTGGGGGGAGGGGGGAGGGAAGTAAAGGAAATTTGAAAATCAAGGAACTATGGAATTGAATCTTGTTAACTGAAACTAAACAAATTAACTAAAAAAAAGTGAATGAGAAGTGACACCTGGGAGTCTAGTGCAGGTGACTGGGATCATGGTGATGCCCTCAACAATGACAGAAAATTAGGAAGAAGGGAGGGATTGGGGAAAAGATAATGGGTTTAGTTTTGGCCATGTTGAGTTTAAGATGTCTATGGGAATCCAGTTTGAGATGTCCAATAGGCAGCTGGAGATGGGACACTGGAGGTTAAGAGAGAGTTTAGGGCTGGACAAATAGATGTGAGAACCATCAGTGTGTAGATTATAATTGAAGCCTATGAGATCAGCAAGCTCAATGGCGTAGAGGGAGAAGAGGATCCCTGACAGGACCTTCCTTAGAAGACACGCACACTGAGTGGGCTTGACCTGGACAAAGATCTGGCAAAGGCAACTGAGAAGTGGCCCAACAGGTGAGAGGAAAACCAGGAGCTAGCAATGTCATGACGGATGGATATGGAAGCCATCTACATAGAGAAGATGAAATCATGGAACTGAGGGGAAAAAAACATTCCTGAAGGAAACTATAGAGAGAAGAGGGCTGGGATAAGGGCCTTGAGTAAGGGACCAAATTAAGGAGATAGAGACAAGAACCCAGAGCCTAATCCTAAATGCCCCCAACTCTAACTCCAACCTAGCAACTCGGGAAGGCGGGTTAAGTTGGCCTCAGCACAACAGGAATGAGTAGGGAAAAAATCCCTTTTCTACACAGCAACCTGAAGACTGCCATCATACCCTCCCATCACCCTCTGTCTTTTCTTCTCTAGGCTTTGACATCCCTAATTCTTTCAACCAATCTTTCTATGGCATGAACCCTTTGCCCTTCTGGATGGCACAGAACAGATGCTTAATGAATTGATTGTCCTCTGAGCACTTGGAATCACAGAATTTTAGGGCTGAAAGGGAGCTCAGTGATCATCTCATCCAACCCATACCCCCAGAAAGAAATCTCCACTGCAGCATACCTAGCATGTGCTCTTCTAGACTCTTTTTCTAGATTTTAGTGAGGTCCAATCCAGAACCTCCCAGGCAGGCCATTCTACTTCTAGACAACTCTAATTGTTAGGAAGCTTTTCCCGACTTCAAGTCTAAATTTTCTTCTTTGTGCCTTCTGTTCATTGTTCCAAAGAGGATGAGAATAATCCCATGGGATAGCCCTACGAGTATTGAAAGTGCCTTTCATGTCTCACCTGGGCCTTCTCCAGGCCTTTAAGCATCCCTAGTGTCTTCAGATAGCATGAACTCGAGGCCTTGCACCGCCCTGGCCACCTTCCTGTGGATGCTCTCTGACTTACCAGTATCTTTCCTGAATATTCATTCCTGTGACTGAACACAGAACTCCAAATAGGCTCTGACCAGGGCAGATTGCAGAGGGCCCATCACCACCTTACCCTTAAACCCAGTTTTCTTAAGGCAGCCTAATGTGGGATTAACTCTTTTGGCTACTTAGTCGTAGGGTTGAATTTGCTGTCCTCTTCTTCACATGAACCATTATCCTTCTCCATTTTGTACTCATGAAATTAACTTTCTGAAACCATGTAAGATTTCATATTTATCCTAATTAAATTTCTTCTTACTTGATTAAAGCCTAGTGTTTTTGCTTGGCAAACTTTTTTTTTTTGCAACTTTCCTCTGCCATTAGAAGGAAATATGGTATATTGGAAAAGAGGTCTGGACTTGGAATCACAGAAGCTGGATTAAATCTTGGCTCAGAAATTCACTGGGCAACACTGGGCAAATCATTTAGTGTCTCTGAGCGTCAGTCTATTCATCTATAGCAAACTAAGTGCAAATCTGGTCTCAGACACTTATTAACTGTGTGACCTCAGACTTTCCAGGGTTGTTATAAAGATCAAATGAGTTAATGTGTGTAAAGCACTTAGCCCAGTGCCTAGCACATAGTAGGAGCTTAATAAACACTTGTTTCCTTTCCTGGCTTCTCCCCATCTTTTCCACAAGAATTTCACAAAAGGTTTCTCATCACATGGTCTACTATAATCTGCATCCACAGCCTTTCCCTGATCAACCAGTCTAGCAACCCTGTCAGGGAAGAAAATGAAATTAGGCTGCCATGACCTGTAATTGATGAAGCTGTGGGCTCATCATTCTGTGATGGTTGCTTCCTTTTCTAAATGTTCACCCACCATCCTTTTCATAATCTGTCCTAGAAGCTGGCCAAGAATCAGTCAAGCCTCTGGCCTCAAGTCTGCAGGCTCCATTCTCTCCCTTTTTTTGAACGGTGAGACATTTGCCCTTCTCTAATCCTGTAGTACTTTTCCACTCCCCATGGTCTCTCAAAGACTGATTCATAACCATGGGTCAGCAACACTGCATCTGCCAGGTCTATGGTCTTCATCCAGGCAAGGACAAGTAGGCTCCCTATTACCATCTCCCTAATCATCTTAGCTACCAAGTCCCTAACATCCCTTTTGTCCTATACTTAGCAGAGAAAACAGGAACAAAATAAGGACACGTCCCCAGAATGTCTGCAGCATCTTGGTTAATGCTGGGTAGGAGCAGCACGAGCCTTATTTTTGGAGTGTCAAGTTTTAACACTCCAGACTTTAGCAGGAAATAATTTGATTTGTGTCTCTGGGCCAGAGATCTTCCGGAAGTATCCCCTTTCAGGTTCCTTTCTTCCCCGGACTTTCTCCCACAGTGACTGGAGATCTAAGTTCCAAATAGCTAATATTGTCTTAAGCTGTGTAGGGGCAGAGCTTCCAGGTCCGTGGAGGTGACGGTCACACCATCCTCTGCTCTGGCCGGACAACATCGAGGGTTCTGTGCTTAACTCAATGCTGGGCATGATCATTTTAGAAGAACGTGTTCAGGCTGGAGCATCTCAGGAGGAGAGGGACTGGGATGGCGAAAGGATAGGAGACTCCGTATCACTTGAAAGAACTAGGGATCTTTATCCTGAAGAAGGGAAAGCTCTGGGGAGACTGAGACCTGCCTTCAGGTATCTGAAGCTTTGCCACGTGGAACAGTCTTGCTCTTCACAGCCCCAGAGGCAAGAACTAAGAGCAATGGGTGATGGTTCATTTATTAATTCATTCTTTTAAAAAGCAGTTAAATGGTACAGTGATTAGAGCTTTGAACCTGGAATCGGGAAGACCTGATTTCAAATCCAGCCTCAGATGCTTACTAGTTATGTGGCCCTGGGCAAGTCACTTAACTTGTCTGCCTCAGTTTCCTCCTCTGTAAAATCTACCTTCCAGGATTGTTGTGAGGCTCAAATGAGATAATACTAGAGAAGCATTTGCAAAATTTTGCACATTATATAAATGCTGCTGTGTTCTATCCACCATGCTAAGAGCTGGTGATACAAATACAGGAACAAAGCTGTTAGCTTCCTGTCTTCCCCCCTTAGACTGTAAACTCCTTGAGGGCAGGGACTGTCTTTCTTTTTCTTATTTGTATCCACAGTGCTGCTTGACACATAGTAGGTATTTAAGGAATGTTTGTTTATTGAATTGAATCATAAAGGAAAAAACAAATCTGCACAGAAAATTAAATATAAGACATTTTTTCCAGGCTTGGAAAGTAAACACAATATAGATATGAAGTAATTTGGTGGGGAAAGGGCACTAGTAACTGCAGGGGTGGGGGGTGTCAGGAGAGGAAGAAAACAATCATTGACCACCTACTATGTGCCAGGCACTGTGCTAAGTACTTCCTATCAGTGGTGGCCTTTGACCTAAGCCTTAAAGGAAGCTAGAGACTCTCTGAGGAGATGTATATTAGGCATGGGCTTAGGGGCACAGACTGGCCAAAGGTATGGAGATGGGAGATGGCACCAATATATGTTAAGCATATAATAGGCCTGGAATGGCAGGCTGAAGGCAAATTGCATTATGGAGAGGCTTAATACGAGGAGCAATGTCCCAAGAATCCACACTGGTGTGGACTATCCCAGGAAGCAGGCTCTCCTCACTAGAGACCTTCACTCAAAGGCTACATGACCATTTTATAGTGACTCTGTAGAACTTTTTCATTTGGGAAAAACATTGAGCCCCTTTGGCTCCTGAGATTCTTTCCAGCTCTGAAATTCTGTGATCCAACATTCTGCTTTCATTAAGACTCAGTTGTCCCCCCCGTAGAAGACAGCTTGCCAACCCATCTGTCTTCTATTGGAGAAGATATAGGGAATGCATGAATGCCCTCATAATGTGAAGGTATTACATTGAGGATGATGCCTTCCCACATCACATAACCACAGAATCTCATAATTGGACAGGATCCCAGTGACCATACAGCCCACTCCAGCCCTGAAAAATATCCCCAGTGCAATACACCTGGTAAGTGCTCATCCAACCTTGACTGGGATACCTCCAGTGTGTAGGGAGCTCACTACTTCCCAAGGCAGTCAGTTCTAGTTTTGGATGCTGACTCATTCATTCCTGCTATGTTCCAGTCACCCCACTCAGCAGTGGGGAACCAAATGCAAAAAGCAAGCTGGAGTCAGAGGACCTGGGATCAAATATAACCTCTGACGTTTACTGCCGGTGTGACTTTGGGTGAGTCAGTTTACTACTATAAGCCTCAGTTTCTGTAAAAGCAAGGGTTTCCACCAGATGGTCTCTGGGGTCCTTTCTATGATCCTGCTTTCATTCTGCTGAGGGGGAAGTTGGCCCTCAGGGTAATGGTTAGGAAGCCCTTCCGAACCTTCAGACAAACTCTTCCTCTCTCCAACTTGGTAAAGACCTTGGCTAACTTGAGTGTGTGGCCTCACATGTCCTCTGGCCCTAGAGAGCCTAGAGAGATGAAAAACACATTCACAAATCCCACTGAGCCGTGACATGCCCCAAGCATGCTACTGTTAACGGATGAGAAATTAAAACCAAATAATAAAGTGTGAAGTTGGGGGCGGGGTGGGGAAGAGGGGGGGCGGTAATCTGCAAGCAAGAGTATGAGTGGTCACAGCTCCCGGAAACAGCTCTGTTTGCCCAGGGAGTTGTTGGGAAGACAAATGTACCAGAAGCCCCAGGCAAGGACGGGAGGGGGTGAGGAAAGTGCTCATCTGTGCTCAGGTGGAAAACCACGTGTTCTGGAAACTAGAGATAAGAATCTGCCAAACCATCAACAAGTATGTATTGGCTCCCTAGTGTTTGTACCATCTCAGTCCCAGGGAGGCCAGGTACAAAGGAAGGAGAAAACATAGTCATGAGGAGAAACTATGAAAATATTAAATAGAAACTTACACAAAAGCTTTGAATGCAACAGAATGTTTGCACAGTCCTTTATTTTAAGCTAAGAACAATGAATGTTAGGAATTGAGGAAACAGGAAGTCTGTACAAATGTGGCCTAGGGATATACCCTGGGAGGGTCAAGACCCTGAGCCATCACTTGGGTAAAGGGGGAGGGGAGAGGAAGGTGTGGTGCCAATCTGGGCCAAAACTGGCTCTTTACACCTCCCCCTTCAAACATTTTTATCTGGATGAATTCAGGCTAAAAACGCAGTGTGGTGGAGTCAAAAAAATGACTGTGCTTTAATTGAAGAATCACAGAGGAGGCTGAGTCCAGCCGGAATTAAAGCAAATACCTTCTACACAAAACATTCCCAGCACTGGTCATCCATGTTTTGCTTTGCAGACCTCCAGTAAAGGAGATTTCCCTCCCTGCCAAGGCAGCCCATTCCCCTATGGAAGTGCTCCCTTTTGGACTTCAGAGTCCAAGTTCTGACCATGATTGGACTCCATGCCCAGCTCTGTTATTTACAGTCTAAATCACATTAAATAAGTCATCATTTCCTCTCTTCTGGCCAAGGGTGCACTGGTAAATGTTTAACACCCAGGCCTTCTCCAGGGGGGAATATGTAAGCACCCATACTTTGAAGCTTAATTGCATTATGAACACTTTCTTAAGTGTAGACAGCAGACGTCAGAAAGTCTAGATTCTAGACAAGCAATAAATCAGGCCTCATTTGTAGTGATTTCTGAGATGTAAACACTCACCCTGAAAACTGAACAATCCTCAGCCTGTTGGAATTGGCTCTGACATACTCTTGTCTCTGGGTTTCAGGTTTTCCACCTGTGCAATGAAGGGATTGGACCAAATAACCGCTAAGGTAGCATGGTACAAGTACTGGCTGTGCAGTCTGAGGATCTGGGCTCGGATTCTGCCTCTGCTACTTACTGCCTGCCCCTAAAATGACTCAACAACAAGTGTCTAATGGTAGGAAGACAAAGACCAAAGTGAACTAGTCCCTGCCCTCAAGGAGTTTGCATTCTACTTGGGGGGTATAATCTATTCAGAATATACATACACAAAAATACAAAATAGTTTTTTGTAGGGGGGGGGATTAACAATTGGGGAAAGCAGGAAAGGTATCTTGAAGGAGGTGACACTTGCAGTAAGGTGAGGAGAGAGGGAATTCCTAGCAGGGGGAACAGCCAGGACAAAAGTCCAGAGGTTGGAGATGAGATTATGTGCTCTGAAAACAAGTAGGATTATTCGGCTGGAAACAGAGTAAATGAAGGAGAATAATATAAAATCAGTCTGGAAGAACTGGCTCGGGGCAGATTATGGAGGGTTTGTCATTAAAGGACTTAGAGCCGGGAGAGACCTCGGAAGTCCATCAAAGGTGACACTTTATAGATGAGGAATCTTGGACACTGAGGGGTCAAGCTCCAACTCATCCAGACAAATAATGTCTGAACCCAGGTTTTCCTGACTCTATGACCAATGCCTTGCCCACTCTAAAGAATCCACATTCCTTCAGAGAGGTGATAGAGAGCCCCTAAAGCTTCTTCAGCAAGGGACTGACAGGATGAGTCAGGGGCCAGGAAGGTCATGTTGGCTGCTGTGTGGAGGATGGATTAGAGAGGGAAGACACTTGAGGCTGAGAGACCAATTTGGATGGAGGCTGTTGCAATAATCTAGCAAGAAATAATGAGGGTCAGGGGAGGCTAGGTGGCACAGTGAATAGAGCACTGGCCCTGGAGTCAGAAGGACCTGAGTTCAAATGTGGCCTCAGACACTTGACACATTTACTAGCTGTGTGACTTTAGGCAAGTCACTTAACCCCAACTGACCTCCAAAAAGCAAAAAAAAAAGAAAAAGAAATAATGAGGGTCAGACAAGGAGGGCTGTAGTGTGTGTAGAAAGAAAGCTACAGATACAAGAAACATTGTGGGAGTCAAACCAACTGGACTTGGCAACTGACTGGACATGGGAGGAATCAGGGAGAGGGAAACACAGATGAGTCCTAGCTTCCAAACCTGGGTGTCTGGAATAATGGAGGAGTCTTAGATCAAAAAGGGAGGAGGAGGGTGGGTTCAGGGAGAAACAATTCTGTTTTGCTCATGTTGATGTGGGACATCTCTGGCAATCCATTGGGAAGACATCCAACAAGTTGTTGGAGATTTAGGACTGGAACTTGGGAGGGAAATGAAAGCTGGATATGTGGATTTAGGAGGTGCCTGAATGATGAGGAGGGTTGAATCCATGAGAGCTGATGAGGAGAGAGGAGAGAAGACACAGCCTTGGAGTCCACCAATGCAGAGGGGGTTGGGACATGGAGTTCAGACAGGAAGAAAGGAAGGAAGAAAGCCAAAAAAGAATAGTGTCACAGAAGGACAACCATGAGGATCAGAAGCTAGATAGAAGTCAGGAAGACTGAGACAAAGCCTTTGGCTTTAGCAATAAAGTCACATCAGTCACCCCTCAGAGAGCAATTTCAGCTGAATAGTGAAAATGGAAGCCAGATTGCAAGGAACTGAGAAACAGGAAGTGAGAGAGGGTGACTAGAAGCTACAAAGGTAGACAGCTTTTTTTAGGATCTCAGAACCATTGATTTAGGGTGGGAAGGGACCTCAGAGGTAATTTTCCTTTACATTAGAGGAAACTGAGACACAGAGTAATCCAGTGATTTGTCCAATAGCAGTCTCCAAATCTCGCATTCCAGCAGGCTGTGAGAGGAAAGGATGGCAGCTTGAAGGGATCCAGGTTCAAGGGAAACTATTCAACAGGATGGAGGAAACCTGGGAGAGGTCATGGGCGGTAGGGAAGGAGCCACAGATAAGGAGAGATTGAAAATTCAGAAGGGAGGGGGGACAAAGAGGGATGGAAGAGAGAAGCTAGAGAAAGAAAAGAGAAACAAAGGGATCAAAGGCACAAGTAGAAGAAATGTCATTGGCAAGGAGAAGGATCACCCCTTCCCCTGAGTCTAAAGCAAAGGAAGAGAGAATGGGGACACTCTGAGAGAGTCTGGAATTGAGGAGAGGAAGGAGCTCCCAATGGATGGCCTCAATCTTTTCAATGAAGCCGAGATCCTCTACCAGTAAGGAGGTGGGAGAAGGGAGTGGAGAGGGCTTGGGAACAGGGGAGAAGATTTAGGAAGTTTCTAGAAGCTCAAAACCCTGAATGTCCTTGGTGTTCAAGCAGCCTTGGCAAGAGAAGAGGGGAGACAAGTGCCCCGCCACATACTTCTTTCCCTCCAGCCACCTTCTGAGTCACCAACCAGTCATTAAGTCCCACGGCACCAACTAATTCTCGAAAATTGCACAGTCTAGGCATTCATCTTTCTTTAATGAAGGTTCATGGCTTAGAGACAATAAAAGGTGACTTTCCTAAAGTGCAGGTCTAACCATGTCACCCACTCACCCTATTAAACTCCAATGGCTTCCTATTACATCTGGGATCAAATATAAACTCTTTCATCGGTCATTCAAAACTCTTCATAACCTGGCCAGAATTACCTTTCCAGCCCCACCCTCCTTTCCTTATTCTATGATCCAGCCACAGAATGTTCCTCATACAGACTTGCTCTTCTTTATATAGGACATGTCTTTCTTCTCCACGATTTTGCACTGGCTGCTCCCCCTGCCTGGTATGCCATCCCCCATCCTTGATTTCTTAGTTTCCTTCAACATTCAACTAAAGAGTCACCTCCTACATGAGGTCTTACCTGATTCCTCTTCCCATCTATTAATGCCCCGCCCCAATTACATTGCATCTATTTTGTATATATCTATATATGGAAATGTCTCTTTTGGTCAGATTGTAAATTCCTGGGACTATTTCATTAAAGTCTTTTTGTCCCCAGTGCCTGGTAAATAGTAGACACTTAATAAGTGCTTACTGAAGTTTTTTTTTATCCCCCTGGGAGGGGGCTGAAGGGAAGAAAAATAGATGTTTGATCACTGGAAACAGATAATTTCAAAAATGCTTGTTGATTTTTCAGAGTTGGAAACTGAGGCCCAGAGAGGCAAGAAGATGCAAAGGAAATACAAGACAGAAATCCTGTCCTCCCACATTTTACAATCTAATTGAGGGAACAGAATCAATACACACGCCAAATGAAAAAACAAGCTGCTCATCATTGAGGGAGCAAAGATTCGAACCCAGGTCCTGGGCCTCCAGATCCAGCATCCTCTCCATTGCTTGGTGCTTCCTTTGCCTCAGCCTTTGGTCCACACTGGATCAGAAGGCTGTGTTCCCTCTTTGCTCCTGAAGAGCTCTTCAGCCTTCCCTGAATCACGCTTCACAGTCCTTGACCCACAACAGGACTCAGACTCCCACAATAGAAACATGACGGAAGTTTGAGTCATAGTCAACTATTGACTGAACAGAGTAGAAAATTCCTCCATCTGAGGGTCATTTTCTAGTCCCCCAGTTTCCAGTTTCCATCAGCAGGACCCTCCACAAAAGCCCCCCTTGAAGGCATCAGCAGAGCCTTCATTGATAGCTCTGATGTATTCCTTTCCATGCTTAAACACCTTCCATGGCTCCCTATTACCTCTAAGATAAGATGTGAGCATCTGTTTGGCAGTTACAGCCTTTCTTGACCAGACTCTGTGGCAGCATTATAGCAGTGGACGGCCTCAAAGCCTTTGCCACCTCTGGACAGTGTGACCCTAGGCAGGCTATTTAATTTTCCAGTGTGCTAAGTAACTCTAAGTATCTCTAACCCAGTGGTTAGTGTAGCCCAGGGAATTCCTCAAGAGCCTTTCAGGGGGTCCATGAGGTCAAAGTTATTTTCATAATAATAGTAAGATATTTTAACTTCTAATATGGTAACTATTGATAGGGAGTTACCAAAACAAAAAAAAAAAAAATTCTTTAGAGTCTTCAATAATATTTAAAGGTATAAAGGGGTCCTGAGGACAAAAAGTTTGAGGGATGCTGCTGAGTCAGCAAAGTGCTTAAACGATGCCATGTGCATTGGTGGAAGGTGCTTCCTCAACAAGGAGTTCCTTATACCAGGAAAACAATAGGGCCAGTTGGTCCCCCTGTCAGCAACCAGACTCTACCATAACTTTTTTTTTTTTTTGGCTTTTTGGAGGGGAGAAGGTGGGGCAAATGGGGTTAAATGACTTGACCAAGGTCACATGGCTAATTTTTTGTGTTAAGTGTCTGAGGCCAGATTTTAACTCAGGTCCTCCCAACTCCAGGGCCAGTGCTCTATTCACTGCCCCACCTAGCTGCCCCCCTTTACCATAACTTTCCAATCTGTTTTCCTATTTCTTCCCCAAGTGCGCTTTCTATTCTAGGGAAATTGGCTTTCTCCCCGACATTCCATCTACCTCTATTCATTCCTTTGCAAAGAATGCGCTCCCTCCTCTCCTCTACTCAGAGTGCCACTCAAGACACACACACTAGCCCCTCCTCAAAGGTGCTAATCCCACCTATGAGCACCCAAAGGCACCTAGGTGGTGCAGCAGACAGGGCTCAAGGCCTGGAGTCAGGAAGACCTGAGTTCAAATCTGACCTCAGATTATCTGTGTGACCCTGGGCAAGTCACTTCACTCTGCCTCAGTTTCCTCATCTGGAAAACGAGCTGGAGAAGGAAATGGCAAACCCCTCCAGTATCTATGCCAAGAAAACCCCAAGTGGGGTCACAAAGAGTCAGACGTGAGCGAACAACAAACCCACCCTGAAACATCTTTGTGTTTACTCCCTATGTGTGTACTGGCTTGTGTATGTGCATCTCACATTTACTCAGCACGCGCATCATATCACTCTTCCCTTAGTACAACATGAGCTTTACGACAGCTTTGTCTTTGCAGCCTAGCCCCTGGCACATAGCTGGGGATTTATAAATGCTATTTGACTTGAATTAAATGAAGCTGACCTAACTCCTGGTATTTCCCATCCATGCCTGGTTATTTTAAACCTAGATTTCATTGGCCTAGATTGCCTCTCTGTGATCCAGCTCCTACATCCTGCCACAGCTTCTGAGATGTTCTTTAAGAACTACTGTGGCCAAAAATGTCCTGCTCCAAAGCCGTCATGGCAATAAGTGTCTCTGAACTTACTCCACTGGTCCTTGGACCCCAAACACTCCATTTATCTTTGGGTCAAAGCCCATTCGTTATGCATTAGATAGCTCTAATTATTAAAAAGAAGAATTTCCTTGCATCAAATATCAATTTGTTGCTCCATCTTTACAGTCGTGTCCAACTCTCCCTGAGCCCATTTGGTTTTTTCCTGGCAGAGATATTTGTCATTTCCTTCTCCAGATCATTTTACAGATGAGGAAACTGAGGCAAACACAATGAAGTGACTCGCCCAGGGTCACACAGCTAGAAAGTGTCTGAGGCCAGATTTGAACTCAGGAAGATGAGTCTTCCTGACTCTGAGCCCAGAGCTCTGTTGAGCTCTGCTCAAACTTCAACTTGCCTCTCTGCACCTTCCACTGCTCAGTCTCCTCATTAGTAAAATAAAATCATGGAGTATCTTGATGGAAAGGAGTGAGTCCTAGACTTAGAGCCAGAGGACTGGGGCTCAAATCCCAGCTCTGCCACTTATCTGAGGCCTCCCAATAAGAACACATGATACATAGTGGATGGAACACTGGTTTTGGGGTCAATGGTCCTGGGGTCAAATTCCATCTCCTTCTGTGTGATCCAGTACAGCATTAATGGCAACAAAAAATGATACTCATAAATATAGTGCCTTAAAATGTGCAAAGCAGTCGACATATTATCTCACTTAATCCTGGCCATAGAGGAACACCACCTTGGGACTCAGGCTAAGTCCTGTCTTTCATCTCCAGAAATCCATCATTCTGCCAGAGGAAGCTCCCCCTCCTCAGATCGTTCCCCTCCCTCCCTTCATGAATCCATCACATCCCTTGCTTGGGTACCACCCCCTTCCTCCCACTCCTTCTCAGTTTCTTTTTATGTGTCATGTGGCCCATCAGACTGTAAGCTCCTTTGAGGGTAGGGACTGTCTCATGTCCTGTTTTTCTGGTAACCAAACACAGCACAACGTGTTTAACTGTTCATTGGCCTTGATTCTACCCCTATTTTACAAACGAGGAAACGGGGGCTCAGAAAGGTTATATAACTTGCCCAGGGTCACACAGCTAATAAGCATCTACAGTAAAATTTAGCTTAGGTCTCCCCAGCTCAAACTCCTGGACTCTGTGTGTTGGACCCCCACAGCTTCTCTGGCTGAATGACCTCAAACAGAGCTTATTTCCCTCCTCTGTAAAATGAAGGAGTTCTGTCAGAAGACCTCTAATGTCCTTCCAGCTGTAAATCCGGGCCCTGGTGCATCGGCGCTGGAAAGGGTCTTAGCACTCATTTGGTTCAGTTCCCTCTTTTGACTGATGAGGACAGGGGGTGACTTTTCCCAGGATGGGGCAGCCAGAACATCAGCAGAGCTGGGGCAGAGCTCCACCCAATCTGGTGCTCCCATCCAGGGGGTTGGGGACAGGCTTTGGGAAAGAACAAAAACATTCAAAATCTGGACAAAGGCAGAGGCTTACTCACCTCTGAGGACTTCATTATGTTCTGGAAGATAGTATAGGCAATGATTGAACTTGAGCCTATAATGCTGCAGAAAAGAAGGAAGCAACCGTCCATTAATCACCATTTAAAGGCACTGACTGGCCACTCGTTTCCAGAGGACCAATGAAGAAACACATTTCCCCACTCTGAGGAAAAAAGGTGGAGGGCTACAGGGGCAGGATGTGGTGTATACTCTCAGATGGGAGCATGTGCATGTGGATTTCCAGCTTAACTGTTTTCTTTGTTACAAGGAAGGATTCTAAGTGGTGGTGTGGCTAAATCAGGACATGACTGAACCATAAACCACAAAAGGCATTGATAAATATTCTGGTTAAAAGGCAGCTAATTAAAAACAGGCTGGGTAGGGATGGCTAGGTGACACAGTGAATAGAGCACCAGCCCTGGAGTCAGAAGGACCTGAGTTCAAATTCGACCTCCGACATTTAACATTTACTAGCTGTGTGACCTTGGGCAAGTCACTCAACTCCAATTGCCCTGCCCTCCCCGCTCCAAAAAGCAAAAAACAAAACAAAACAAAAACCAAAAAAACAGGTTGGGTGGCTTTGTTTGACCATCAAGTTTGACTTCAAAGAGGTTTTGCAGGAAATGACCAGAGCACTGAATTTGGAGCCCCAAAGACCCAGATTTGAATCCTACTCCAGACACTTAAGTATCTGTGTGCCCTTGGGCACAGTCTGTTTTCTCCTCTTTAAAATGACAGGGGTCTGAGGAGACCCCTGGGAGCTTCTCTCTAGCTATGACACTGCTCCTATAATACAATCCACTAGATAATTTAATCTCTGCCTCAGTTTCCTCCTCCATAACATGGGAAAAATAATACCAGCAACCTACCAGGATTGTTATGAGAATCAGATAGGTTGGTAGACGTAAATCAAGTAGGCCCACACACCTTAAAGTGCTATAAATTTCTCAGCTCATACTTTGAACCCCAACCACTCCATTTGTTTTTTGAAAGAGGGGAAGAGTTTTTGGGGAAGAGTCTCAACTTGGTGGCATCACACTCTAGTTTCCAGAAGTCATTAGTGAAAAGAGCGCTGGGGCATTCTGAGGGGAAAACCATGACGACTCTGTAGGAAAAAGGACCAGAGAGGCCAGACCGGGGCTCGAGATTTGCCAAGACTGACTCAGCTGGCCCTACCTCCACCAAGGAACACGGGCCTACCTGAGAGTGGCCATGACAAACTGTATCCATTGTATCGCCAGAAACACCTGGGGAGGGAGAACAAAGGAGAAATATGAAAGTGAGTTTTTCAGTGAAAAAAACAAACAAACAAAGGGGCCTCGGAGGTTTTCATTTTACGGATAGGGAAACTGAGGCTCAAGGAGGTTATAGGGTCACAGATCTAGAGCTGGAAGAGGCTTCAGAGCCCACCTCGTCCACCACCCATGTTAGAGATGAGGACACTGAGATCCAGGGAGTTGAGGTAACTTGCCCATATCATAGGATCCTAGGCACTAGTCCTTAATCTGGAATCTGTGAACTCAGCTTTTTAATGTTTTGATAACTGTACGTTATAATCAGCTTCCTTCATAATCCTATATATTTTATTTTGTGCATTTAACATCATGATTCTGAGAAGGGGTCCATAGGTTTCACCCCACTGCCAAGGGGGTCTATGACACAAAAAGTCTATGTCTAAGGCCCAGAGAGGGCTTAGTGATTTCCCCAGTCACACAGATAGCAGGGAGGAGAGCTGAGATCTGGCCCCACCAGCAGAGCTGCTTTCCTTCTCACTTAGATGTTCTGGTCTAACCAGAAGACATTTCCAGTGAATCAACCCATAAGCATTTATGAGGTGCCTACTGTGTGCCAGATACCATTCGAGGCCCTTGGAGATACAATTCCAAGAGTGAAACCATCTCTGCTATGAGTTTATATTCTAATCAAGGAAATAAGTAAAAATATACAGAATAAAGATAAAGAGAATAAACCCAAATAAATACCAGACAGTTAAAAGGAAGGGAGTTGGGGAAGGCGAGGTGGTGCAGTGGTTAGAGTGCCAGGCCTGGAGTCAGGAACCTTTCTGAGTTCAAATCCAGCCTCAGACACTTCCTAGCTGTGTGACCCTGGGCAAGTCACTTCACTCTGCTTGCCTCAGTTTCCACATCTGTAAAATGAGCTGGAGAAGGAAATGGAAAGTCACTCCAGTAACTCTGCCAAGAAAACCCTAAATGGCATCACGGAGGGTTGGACATGACTGAGCAACGACAGCAACAAGTTGGGGGTGGGGCCCTAGGAGCTGGCCTCTGGTAGAACATGGTCCTTGCTTTGGTTTTTAAAGCACCACAGCAAATGAAGGCTGGATAGGAGAAGGGATGGGGGTGAGAAGAAGGGGAACAGAACAGAGGTGGGAGGCCGGGCCTTCACCTCTTCTTCCAGGGTCCAAAGGGCCCAAAAGCTAAGGGGGTGAAAGCGCCAGTCTGCGGCCCAGGTCACCTGACTGCTTCAGAACACACAGACTCCTGCATCCCCTTCAGGGAGCACATCTGTGACTATGAGATGGGGGAGGGAAGCAGGAAGAGCGGAGGAATGGGGGAAAGGAAAAGGGGAGGCATGAATGAGAAAAGAAATAGAAGGCAAGGGGGGAAGAGGGGAAGAGGAGTGACAAAGTGATGGGGAGGAGAGCAAGAGAGTGAGAGAGAGAGAGAGAGAGAGAGAGAGAGAGGAGGGTGAAGGGGAGGGGGAGAGAGAGACAGAGAGAGACAGAGAGAGAGAAAGGGGGGTGAAAGGGAGGGGGAGAGAGAGAGAGAGATAAAGGAGGGTGAAGGGGAGGGGGAGAGACAGAGAGACAGAGAGAGACAGAGACAGAGAGACAGAGACAGAGATACAGGGAGGGAGGGAGGGAGTGAGAGAGAGAGAGAGAGAGAGAGAGAGAGAGAGAGAGAGAGAGAGAAGAGAGAGAGGAGAGGAAGAGAGAGAGGGAGAGGGAGAGAGAAAGAGGCGGGGGAGAGAGATAGAGGAGAGATAGGGAGGGAGAGAAAGGAGGGAGAAGACTAAGAAGGATAGAGAAGGGAGAGGTAGATGAAGGGGAGAGACAGAGGCACGAAGAGAGATAGAGGAAGAAGACACAAGGGGAGGAGAGGGGAGGAGGAAGAGGGGAGGAGAGGAGAGGAGAATGCTAGACCACTATAATGAGAAATTTAAAAAGCGTAGGAGGGGGCTATGTGGAGCTGAGATGTTGAATAACGCTTGATTGCCATAATCCTAGAGGGAGGGGAGAGAACAGAAGAATGGAGAAAAATAGGAAATAGAGGGAAGAAGGAGGAGGAGGAGGGAGCGCCTAGGGCAGAATGAAGGGCAGAGGACAGGAAGAGGAGGGGGCTAGCCCTTCCCTAGGGTCCCCCTGAGGTCTCACCGAGTCCCATTTGTCTTCCAGGGAGCTGGCCTCGGACGGGAGGGCCATGGGGCCCCGGGTCCCAGTGATCTCCGAACAAGTTTGCCTGAGTCTGAAAGACTCTGCCAGACGACTCCACCCCTAGTCCAGCCCTGGAGAGCTCCTCCCCTGCCCATCCAGCCAGGCTCCTTGAGGTCAAGGAGGGAGGGTGGAGGAAGGGGAAGGAGGAAAGGCCAGGTAAACCATTTTCTCCTTCACTTGAGTCCTGATTTCATTGACACACAGCATGGTAGGATTGTTATGGGCCCTTGAGATTAGGGCATCCAACAGCCTTCACTTCACAGATGAGGAGACTGAGGCCCAGAGTGGACCTCTCACAGATCACCCAAAGAATGAGTCTAGGAGATCAAGTAAAGGGAGGAGAGGGATGAAAAACAGTGAGAGGAAGAATGGGAATGGGGGAGTTGGAGGGGGCAAGAAGAGGGAATAACAGGAGACAAATTAAATGAAGAGAGAAAATGAGGAGAATACGGGGCGGGGGAGAGTTAAGCCACAAGGAGAGGAGGGAGGGGGCCCTACTGTGGTTACAGACAGAGGAAGCCCAGGAGAAGGCAAGCTCCCTCCAGGGCCCCTCATCAAGACAAATTCAAATGAGGGAAAGGTGGTAGAGAGAGATCAGATTTGGGGACACAGGACCCCCTGGAGAGGCCATCCATGGAATATTTCTTCACCGTGGAGAGGCAAAGACCCCAGAACAGAGCTGCTAAGTCCCTAAGGAAGGTAGGATTAGAGCCCATGTCCTTGGACTGCAAACCCTACATTTTTCTCCCTTGTCATGAGGGAGAAAGGGTGGATCGGAAATGCTTCATTGAGGAGTTGGCACCCAAGCTAAGCCTCGATATAAGGACAGGTAAAGTGGGACAGAGGAAGGAGCATTGACTTTACAATCTGAAAACCTGGGCTCAAATCTGACCTCTGACCTGGATAACTTCAACCAAGTCATTTCACTCCCTTTATCTGAAAAATGAGGAGCAGCTGTACTCCGTGGCCTCCGAGGGTCCATTCCAGCTCTAATCTATGAAGATGAGCATTCCATCAGGTGAGATACTAGGAGATACTAGGAGCAGGCTGGGCCCTGAGCTTGGCATAACAACAATCCTTTGTGTTTGCCTGCTGGATGATCTCAGACCAGCAAAACCCCAGGACTGTTTCTGGTCATGAAGCCCTGCTACGAATCAAGGCGGTCACCTTGATGCCAATGCCCCTCATTGTCAGGGCTACAGCTCGAGGCTCAGCTCCCCTGCCTCAGGTTCCCCACTAGGGGCAAGGCTCCAGCACAGGGACCAAGCTGTATACCTCACATTGACTCTCCCATCTCTAGTCTGCTTTGTTCAGCTGTAGGTGGCTGGTTCGGTCCAGTTGACACTCCTTCCATCTGGACTGATGTGTTTTTGTATTGTGGGGATAGCTTGAGGAGAAGAAGGAAATATGGTATTGGGAAATGGATGTTGGATCTGGAGTCAGCAGCTGCTGAGTTCAAATCCTGCCTATTTCCTGGGTGACCAAGGTGAAAAGGACCAAGATGGGACCAGGTAGGGGCACCTGGGTAGCTGCACTGGTCACTAAGCCCAGTTGTTCCCCCCCACTGAAGGATGATGAGTTTGGTCAGCACTCTCTGCCTTTGGGGGTCTGGAGCATCCCCACAGCTCTGGATAAAGGGGCTGAGGTAGGAAAGGATATATCATTCATTTATGATTTCAATAAATATTTATGGGTCATCTACTCCAGGCCAGGTTTTGTGGGGGACACTAAGTAAATCAGACATGCCTTCAAGGAGCTTACAGTTAGGAGCAGCTAGGTGGTACAGTGGATAGAGCACCAGCCCTGGAGTCTGAAAGACCTGAGTTCAAATCCAGCCTCACACACTTACTATCTGGGTGACCCTGGGCAAGTCACTTAACCCTGACTGCCTCAAAAGAAAAAAAAAGAAGCTTACAGTTGACCCAGTAGGGGCCATAAGACAAATATAGAAATAACTCTAACATAGGCATATCAAGTGTTTGGGGTTCAGTAGAACAAGAAGACCATGCCTGGTTTGTGAAAGTGACCTCTGTATAATTAACTTATGTTAATTAGCTGGCCTCTACACTAGGAAGATGTGGGCTCCAATCTCAACTCTGACAGATTCCATGTGACCTGCCCCTCTGGACGTTGCTTAATGTCTCAGAGCTCTAGGCTTAACTCTGCTAAGATTATAAATTACGTGGAAGGTGCCAACTTGTAATGACTTAATATTCCTTAACCAGTGAAATCATAGTAACTGTCCCTGTGCAGAGGCAGCTGAGTCATTCAGCGCTGGCACTCTGCACCCGGGACCAGGTAAACCTGAGCTAGGATCCTTGCCAGCTTAATATCTATGTGACCCTTGGCAGGCCATCTAACAACTACTTTTGGCCTCAGTTTCCTCATCTGTAAAAAGATTAAAATAACACCTACTTCCCTGGGTTGCTGCAAGGATCAAATGAGAGATTGTGCGTAAAGAGCCTAGCACAGAGCCTAGTGCATAGCAGGTGTTTAGTGAATGATTGTGGAGAAAGGTGTGGAGATGGGAAATCCCAGGATGTGTTTGGGGAGCAGAATAGTCCAGCCTGGTTTTATCTGAAAAGCACGAAGATGGTTTCTGGAAGAAGGGTCAGGGTGGCTAATCACAGAGGGCCTTGAATGCCAAGCCTAAAACCCCCTGGATTTCATTCAGTTTGGTCATGGAAGGAAGGAAGGAAACAATCACTTGACCCCAATTGCCCCGCCTTCCCCCCTCCAAAAATAAAAGATTTGCAGAGCATTTTATGAATATTATCTCATTTGATCCTCATGACAACCCTGAGAGGTAGGTACTCTTGTTATTCCCCTTTTGCAGTGGAGGAAACTGAGGCAGGCAGCAATTAAGGACTTGATTATTGTTGTTCATTTCTTTTAGTCACGTCAGACTCTCTGTGACCCCATTTGGGGTTTTCTTGGCAGAGATAGTGGAGCGGTTTGCCATTTCCTTTTCCAGATCATTTTCCAAATGAGAAAACTGAGGCAAAAAGGGTTAAGTGGTCTGAAGTTGAAATGTCCTGAGTTCAAATCTGACCTCAGATCCTTACCATCTGTGCCTGAGGAAGTCACTCGGTCTGTTTGCCTCACTTCCATTGACTGTAAAATGGGGGTGATGATAGCACCTACTTCCCAAGGTTATTATGAGGATCAAACGGGAGAATATCTGTAAAAGTGTTTTAGCACTGTTCCTCATATATATCAGGTGTTGTATAAATGCTTCCTCCTTTCCCTTATTCTCTATTGATGCTTAGAAGCCCCCATCTGATATGTTCCCCATTGGTTTCCAATTAGCCAGTCAGATTTAATTAGATTTTAAAAGGGGGGTATTTACCACTTCCAGCTCTGTATCCCAAAGAGATCATAAAAATGGGGAAAGGACCAACATGTACAAAAATATTTATAGCAGTTCTTTTTGTGGTGGCCAAGAACTGGAATTGAGGGGATGCCCATCAATTGGGGGAATGGCCGAACAAGTTGTACCATATGAATGTAATGGAATACTATTGTGCTATAAGAAATGATGAGCAGGCAGATTACAGAAAAACCTGGAAAGACTTACATGAACTGATGCTGAGTGAAATGAGCAGAACCAGGAGAATGCTGTACACAATAACAGCAACACTGTGCAATGACCAACTTGGATAGACAGCTCTTCTTGGCAATGCAATGATCCAAGATAATTCCAAAAGACTCATGATAGAAAATGCTATCCATATCCAGAGAAGGAACTATGGATTCTGAATACAGATCAAAGCATACTATTTTCACTTTCTTTCTTTCTCGTGTTTTTTCCTCTTGTTCTGATTCTTCTTTCACAACATGACTAATGTGAAAATATGCTTAATAGGATTGTACATGTGTAGCCTTTATCAGATTGCTTGCTGTCTTGGGGAGGGGGGAAGGGAGGGAGGAAAGGAGAAAAAAATTGGAATTAAAAATCTTTTAAAAGTGAATGTTGAAAAGTAAAAAAATAAACTTTATTTAATATAAAAGAAAAGATAACAAAAATAAAAAGGGGGCATTTACTAAGCAAGCATAGCAAAAGCAATTGTCATAGAAACATCCCCCCAAATCAGGGCACTCTCACCCCTTGCATACCCAAGGTCTCTGTTGAAAGTGGATGCAGGGGTGGCTAGGTGGCACAGTGAGTAGAGTGCCGGCCCTGGAGTCAGAAGGATCTGAGTTCGGATCTGGCCTCAGACACTTAACACACACAAACAAAAAAATCTAGCCGTGTGACCTTGGGCAAGTTACTTAACCCCAATTGCCCTCCAAAAAAAAAAAAAGAAAGTGGATGCAAATTTAGAAATCTCATGTAGCCAAAAGGTAAAGTCACAGCTTCAAATTACTGGAAGTCCTTTTGTCCCTTAGGTGTTGCTTCCTCCCAGCTTCTAAAGGTCAGTTTCCTTACAGAATTCCAGAATCGTCTTTTCTGAATGTGTCTAGTTCTCTTTAGGGCATTTCTCCAATCCTGATACAGATGCTACTGCCATCAGCCATTGCTGTTTGGGGCGTCTGCTACTGAAGCTAAAGGGAACTGCAAATCTCCCAACCTTCTCAAGTTCATAAAGTTGTCACTTGATCAACAGGGTAGGGTTGGGAGTGTTGTGTTTAACATTCCTTCTAGGCTCACCTCTTCCACTTTGTTGCCCTATGGGACAGGCACAAGACGGGGTCTTTCTTCTCAAGACTCCTTTCCTGAAGCCTGACTGCCTTCCTGCTAGAATCCCTTCTCTGATACAGACACAGACCCAAAGGTGTGCATCACTCTTTCCACCAATCCCAATGGCCCTTTTGCTTTCATCTGGTGGCTTAAAAAGGACATCAGGCCTCCCAAAGTGATTACACCTAGTTTTATGCCTTTGATTAGACCATAGAGATATCTAAGCCTTTCTCACACTTGGTTTATGCTCTTGATGGATTGATTCAATGGAGATGTCAGCGTACAATGACCAAGGTGGAGGGGAGATGGTGGTTGGGGTTAGTAGCATCACACACACACACACACACACACACACACACACACACACACACACACTTTACATAAGGAAAGCATTTTTCAAACCTAGAAATATGATATAAAATGTAAATCACACTATCAAGGATTACAGGAACCTAGAGGTGACAGATATTGTAGAGGTCATTATATCCAACTCCATCATTTTAAAGAGAAAGAAACTGAGACAAGTCACACAATCCCAGGATTTAAGGGCTGAAAGGCACCTCAGTGGCCTCCCGATCCAATCCAGCTGCCAAAGGAACCATCACTAAGGTCTCCTTCGTAAGTAGTCACTCAGCCTTTGCTTAGGAGCACAGACCGAGTGAGACAAGATTTTCTTGTTGTTCAGTCATGTTCAACTCTTCATTACCCTATTTTGGGTTTTTCTTGGCAGAGATAACTGGAGTGATTTGCTGTTTCCTTCTCCAGCTCATTTTACAGATGAGGAAACTGAGGCAAACAGGGTATAGTGACTTGCCCTGGGTCACACGGCTGGTAAGTATCTGAGGCCAGATTTGAACTCAAGTCTTCCTGATTCCATGTCCAGTGCCCTATCCCCTACATCACCTAGACTTTAGAGGCCATTAAATCCAATCTCTCCATTTTGCAGATGAGAAAACCAAGGCCAGAAGCCCTTGGATTCCAGACCCAATGCTCTTTCTACTGTGCCAGTCACTTGTGAGGGAAGTAGATAGAGGGCTAGCCTTAGATCCAGAAGACCAAGGTTCAAGTGTGTGCCATTTAACGCTGGCCAAGTCCTTTGACCCTCACACAGTCACACAACTCTCACCATAATGGAAAGTGTAGAGGGAGTTCTCAGCTCATATTATTCTATGGGGAACAAATGCCACTCTTAGAGAGAGCCCTGAGAGCGCTTGCCCTCCACGTTGTGGCTCCCAGATGTCTGCTCCATTGAATTTAAGATAACAGGAGGATCAAATGAGATATTTGTAAAGTGCTTAGTGGTAATGGTAACACATAGTAGGTGCTATATAATTATTAGCTATTATTTAAATTATTATTATTTCATGAATACAGAGCTGAAAAGGTCCAAGGAGTTATCTAATCCAATCCCCTTATCTTACATACAAAGAAACTGATACCAAGCTGGGGCAGTCAGAATATAAACCCACCTTTCCCAACAGCCTCCAAATGCAGTGTGTTTTCAGCTCTACCACACACAAAATACTAGATGAGAAAGAATGGAGGAGAGAAAGGGGGATCCTAAAGGTTCATGACAGAGATAAAGTTCCTAAGTCAGAAATCCCCACTAAAAGAGCTCATCTGAGGCCCCTAATCAGGTCTATAATAAGGGTGACAGTGCTAATAACCGTCACCGACTGATAAGAGATGCTTTCAGACAAAGGACTCTTGTCCTTGCCAAGAACAGGGCCTCAAATTGCTCAAGGAGTGGCCAGGCCAGAACCTACCATGGCTGCCCACATTCTTGGCTGAGGCTTCAGCTAGAGTTTTAGTAATCCCAGCCCCATTACAAGGTGGTTGTGGTTGCTGTTTTCCGTTCTGCCAACCAAGTCTGGGGGCCCACAAACACTGGGAACCCACACTTCTATGTCATCTCCTATAGAGTTTTTGTTTCCACCATATTTGCATATCCTGCCTTCCCCTCTTAGTAGGACTGGCCAGAGCAGGGTGGTAAGGTTGGTGAGGGCATTGCCCAGAGACCGAGCCTTCTGACTTGGCAGAAGAAACAGTGGATTTCACTGCAGAGGCCATGGGATGGAATCCAAGTACTGCCACTTAGCAAGTGACCTTGGCTAGGTCCCCTTCCCTCTCTGGGCCTCAGTTTTCACCTCTGATGACAGTCAGCAAGGTGGCACAGCAGACATAGCATGGGCCAAGAGTTAGGAAGACCTGTGTGACCCAGAGCAAATCACTTAACCCTGTTTGCCTCAGTTTCCTCATCTGGAAAATGAGCCAGAGAAGGAAATGGCAGCCAAACTCCAGTACTTCTGTCAAGAAAACCCCAAATGGAGAGTCAGATATGACTTTAAAAATGACTCAACAACATGGTGACATTGAACTTCATGGTCCCTTTAGTCCTGGCTCTAACTCTTAGGATACTTTTCTGACCTCCAAACAGTATTGCCCTCAGGATCATTCACTTAGACCTAGAAAGTAGTACCCTTTCTTTTTATAAAGGAATAAACAAATGAACAAACAAATGAATGAATGAATGAATAAAAGAGAGAATAATAAAGAAAGAAAATAAAGAAAAATTTAAAAATAAAAAAAGAGATCAAGAAGCTGTGACTTGCCGGGGTCACAGCTAATAAGCATAGGCAGAAGGATTCTATCTGCCATCACCCTTCCTCTCTCCCTCACTGCCTTTGCACACGCTATTCAAGGCTGGGAAGAGATGAACCCACTTCACCTCCTTCTAGTCCATCTTCGGTACTGTCGACTGCTACGTTCTTCTCCATACCTTCTCCTCTCTAGGTTTCCACTGCCCTGTTCTCTCTTGTTTATCTTCCCAATTATCTGAGCAATCTCCTTTGTTGATTCTCTAAGAACCTCTGTCATTTTGTTGTGGTAGTTCAGTCAACTCTTCTGGCTCCCTTTGGGGTTTTCTTGGCAGAGGTTTGCCATTTCCTTCTCCAGTTCATTTTACAGATGAGGAAACTAAGGCCAGCAGAGTTAAGTGACTTGCCTAGGATCACAAGGCTAGGAAATGTCTGAAGCTGGATTTGAACTCTGGTCCTCCTGACTCCAGACCCAGAGCTCTATCCACTATTATCACAGACCTCTTCCCTAATTGATTATCGATCCTACTCTCCACAACGGCTGTTCCAGATTTTCTTGAGCCTCCCACACCTTCCTCTCCTTAATCTCTCAGATTGACTTTGCTTTGTGCTATAGCTAGAAAATCATTCCTCTTTTCCCCTCCTCCTCCTCCTCTCCACCCCCACTATTTCCTCATTTCTCTAGTTTCATATGAAGAAACAGCCTTTCTGAACACATGGTCCCCTCTCAGCCCATCTTATCCACTTGTTTTTCCCCTGTTGCCTACAGTCCTGAGTCTCTCCTACCTATCTGTAGTGAGGCTGAATCAGTATGGAGGAGCCACAGGACATGATGGTTTATGGTGAACCATGCGGAAGCTGGCCCAGGAGTTGGCATTTTGGTAACAACAATAAAAAACATGTCTATAGCATTTACTAGGTGCCAGGCACTGTGCTAAGAGCTTTACAATTTTTATTTCATTTGATCCTCACAAAATGCTGTTATCATATTCATTTTACAGATGAGGAAACTGAGGCAAACAGGTTAAGTTTGGTTAAGTGATTTGCCCAAGATCACACAGCTAGTAAGTATCTAAGGCCAGATTTGAACTCAGGTCTCCCTAACTCAAAATCTTCTACTCGGCACTCTGGTATAACAAGGGACCCAGAGGGGTCCCTTGTTCCTTCCCTGCCCCTCCACAGCAGAAGGGTGTGAATGATACATCAGTTAAAAGATGAGTCAGCTTCAAAAAGTGGGAAGGAAAGGGGCCTTGCAACACCCCGTCTCAAACTATGCTACAAAGCTGTAATCATGAAAACAATTTGGCACCTCTTAAGAAACACAGAGGCCAATCAATGGGACAGACTAGGCACACAGTATCACAGTGTTTGATAAACCCAAAGATTCCAGCTCTTGGGCCAAGGATTCACTATTCAACAAAAATGTTTGGGAAAACTGGAAAGTGGTCTGGCAGAAATTAGGTATAGGGGCGGCTAGGTGGCGCAGTGAGTAAGAGCGCCGGCCTCGGAGTTTGGATGACCCGAGATCAGATCCGGCCTCAGAAAATGAGCACCCACGCATAAATAATGACTAGCCATGTAACCTTGAGCAAGTTACTTAACCCCAATTGCTTTAAAAAAAAAAAAAAAGAAATTAGGTATAGACCAACAGCTGACAGCATATAGCAAACAATCTCCTTAGACAAAAGTCTGGCATCATAAACAAATGAGAGGAGGGAGGAAGAAATTACCTTCCATCTCTGGATAGGGAAAGAGTTTATTTTGTTTATATAAAATTAAAAGGGTTTTGCACAAACAAAACCAATTCAGCTAAAATTAGAAGGCAAGGAGGTACATGGGGAAGAAAAATCTTTGTAGCAAGTTTCTCTGATAAAGGTTTCATTTCTAAGATATACGGGAGACTGAATCAAATTTATAAGAACAAGAGCCATTTCCCACTTGATGCCAAGTGATAAATGGCCAAAGGATACGAACAGGCCCTTTTTAGGGGAAGAAAGCCAAGCGATCAATAACCATATGAAAATACTCTAAGTCACAAGTAGAAAAATGCAGATTAAAACAACTCTGAGGCTTCACCTCACACCCAGGTACTGTGCTGAGTGCTATATCATCCTGGCATAAAGGCACTTGGTGGGATCCAGCAGAGCAGAATCCAGCTGGAATCAAGTTAAGCCGGCAAAGAGTTGAGAAGCCAGTGCCTGGAGCCAGGATCATAGTGGGGAGAAGGCAGAGGCTAGAGCCAAGATTCCTGCTGCAGACTGGATATGTATGTAGGAATATCTGTGCACGCTCAAGTCCATGTGAAGATGGAGGAGCCACAGGGCACGATGGTTTATGGTGAACCATGCGGAAGCTGGCCCAGGAGTTAGCATTTTGGTAACAACAATAAAAAAACATGTCTATAAAATTTACTAGGTGCCAGGCACTGTGCTAAGAGCTTTACAATTTTTATTTCATAATTTTATTTCATAATTGTCTGGCACACAGGAGGCTTGTTATATTTATTGTTATATTTACTTATATTTATATAACACTGTTCTAGTTAGCAATTATGATTATAAGGACAGGGCTCATCGGCCAGCCCCCCATCACATATGTGTCTTTTGGCTACTTACACATGTATACCTTGTCTCGTCTGTTAGAATGTAAGTTTTTTGAGGGCAGACTCTGTTCTGCATAAGTTATTTGCCTTCCTCTTAATCAGACTTCATGTTCTCTAGGCTCATAGGATAATAGAACTGGAAGGAATTGTGGAGACCTTTGAATTCAATCCCCCCATTTTACAGGTGAGGAAACTGAGGCTGTGACTTGCCTGGGGTCACACAGCTTATAAACATCTGAGGCAGGATTTGAACTCAGGTCTTCTGGACTGAGGCTGACTCATTATCCACTCTACTACACTGCCTCTTGATTTGTCCTTAGTAGGTATATAAGAAATACTATATATGCCTATATATATATATATATATATATATATATATATATATACATATATGTTTATTTAATTAAGTGGTATGGCAGTTCTGGGAACCTGATGGAGTTGGAGTCAGGAGATCGGGGTTTGAATCCCACCTCTGACCCTGGGTAAGTGATTTCATTTACCTCTGAATTTTGGTTTCATCCGCAAATGGTGATAGTGATTCTCCTACAACCTACTTCCCTACTTTCAACCCTCAGAGTTTTCCAGAAGTACGGACCAGCAAGTATCCATTCAATGCCAACTGAGTGCCAGGCACTGTGCCAGCCACTAGGGATGTATCAGCAAAATGAAGCAATGCCTGACCTCCAGGAGCTGCCAACAGAAGGTAAGCTCCCCGAGGACAGGGGACTGGTTAATTTTCATTGGGCATCAGAAACATCCATACACTAGGTGTTTGGCACACAGGAGACTTGTTATATTTATTATATATATTAATATATAATTAATATATTATATATAAATATGTATATATTTATATAATACTGTTCTAGTTAACAAGTATGCCTGTTAAAAGGATGAATGAATAGCTAATATTACATATCATTATATGTAAGAATTATATGTAAATTTCATCTGTAAATAAAGAAAAATTAATGTAAATATTACATGTAACAATGTGTGTAAATGTATATGCTGTGTAATTACATATAACATGCAATATTACATTCACTAGCATTTCCATAGTGTTTTAAAGTTTGCAAAACATTTAATGAATTATCTCATTTGCTCTTCAAAATGACACAGGGAGGTGGGTCCTGTTCTTAAAACTAGTAACAATGATCACTGATAGGGGGCCTGCCCCGCGCTGTGCCCTGCGCTAAGCGCTTCACAAGGATGACCTCATTGGATCCGCACACAACCCTGGCACGCACGTGCTGCTATTTCCCATTTCACAGATGGGGAAAGTGAGCTGGGCAGGGTTACACAGCCAAGTGTCTGAGGCTGGGTTTAAACTCAGTTCTTTCGGAGCTCAAAGAAACGAATGTTAAAAATTCAATAATAAAATCTCTACTTATTATTGGGCAAGTCACCCCCGGTGGCCCTGCCTTCGCCCCCCCTAAAACAAAGAAACCCAAAGCTCGGGTCTTCTTCCTGACTCTGGGTCCCGATCTCTAACCACTGAACCGCCGAGCTGCCAGAATTGAATGAATGAATGAATAAATGAATGAATGAATGAATGATGGGCATTCTCTTGGGAGTCCTTCAGAGCGCACTGTCATTCGCTCATTCAAAAAATACAGCTATTGCACTAAATTTCGGCTGGGGCTGAAGCCGGCCTGCGGCGGCCTCAGAGGTAAAGTCAGAACTGTCGGAAGGAAGCCGGGCGGGAGCTCGCAGCAGCCCCCGGGGACGCCGGCCTCGCTGGGGAGGCCGGATCTCTGCCACCCCACATCAGTGTGACCTTAGTCAGGCCCCCTTGACCTCTGGGGGCCTGCGTGGCCCGGTCTGTAAAACCAAGGGGCCGGACTTAAAGACCTCTAAGAGCGTGGGGGATGGTGTGTGCCTATGTAAGGGAGGGCCGGACCCTCCGGCTGGGACTCCGCCCCGCCCCCACCCAGTCTCACCAAGCTGCTCCTCCTCCCCCTCCCTCCAACCTTTCTAGGTTGTTCTTCCCCCCTCCCCCTCCGGCCGCTCCTCCCACCCCTCCTCCTCCCCCTCCGGCCGCTCCTCCGCTCCTCCCCCGGCACCCCCCACCCGTCCCGGGCTGGGCCTCCGCGGGCGGCGGCTCCTCCCCCTCCGGGGCGGGGGCGCCACGTGACCCTCCCCGCCCCCCGCGGCCAGGCGTCTGCGGCTCGCGCAGGCTGGTGCATGCGGCCGGGGGGCGCGATGGCTGTGGCGGGGGCCGGCGGCGGGACCCCCCGCTCGGCTCGGGCGCTGCTGCTGGCGCTGCTGCTGCTGCTGGGCGCCCCGCCGGGGGGCCGCGGCCTGCACACCAAGGGCGCGCTGCCCCTGGACACGATCACCTTCTACAAGGTAGGCGCGGGCGAGGGGGGGCCCCCCCCCCCCCGGGGACGGCGGGAGCGGAGGCCGCCCTCGTTGAGCTGCCCGGTGGGCGGGGCCGCACGTGGGGGCCAATCCCCGGGGGCCAAGTGGGAGCCACAGCCCTAGCCCCAGGGCCGCGCCTGCGCCCCTGCCGTTTCCCTGGACCCCCGCGGCGAGCCGGACCCGGGGTTCCAGGGAGGGGGCGGGGGAGTCCGGGGGGGGGGGGTCCTGGTGGGAAGGCCTCCCCCAGGCTTTCCTGCTCTACTTGGGGGGAGGGTCTATTAAAGCCCCTACTCGGTGCCTGGCCGCCCCTCCCTGTCCTTAACTCTGGTTTCGAGCCGGCCCCCCCCTTGGTGAATTGCGGGCTTGGGAGGGGGGGCAGGGCACGTGCTCCGTGTGCTGGGGCCTGAGTGCGAATTGTGCCTAGGGGCCCTCTCTGCTCCCTCCTGCCTGGACCCGCCGCCACAATCATTGAAGCTCCTACTGTGTGCAGCCGCAGGGCTTTAAGCCCAGGGCCCAGGGTTCAAGCCTGGTGACCCTGGACTAGTCACCTGGTTTTCCCAGGGTTTCACTTTCCTTGTCAATAAAATAAAGAGGTTGAACCAGGGTTTGGGCACCGGATCTGACCCGAGGGCCCAGGCGGGCTCCAGCCCAGGACAAGTGGAGGGGGGCCAGGAGGGGCCCCCCCAGGGCCTGAGCCCCTTCCCCATCCCCCATCTCTCCGCAGGTCATCCCCAAGAGCAGGTACGTCCTGGTCAAGTTCGACACCCAGTACCCGTATGGGGAGAAGCAGGACGAGTTCAAGGCCCTGGCCGAGCTCTCGGCCTCCATCGAGGATCTGCTGGTAGCGGAGGTGGGGATCTCAGGTAGGGGCGGGGTTGGGGGGGGCGAGACGGGGGGGGGGGCTGTCTGGGGTGGGGGGGAGAGGAAGAGAGGAAGACTGTCTACCTCTACTTCCTCTTCTCCCTCTCTCCCCCCTCTTCTCTCCTCTCTCTCCCTCTCTCTCTCTCTTTCTCTCTTTCCCTCTTTCCCCCTCCCTCCATCTCTCTCCCCCTCTCCAGCTCCCATCAAGATGAAGCTCATTCCAGCCTCCAGGGGCCCAGCCCTTCTCTCTGGGTCACTCCTGCCTGGGTCCCCGGGAGCCGTGGCCTTCCCTTTCCCTGGGGGTGGCTGGGCCATCTCTCTCTCACTCCGGCCTTGCCCTGTGGCCACGTCCCTCATGACATGACCGGTTCCATTCACAGATTATGGCGACAGGATGAACGTGGAGCTCGGGGAGAAGTACAAACTTAGCAAGGACAGTTACCCGGTCTTCTACCTCTTCCAGAATGGGGACTTTGAGCACCCGCTGCTTTACCAGGGGCCGGTGAAGGTGGGCGCCATCCAGCGCTGGCTGAAGGGCCAGGGCATCTACCTGGGCATGCCTGGCTGTCTGCTTGCCTATGACACCCTGGCTGCTCAGTTCCTCGGTGCCACAGGGGAAGAGGAACGGAAGGCCCTGATAAAGCAGGGCCAAGCCAGCCTGGCTGGCATCAAAGAAGCTGAAAAGAAGTGGGCTGAGCAGTACCTGAAGATCATGGGCAAGATCCTGGAGCAGGGCGAGGGCTTTGTGGCCACAGAGACGGCCCGGATCACCAAGCTGACGGAGAAGAACAAAATGAGCGAGGGGAAGAGGGAGGAGCTCCAGAAGACCCTCAACATCCTCACTGCCTTTCAAAAGAAGGAGGTGGGGAGAGAGGAGCTCTGAAGAGGATGGGGAGGGGGCGTGGGGGACCCCTGGAGAGATTCTCCCTGGGGGGGAGGGGAGGCACCGAGTGACCCCTGCAGATGCGGGTACCAGAAGTGCTCAGGATCCTCCTCCCTGCACCCAGATGCTAAGATTGGGGAGAAGGCCTGTAGATCTGTTCCCAGAGAAGACTCGGTGCGAATACCCCCAATAAACAGTGCACTGCTTGGGCCCCACAGTGTAATTCTCTTTGAAAATCAGTCTCCGTGTTCTGGTGTAGTAGCCCCCCTTTGCCCCCTGTCCTTCCTCCTGCTGTCCAGGGGTCCCCAGCACCGGACTCCGATCTCTGCCATCCCCCTGCCGGCCGTCTTTCGTAGCAATCCAATCGTGGCTGATGAGCATACTCCAAAGTGGGTCCAAGTGTGAATCCCATGGTCTGCGCTGGGCATCCCTGACACTATGGGAGCAGCCAAAATCTTTACTTTGGGTAGTTGGGGGACGAGAGTCGGGGGAGCTCTGCTTCTAAACTGCCAGAAAGACAAGGATGGACCACGCTGTGTTTTCTATGAACCATTGCTACATGACAATATATTTTTCTCACTGCCTCAACCAGTGTCTGCCCACAGTGGTGTTTTGTTTTGTTTTGTCATTTCCTTATAAATGGTCTGAGAGAAGCAGCATGGTGGGAGTAACCAGGAGGGCCAGAGTTCAAGGCCTGCCTCCTGCATATCCTAGTCCCATAACCTCAGAGTGCCCCAGGTAGCTGGAAGGGTGAGACAGGACTGAACAGTATGAAGGGGGTCACGGGTATGCAACACTGGTTCTGAAAGGATGGGAGATGCCCAGTGTGGGTAAATCACTGTTCTCTGCCTCGGTTTCCCCCACTGTAAAAGCCATAGCATATGCTTCCCAGAATTGTGAGGCTCACAGGAGGGATTTGTAAAGGGCTTAGCACAGACTGGCACATGGCATCTGTTGTTGGGTTGTTTTCACTTGTGTTCAACTCTGCAACCTCACTTGGGGTTTTCTTGGCAGAGATACTGCTCCAGTTTGCCATTTCTCCAGTTCATTTTACTGATGAGGAAACTGAGCTAAAAAGGGTGAAGTGACTTGCTCAGGGTCACCCTGCTAGGAAGTATCAGTCTGATTTGAACTCAGATCTTCCTGACTCCAGGCCACAAGCTCTGTCTACTGGCCACCTCGATGCCATGGCACACAGTAGGTTTTTAATAAATGCATTTTCCGTTTGTTTTAAGATCATAAACTATACAGCAGGTATTCAGCACCCCCGATACACAGGTAATGAAGCAAGCCTGGCCAATGTGACTCTCAGAGCTCGTCTGGCCCCATCTTGTTTTATAGATAAGGACACTGAGGCCCACCTGGGCAGCGCACAGTAGGTCCAGGTGTATGAGCCCAGGAATGCCCCCTCACCAGCTCCTTTACTCCTGCCCTGCACAGATCACTGCCGCCATCAACATCCTGGGAAGGACATGGTGTCCAGAGCACACTGTACCGTACCGTAATGGCTTTTAGGGACATTGCCTGGAGAAGGAAGCAGTTACCCATAGTGGTATTACTGGCTTTGGGAGGCATCAGCTTCCTGCTGCTGCCTGGTCCCTGGCATGCGTCGCCATCTGAGATGCCCTCGAACCTCACGGCTCCTGAGAATGGAGGTCCAACCGAGTCAGCCAGCCCAGCCAAGTCCAAAGGGCTCTGTTTCCTCTCCTGTCCCCCAAAGCAGTTTAGTGAGGAAGGAGGCATGTGGAAACATTTTTGGGGCTCAAGACTGGATTTGGAATCGGACCTGAGTTTAGATTCTGGTTCTGTTCCACAATGGCTGTAGGATTGAGCAAGCCATTTTTAAGCCATTTCTTCCTCTAAAATTGAGAGGGTGATTAGAGAAAACACAGCAGAAGTCATGTGATCCACCCCCCCACCCCACCATTTTACAGATCAACAAGCCCAGAGAGGCCAGCCCACAGCTGTCTGGCTGGCCTGGAGTCGGGGTGGGGAGGGGGATATGAGCCTAGGTTCCCCGACTCCAAAGCCAGCATGCTTTCTATTACATACCCCTGCATAAGGTCAGCTGTAAAGTATCCTATAACAATGCCTAAGGCTTCCCCAAGAGGCCCTGAAGGTCCCACCCACATTTGGGGTGAAGCTGGAAAATAGCCACCAGGAAGGGGAAAGACGTTGGCTCCATGCCCAGATGGGATTTCCATGGTCCTAACAGAAAAGCCAAAATAATCACAAACCATGGAGTGACCTGGCCACTATGCTGTTGGCCTCCGGGACCAAGCCAGAAGGCATGAAGCCAGCAGCTCTGCTGAAGGGCTGGTTCTGAAGTCAGAGGGCCTGCATTCAAACCCCATCTTCGACACAAGTAGCTGAAGGAACTCGGGCAAGTCTGTGCCTCGGTTCCTTCTTTGTTAAAAGGCCTCCGTGGTCCCTTCTGTCAAGAATCCTCTGACCCAAGTGGAAAAGGGGGCAGTTAATTCACTCCTGTTGCTGCCAACAGGCTTTTAAAAAATGCCTCCTCCTGTGGGTTAGCAGGGGTGGGATGCTGGGATTGCAAGGGCAAAAATCCCCCAAACACATACACTGTCCCTGCCTTTGGCAACTGAGTATGGCATGTGAAGTTAAGTGTGCATGTGTTTATTTAAGGAGACAGCTCGCTGGGGAGGGGATCTCAGAAAACCTAAGATGCCGAGGCAGAGGTGAGGAGGGAGGGGCTGGAGGTGTAGTGGTCAGCATGTATAGAGGGACAGAGGGAGCTGCAATGCCAGGACTGGGTTCTCTTGAGGAGGCCAGGCTGGCAGCCACATAAAGAGCATAGGGAGAGCAGTGGGGAAGAATAAGCCTGGATCTGTGGATTGGTGGCAGATTGGGATGAGTTGGCAATAGGGAGCCATGGAGGATTTTTCAAGCAGAAGACTAAAAATGGTCAGATTTTTATTTTAGGTAGAATATTTTCTACAGCTGTGTTGGGGTGGGGGATGGAAAGGACATTATTATGTATTAGGAGGCTCAGACATTTGACACTAACTAGCTGAGTGACCTTGGGCAAGTCATTTAACCCCAATTGCCCTGCCTTCCTCCTAAAAGGAAAAAAAAATTAGGATGCTATTGGGGAGGTACAGCCAAGTGAAGGGAGAGAACATGTTTTGGAAGTAGAATCAATAAGACAGGGCCACAGATCAAACATGAGGGGAAAATGAAGCAAGAAGGGTTGACCAAGGCTATGAGCCTGCATACTGGGAAAGATATTAACCAATGAGAATTTAGAAAGCCCTTCATTCTATGTGCCCTCAACAGAAAAAATGGGAATTTGGAGAAGAGGCAGGGGAAGCATTACTTCAGGATCACAGGTTTACAGTTCTAAGGAACCCCTTATTCTACAAGTAAGGAAACAGGTAATGAGTGGCAGACCGGGGATTCTCCCAGGATCCCCTGCATCTGAGATGCCCACATGGATCAGGAGAGAGGTCAGGGCTCCATCAGTGGCTGGGGTGGAGGAATGGTGGTGGTGCTGTCATTTACCTTCATGATGTCCAGCCTTCATTATATTCAGGAAGGACTTGAATTTGCTAAACCACGAACCCGTCAATATGAAGGATCACAAATCTAATTAAGGATAACCTTGGGGAAGGGGAGAAGGGAAGGGAACAAGAATATTTGCAAAGTACCTACTATGTGCCACAAGTTCTAGCTTCTGTACAAATCTCACTTCGGAGGTCATCATGCCACTACCTATGACCTAGGAGAACATTCCCAAGTTACTCGTACTCTCAGGACCCCTGAAGTTAACTGACATTTGCAGAGATTTAAAATTTACAAGTTACTTTACAAACATTCTCTCATTTGGTCTTAAACATAATAGCTAGTCTTTATGTGAGTTTGAAGGTTTGAAAAATGCCTGACATATTAACTCATTTGATCCTCCCAACAACCCTGGGAGGTAGGGGCAATCATCCCCGTTTTACAGATCTTGAGGCGAAGAGGTTCAGTGATTTGCCCAGCGTCTTCGCACAGCTCATCTGAGGCAACATTTGAACTCTGGTCTTCCTAACTCCAGGCCCAGCAGCCTATCCACTAGGACACCCAGCTTCCTCTAACAAACCTGAGAGGTGATTATAGGGAACTTTGTCATTTTATAAGACAGGGCAACAGAAGCTGAGATATTGTGACTCACCGGAGGAGGGATTCAAACCCAGGTTTCTCTTGACTGCCGCATCTCCCTTTCCATGACACCACACTGCCAAATGAGGGGGTTCCATTAGGTAGGGCAGGGCTGTCTCACCTTGCCTGCATCCTCGGCCCCTTTGGGCAGCAGACTGGGGACCCCTTCTCAGAATCATGGTTTTAAATAAATAAAATATCTAATTCCCCCCCGCCAATTATATCAAAATGCAGTTATCAAAAATCAAAACTAAAAATAAGTTGATGGACTCCAGGCTACATGGTTCCAACGTCTGTGGTCCTATGGTTGATCTGAAAAGGGGACAAAAAGCTCATCTTTCATACTAATATTCTACATGGCTGTGAGACACAGAACACCTCAATCTATCTCTTTAGGTCTGGAGTATCCCATAGAGGGCTGGGGACAACAGGGGGAGGCAGGGGGTATTGGGAACAGTCTAGAACTTAACAAGGAACCATAAAGAACCAGGAGTAAAGGTCATCACCCAAGAAACTGTAACACTGCCAAAAAAAGCAGGCTGGTCAGCTGGCAAGAGATGGCCCATCTACTCTTCCTTGGATGCGTGTGTGCACACACATTCACATACACAACCCCCCCTTTGTATCAAATGAGCCATTTGTATGGCACACAGCAGCACCTGGCACACAGTAGGCCCTTAATGAATACTTGTTCCCTGACCCGTGCAGTTAACCCACAGGTAGGAGAACAGCACTCTGCTCCCGCCACGCTTTCCTCCCCACCGGCCTAGCAGGAAGCACCGCCAGCCGTAGCCCTGAGCAGAGGAGAAGCTGAGGCCTGGAGAGGGCAATGATGTGGCTGGGGTTCCATGGCTAGCAGGGGCTGTGATCTGGCCTCAGCCTTGTCCTCTTTTCATCTCCTGGATACTATTGGAAGCCTATTCCAGCTTTTTTATGTCCTGGGGTGGGGGAACATGGCAGATGCTTGTTAAGCTGCTTGTCCCACACTGGGCGCAAGACTGGGCTAAAGTGGGATCGTTTGCCGCTTTCTGGATGACCAAGGGCCTGGTCCATGGTGACTGATCTCATTCTGTGCAGAATCATGGGCAATTAATGTTATAGGACAGAGAGGAACCTGGACTAGGTGTTCCCAGGGGCCATCAAATCCAACCCTCTCATTTTTACAGATAAAAAAAATGGAGGCAGAAAGTGACTGGCTCAAGGTCACACAGGTAGTTAATGGCAGAGGTAGGATCTGAACTCAGGTCCTTTGACTCCATCATTCAGCACCTTGCACCAATCATGACCAAATACGTTTCAAACCACAGTACAGACAGCAGAGCACCCGTTGGGACTGGGGCCAAGACCCCAGGAAGCCTCTGTTCTCCTCTGTGTAAAACTGAACAATATTCATACCACCAGTCACAGACCTGAAAAGCATCCTAGAAACAGAAAGGTTCCGTTAGCGTATAAAAGCTTTCTCTTTAATGACGCACAATATTATCCTCATCATCTTTTTGTCCAAAACTGTGATTTATGCAATAAATGCCCAAGATGGAAATTTCCTCCACCAGTACAGGCTGGGCCCTTATCTTTACTTGGCTCTAAGTGACCCAGGCCCTGGGACTTCCCCTGGATACGGTCATGTGGCCTGTACAGGTCAGAAGCAGGGCCGGAACCCCGCTGGGTTGTCCTAACACCCTCTGCTGTCTCAACACTCTTAGTGTATCATCATCTCACGTTTTAAAAGCCTGATTCTCTTGGAAAAATTGCAATTCAGGAATAATTCCCTTTTCCCCAAGGAGCCTAGAACTGAGTCACTACAAACTAATAGGGGAGCAGGTCCCTCTGGGTCGGACGGTGATAGGAAGCAGGCAGGTAAGCTAAGGTGTAATGAAACCGTCTTTTATATAAATGATTAAACCCATCCAGTTTAAAGCGCATTTGCTGTGCCCTGTCACTTAATTCTGAAGGACAGAAACAGGCCTTCTACATTCATAAATTACATCAAAGAATTCAGGAGGGCTGAGAAAACAAAGCTGCAAGTACAACAGAACCCTGTAGGTGTTTAAAGACACTCTGGTTCAACAAAATGACTGCGCAATGGAAAGGCAATGTTTGAACAGTTATAATTGTGGAAAGGGACGCACGGGAGAAGGGCGGTAAGCAGGCCTCCAGCATTGGTGCCAAAATGCACAAGTCTAGAGAGCATTCCCCTTTGTGCATGTGGGGACTCCCCGATCCTTGCCGCCCATAGAAATGATTTCACCTCTATGTCTTCTTAGGAGGGCAGATCTCCAGCTCTCAAGATGCTAGCAGAATAAAGCCAAGAGCTGCTTATCCACTCTCCTCCACACCTTAGCGGGTTTTAAATTTAATTTGAGCACACTTAAAAAAAACAAAACACACACACCCCAAACCAAAACCCCTAACCCCAAAACAAAAACCAGCAGTAGCAAGGGATTATTTGGGATTCCTGGTCAAATACCAAATGACATCCATTGTGTTGGAGGGTGTTTCTTTACTCATGTAAGAATATATAGATATAGATATATATATATATATTTTAACTGTACACAATTTATAGGGTGTGATAAAGTTTCCAAAAGACTAGATCAACAAGGTATTGGCCATTTCTGCACACAATTTAGTTTTTCGTTTTCGTGGTTTTTTTTTTATACAAAGACATCGCAAGATGTAAGAGGTTGAATTTGATTTCAATGCTACAATACAAAAGTCAACAAGAAACAAAAGGGAGTAACAATTGCCGCCCCCCCCCCCAATAACATTTGACACTGAACCATTGTGGGGAGTGGGATGGGGAAGGGATCATGAGATGCCCCCATGGACAGAGACCACGCTTCCCCAACCCTGTGCATGCTCAATGGACTGAGGTCAGTCTTTAATCTTCTTTCAAAGGGTATATCTATATACTGTACATCTCAAGATGGTCACGGAAAGCGTCACTTCGGCACACACACACACACACACACACACACGGACACAGACACACAGCCACCCACACCCACACGCCCCCCACCCCTCCAAAAGCTTCACTCAAAAGGCTGCATTTTGCTCCCCAAGAGGCTGGAGACTGTAGCCAAACCTATTTAAGTCCATCATGCTTTCAGCCTTCCTCTGCTGATGGCGGCCCAGGAGACTGACCACTGGCATTGCCCACAAAAACTTCTCTCTTCCAGGGTCCTATAGTTGCCAAACATGTAGCATTTCTATTAAGTCTTTTTGGAGGGGGGACGGGGGGATATGATCCTTTTCAACTTTCTTCCAAAGTTTAAATAGGAGAATCAATTACTCTGGGCCAGATCACAGATTTCTGAAAGCCGCAAAGGTCTCTAGAAGCCAGAAGGACAAAAAAAGCAAGTGGTTTTTGCATAGGAAGATTTTTTTTTTTCCAACCATTCCAAGAAATTAAAAAAATGGTCAAATTTCACCGGAGAAAAAGATGTAGTTTTTACTCTGCATGTAGTCTGGGTGTGAAGGAAGAAGCCAGTCTCAAGCACCCCTGGTGCCCGGGCAGGGAAAGGGGCATTCTCTTCCCTCACCTGGGAGGCTTCCCTGCTGGGGGTGGGGGAGTCTCTCCACCTCAGATCACACAGGAAGCTCCAGGGACTCCGGCCCCACCTTCCTCCCTGCCCTGCCTCCCCAGTAAAGGCCCTCAAGCACTAAATCTTCATTTTCAAGCACCTTTTTTAGTTTTTAATTCATGAACTGATTGTAGGATATGACTGAAGAAATCCGTGACAGAGGCACAGGGCTTCACTGCGTAAATGTTGCACATCACGTCTCTGGCTTTGCAACAGTGATTCCCGTCACAGCATTCCCAAACCGTGGAGGAGAAGCTGGGCTTCTTGGGAAGGGCCTGGAGATGGTCCAGGCTCCTCTCTCCCCTGGACAGCTGCTTCCTCTGCCTCCCCAGCCCTGGTTCGGATTTCAAAGGTGGGCACAGGAGGGGCTAGAGGCCGCAGCCAGAGCTACCGGCTTCCTCTCATGCCCAGCCGGCTGGCATCGATGCCAGGGACATACCTGCATACCCCCAGACCCTGGAAGCTCCAGGGGGAAGAGGCCTCTCTGTTTTCTGCTGTCCTAAGGCCAGGCCAGACCCCACTCCTTCCTCCCCAGGGAGGGCTGGGGGCTTTCATGTCAGAGTTGCTATTGCTGCTTCTAAAAAACAGCCCCAGAGGTTTCTGAAGATGGAAAGGAAGAGGAGGGTTCCTCTGGTTGCTGCCGTCTGCTTAATAATGAACATGTATAAAAAGTGGTCAGACCTAGGGGAGGGCTCGGCTTCTGGTTTATGTACAATAATTTAATCAGCTGCATATAGTTAATACCTAAAAAATTAATTCAAGGTCCAAGTCCTTCATGCACTGGCGGCGGTGGGCGGCTGCGGCCTGGTCAGCGCCTGCCCTGGGGCGTGGCGGGAAGTCCGGCCAGCCGCTCACACTTTGAGTTTCTTCACGGTCTCCAGCCGCTTTTTCAGCAGCTCCCCGATCTCCTGAAGTGAGTGCTGGTAGCTGCTCTGCACCTTCCCACGCACTATCCTCATGAACTTCTTCTCTTCCTGCAGAGAGAGGGATGAGAGGACAATGGCCACAGCCCTTGGGGCCTGCCCGGGCCCCCCTACCAAGGAGGCAGGTGGCCAGCAACACCCCAGGGCTTGGCAGGAGGGCCCTGAGGGAAGAGGGGTGTGTGTGTGTGTGTGTGTGTGTGTGTGTGTGTGTGAGAGAGAGAGAGAGAGAGAGAGAGAGAGAGAGAGAGAGAGAGAGAAAGAAAGAGGGAGAGAGAGAGAGAGAGGGAGAGAGGTGTGTATGACCTTAGGGAAACCCCCACCCCTCCTACGGAAAATGGAGGCACAGGCCCCGGCCCTGCCATCTTTTAGAGGCAGAAGTGATGGAGAAGGGAATGAAATTGATGGGTGACGGTCTGTACAATTCTGCCTCTCCCCAGCCCAGACACGCTTGGGCCAGCTCCAGGCCTTGCTAGGGCTACTTCCCACAGCTGAAATCAGGGTACTCCTAGTCAGTGCCCCCTCCCCTCCCCTGGGGGCTGCCCAGCCCCACATTTCCACTGTAAGGTGCAAAGGGAGGGAGGAAGGAGAGGAGGAGGAAGATGAGGGGGTGGAGGGAGGAGGAAGGAAGGGTACTAGATCTGATAAACTATCTCCCCTCCAGGCCATCTGTGCTAATTTCTTCAGGCTCAGTAGAGGAAAAAGAAATCAGACAGGATCTAAAAACACTGACTAGAGTACGAATATTCTTTTCTCTACACCCTGGTTACTCCTGGGAGAGGCAGCGGAAGGCCTGCTCCTCTCCCTCCATCCCCAGCCCTTCTGACCCCAGCCCTTGTGTGCTGGAGCTGGGAGCCCCCCGAGAACAGGAATGGTCTCCCCCGTTCCGCGTGTGGCCCCAGGGCTTGGCACACAGTAAGGCTCAACTATGCTTCTACTGTTCTGCACGAGGCTAGGAAGCTGTGCCCGTGCTCCTGGGGAGCTGGTGCTCAGTGATGTCTATGCATCACTTACTGTCAATAAAATTAAGCACAGAACCAGGCCTGGAGTCAGGAAGACCCAGTTTAAATCCAGCTGCAGACACGAGCTGTGACCCTTGGTAAGTCACTTTACCCATCTGTGAGGGTCAAATACTCTAACACTTTGTCAGTGTCAAGGAGCTGCCTCTGGGTAGCAATCCCCATCATCATCAATCGTGACTATTATTGCATTAATTAAGGCATCAAGTTGGTGCTAACACGCAAAGCCAGAGGATTAAGAGTGTGACAACTGTATATAAACATTTTCAGTTTCCTTCATTTAAAAACAAACACTAAAAATAAATAAATAAATAAACATTTACGCCCCCCCCCACCCCCCGCCCAAGCAGGCTGTCCTAGGAGGAAGCGAGGTCACATCTGGGAAGAGCCCTGCAAATCTCCCCCAGCCTTTGGGCAGCTGAGATGACTGGCCCTCGTCACACCCCTTCATTGTACAGATGAAGCAGAGAGTGGGCCTGTAACTAAGGTCACCCAGCCAGAAGGCCTGGAACTCAGGTCCTCAGACCCAAGACCAAAGGTTGCCCTTTCTTCCCCCTGCTGGGCTCTGAAGTGAGGAGCCAGCCCTTCCCCATCAGAGCTGGGCTGGCCCCCAGGAGTGACAGGAGGCCCCTTTCTCTCACCTGTGAAAGAGCAGGGTCTTCTAGGGACAATTCTTCAAGTTTCAGTGCGGCCAAAAGGGCCTCGAGCCCTTTGATGTGCTCCAGAACACCAGAGATGAGCAGCTGGAGTCCGGCCACATAGTGCTGGAAGCTGGAGAAGACAGGCGGCTAGGGGGACAGGAGAAGGGCATGAGACGGGGTCGGGGCCAGAGCAGCTTCCTACCACTCTCTGGCAGCAGCCACAGGGAGCAGAGCCAGCTGGGCCTGCTGCTGTAGCGTCAGCCACTCCCTACTGCATCCGGCTGGACAGACAAGCTCATGGGCTTGGCAGGGAGAGCCCACCCCAGGGGTTCTGGGGGACGCTGCCCCTCCGCAGGAACAATCTATCAGCCAGACCGGCTTCCTCACTGCTCTCCAACTAGACACTGTGGCCACCCCTCCTCACTCCCCACTCCAGAAAGGCCTCTCTGACCCTTCTCTCCATCTTCAGATAATCCCACCTGGCTTTACCCCCCAGGAGAAGGGAGTTCCATGATGGTGGGGGCTGCTCTTCATTTGTCTCTGTAGCCCCAGGGCCTTGTGAGGGTCAGGCCCACAGCACACGCCCCAGCTGGACTGGATGGGGGTCGAGGGGTGTGGAGGCTCAGAACAGACCAAAGCTCTTGGGGTCACTATTCCTTAGGAGCGCCCCCCCCCCAATCTCCCAGAGGTAGCAAGACCCCTAGAGCAAGAGGCGGAAGATGCCATGGACCAGCCGGGTCAGACCACTACAGAGTGTCCAAGACCTTGAATTCAGGGTTCCTGCCTCCTCAGCACCAGCCGCTAACCAACTGTGACCAAGAGGGCGAGAAGGACAGGAAGCCTGGGGCTGCTCGCACCCCACAGACCCCTGGGCCCTGCAGTCTCTGCTGGGGAGGCCAAACATCCCCATCACAGGGCACACGGCATAGCTCTGGGAGCCAGGCTTTCTGTGGGGAGAGACAGGAGGCAGCAGGGGCCAGGCCTCCTGTCAGACCCTCCAGAACAGCCCTGCAGTCTTGGGATTGTCCATAGCCATCATCCGGGGGAATACAGCCTGCACACTGCTCCTGCAGGCCCAGAAGACAGTCCTTAGCAGTCCAGTGGTTCACCCCCCGCTTTACCAGGGCACCCCAAGGACCCTAGGACCTCTCCATGGGACACACAGCTCAAAGCATCCCTTAAAAGTGCTCCCTTCATCCATCCATCTGAGGGAGGCTCTCAGGCAATACTGGCCCCATTTTACAGATAAGTAAATGCATGCTGGCTCAATGAGTGTCAGAAGGGAGCTTGGACCTAGGGCTCTCCTGAACACCCTGCCCTGCCTGGGTCTCTGAGCTACTCAGGTTGTCAGCACTCCAGAAAGAGAAGGGGCCTCGGGGATCACTTAGGCCACTCTACCCAAGGATTCCCTCCCCTCTCCAACACAGCTGATGAGTGGTCATCCAGCCTTTCCTTAAAGTCCAATGGCGCATCTGTCCCAGGCCACATACAGCCCAAGCTCCCCTCAGAGCTGACAAGATGGAAGGGGCCTCCTTTTATCCTGCCTGAAGGTGCCTCCTGCACCCACCACCCAAGGCCATCATCCTGCCTGCTGGGACCAGACTGATTTCCCATATGACAGCCTGTCCACTATCCTGATGTGCTCTAGACATGGTCCTAAAACATGGTGCCTAGAACCAAGTCCACCACTCAGACCAGCCTGCAAGAGACACCCCTCTCAGCTGCCGTATTACTCACTCCTGAGCTTGCAGACCACTAAGGCCCCGTTTTTTTTTTTTTTCAGATACTGTCAACAAACCATGTCTTTCCCATCTTATCCATCTGAAGCTATCTGTTAAACCAAAGAACTGTTGTTGTTTGTCCTTTGCTTTCCTCGAAGAGGACATGACATCAGACAGGTGATGACATGACATGCTGGTGAGCTAGACTGAAGTGAGGCAGCGATGGGCAGTCACCAGCCTCACCTTCTCCCCTGGAGCCTTCTGGGTCCAGTGGCCAGATAGAAATCAGGACAACTAGAGCCGGCCCCCCAAGACTGGGTGCATTTGTCTTGGTTACACTCCCTGTTCTGGATGACTGTCTATGACAGTCAAAATGACTTATGTCCCTCCCAACTTTGTATTACCCATAGACACAAGCAGCAGATCACCCAAGGCTTTCCCAAAGCCCCCAATGACAATGGGTGCAGAGCCCTTGGCTCTTGCCCGTTGACCTCCTGTGCTGGCACCCATGCCATGACGGCGCCTCTTTGGGCCATGGCCACCTCCAGCTCATCATCCTATCTCCCTCCTGTAGCAGGCCCTTCAACACCATAAGCTGTTACCAGGCCTAGACTTTGTGCAAGGCACCAAGACAGACAGAGAAGCGTCAAAGAGCCCTCAGAGGGCCTCCATCTGGTGCAGGAAATCTGCCTCAGGGACACAGACAAATAGACAACTGTCTGAAAGTATCTCAAATAAATAGTAGGGGTGGGGAATGAAGAAATGTCTTCCATCAGAAGTGGCCCCTGGGCTGAGAAGAACTGAGGATCCCAAGAGAAAGAACGTTCTGGGTGTGAGAGGCAGTCTGGACAAAGGGGTGGAGGGGGGGAGGTGAGAACAGCCTAGAGACAGACTGAGGAGAGGTGGTCAAGGTCAAGGAGGCCCCTCTCCTGAGTGGGGATGGCTGGGAGAGGGAAGGAGACCAAGGGAAGGCAGCCCCCCTGGCCCAGGGTATAGAGCTGATGTGAGTGGGGACCAGATGGCAAGAAGGAAGGACCAGAGATCTGGCACCTGGCTGGGCACAGCGGGGCAGAGGCGAAGGCAAGGGCTGAGGACAACCCTGGGCGCGGAAGCACAGCAATGCCCGTCAATCATGACAAACTTAGGGGCATCAAGAAGAGAGATGGTGCCCGAGGCTTTGCCAAGTCAGGTCTTGTCTTCGGCTCTTCCACACACTCCCTGACTTCCCAAGAGGGTGGGAAGCTCTCCTGGTGTCCTGAATGAGAGCCTAGGGCCAGGCTTGCAAAGGATGAGCTCCTCTGTGTGGGGAAGGGGCTGGGGGGATCTTAACCCATCCTTATCTGGTGCTATTACCATGAGGGCACTGGTCTCTTTTTTCTTCTTTTTCCTTTTCTGTAAATTTAATTTATACGGCTGCAGGACACTGTCGCAGTAACTCGTCACCCAGAGGACGATGGAGATGGTCTGAAAGAAAAGGTGTATGAATCAAGCTATTTAACAGGGGGAGAGGGGGAGGGAGTCTTAGGGTGACCCCAGCCAGAGCCAGGAAGGTGCCAAAGTTGTCTGCATATTTTCTGCCTTGTTAAACTAGGAACTCCTTGAGGACAGGGGCTGTTTTTGCCTTTCTTTGTATTTCTAGAGCTCAGCCCAGTGGCTGGCACACAATGGGTGTTTAATAAGTGCTGGCTGTGACTAGTTCATAGCACTGTTGGGGTTTGTATTCAAGTCCTCAGACTCAAAACTGAGCCTTCTGCTAAGACATCCTGGAATCCCCAAGTTCCTGAGGACAGGGCAGACCTGACGGGTGGGCAGGAAGAGCTATCATTTACATGGCACTTTAACGGGGCCCAGTGCTTTACGCTGATTATCTCACGATGATCCTGGGAGGGAGGCTGAGGCTCAGGGACTTGCCCAGGGTCCCCTGGCTGGCAGGGTCTGAGGCCATGTCCCTCATGCCAGGCTCTGGGGTGCCTCCCTGCCGTACTGGGAGCACATGGCTTTGCAGAGGCTGGGCATTTTGGTCCAGGAAGGCACTGCACTGAGGGGCCCCATGCAGAGAACATACAGGGCACTCACCTCCACAAAGAAGACTAGATTTTCTAAGATGTTGGGATGAGTCTTCAGGTTCCCGTCTTCTACTTCTAAGACATCCCCTTTACACTGACTGAACGCTTCTGCAAGAAAAAAAGAAAACCCTCCTGTCTATCTCTCCTTAAGCGCCTACCCAGCCATTGGGCTTGTGGCGTCTACCTTCTGTTGAGTGGCGGTCAGAGCCCCAAGAAGCCCTGGTACAATCAGCCAACCACGTCCTGAGCAGCTTGAGGCGCCTCCTCCTTCTTCACGATCTCCCCACCATCACAAGGGCACCCCCAGAGCCCACACAGCCAGACCACGGACAAGGTGAAATCACAGAGGCCATAGATAGGGAGGAAATGGCACTGCTCCTTATGGAAAGGCCAAAGGTGCCTTCTCTACTCAGGTCCAGGTTTTAGACTAGGGACCCCCAGCACCACTTTCCATTTCCCAATACTCGCCTTTTGAGCAGTAACACAAAAGGCTGGAGGGCTCCTGCGAAGGGAAGGCACCCCTCAAAGCGGTGCATCCCTATTATATTGAACCCGACCCACAGAGCAAAGCATGGCCAGGAGAAGCACTGCCCTGATCTCCAGGTGCCCAGAAATATGGCCACTAATGACAAGTGTGTGAATGTCCATAAGAACCCATTAGCGTCCAGACACTTACCCCTTAATTGTTCTAGTAAAGATTCAAAACTATTCCCTATTCTCTCCTGGATCTCAGTTGTATCCTCTGAAAGGGAAAAAAAATTCCAGCTTAGCAGTCACATTTTAAGGTGAAAGACACACAAAAGCTGGGAAGCCCCTTAAGAACCTTCCTGACAGTGCATGTGGACTTCTAACTTCTGGCCCCCAAAGTAACTGCTCAAAACCAAAACAAAAAGCCTCATTCCTTCTTGGCCAAAAGGAGGGGGAGATTAAAATGGAATTAGTTATAAGCTTCAGTTTAATGATTCCTCCAAGCCATTCCTAATTCTGAACTGGAGATAATGACTGGGTTAGAACAGAAGATCTGTGCTTTCCACAACAAATGTTCAGCTCTCCAACCACCATCTTTCAAATATAGGCTCAACAACCTGATTCCTTCCATTTCCAAATCTCCCAATTAACTGGCAAATTAACACAGTGATGGGCCATTGTGAAATGTGATTTTTTTTGGTTAACAGACTTAAATGATCATTACTATCCATTTGCCTTTAATGAACATGTCCTATGTCCTGCTGCTATCCCCCTCCAATGATGCAGCAGGAGGGGTTCAGGACCTCAGGTTCTTTAAGGCCTTCCCAGCCCTCCATAATCAAGCTGGCCCTTCCACATAACAGACAGATGCTGGTGCCAGAACCTGCCTGGCCACCTGCCGTCTGAGCTAGGATGAAGCAGGAGAGCTAGGGACGAAGGTCTCCAGCCAGCTATCTACTAAAGAGGAGAAGGGTCACAGCTCTCACCCACACAGGCAAAGCCCACATTCTGGGGGAAAACAGGTCCTGTCATTTGAAATAAAACATCATTTACTGTCTAAGTTTAGAATCTCTGCTATCCAGAGGGCTTTCTCCCATTATGCTGAATTTATTTTCTGGGAAAACAAAATCAACCCATCTCCGAATCAACAACACAATTTATCTGGTCATCCCCCCAAGCATGCAGAAATGTGTGCACACCCACACACACAGGCATCTTACCTAGGCCGTTGGTATCTAGCTCATAAATATCATTAACAAGATAAAAGGAGCTAGTCTGGCACTGACAGCAGCCACTGCTGAAGAAGCCGGCCATCCGAGAGGGGACTGGACCAAGGAAAGGGTACTGGGGAGTGAAAGGAAACAAGGTCTCATTACTTTGTATGTGCTGAGCTTCAGAAGACCCAACCTTGGGGGCCACCTCCATGAGATCAGCAAAGTGTCCTTGCGAGGCAGGAGGGTGCAGGGAAGCCCTGCCCACTGCCCTCGGGCCCGGAGAGTGTGCCAGGCTCTGCAGAGGCACTGACTGGTCATCTCTTTAGAGTGGGAAGGGCCTCATTTACAAGGGCCTAATCTGGGGTTGCACAAGTAATAAGTATCAGGACAGGAGGGATTTGCCTGGGCCTTACAGACTAAAGTCAAGCCTTGTGGGTACACCAATGAAGGCATCTTATATGAATTTAACAAGTGGAATAAAGAGACCCCAGAGGCCATCTGGTTCGACCCCCTCGTTTTACAGGAGGTAATTGAGGCCCAAGAGGATGAGTGACTTGCCTAAGGTCACACAGGCAGTAATAATAAGCATCAGTCAGGATTTGAACATAGGTCCTTGGACAACAGAGCCAGTCAGGACATTTTCTACAGCGCCACAAGGTTTTAAAAGACCCTTGGTAGAGAGTCTAAAAGGAAACATTATTCTCTACCAAGTTAGACACTTAAAAAACAGTCAAGCAAAAACTGAGTGGGATTTTGTATGCTCAAAGACAGAAATATGTCTTTGCTAATTTCTGAAAGACATGAAAGGAAGATGGGAGCCAGAACAGGTAACAGGGTTATTCCTGGAGAGTCCTCTAAAAATCCCATCAAGAGTGACCAAGCGTGGGGCAGCTAGGTGGCAGTGAGTAGAACACAGGCCTTGGAGTCAGGAGGACCTGAGTTCAAATCTAACCTCAGACACTTAACACTTACCAGCTGTGTGACTTTGGGAAAGTCACTTAACCCCAATTTCCCTGCCTTTCCCCCTCCAAAAAAACAATGGTCTAGAGCTGACAGGGATGTCAGAAGCAACTGGGGCCAGAGAGGAGCCTGGGTTATTGGCTGGGGCTAGGATAGGGAGGGGTGGGATGAAGGGCAGTTTTAGATACATTCGGGAAAAGAAAAGGCTAAAAAAGCAGACAGGGCGACTGCACAGGACGAGGTGTTGATTACTACGAAACTTGGCAGTCAGTGAATCACTATTGGGCTTCTGTTCTTTCCAACAAGTAGAACAATTTTTGGACTTGAAAGGTCAGAGCCAAAATGGCACCTGGAAGCTGAGCCCAAGATAAGTAAGGAGACAGTAAGGGGACACAAGGTGTCCTGGAGGAATTCGACCCCAGGCCCAGAATGATTCTTCATGTCCTGAAAAGGCTCGCAGATGGGATGGAAGAATGCTGACAGACTGCCATGGCAGGCCAAAGTCTAGAGTGCATTAATAAAGGGAAAGCTGGTGCCCATGCAGACAAGGAAGAAGCCACCATGTAGGTCTAGGGCACTGTATTTAACAATTTCCTCAATGATATGAAGTAAATCATAAATGGCCTGCTTATCAAATCTGCAGGACCCACAGATGGAAAGAACAGTTACCACACTACACTGGATGACCAAGTGAGGACTCCAAAGTATCCTGACACCGGACCAAACCAAGTAAGATGAAACAGAATCTGAAATAAATGTAAAATCTTATGCTTCGGTTCAAAATAAGCAGCTCCACTAGTACAAGACAGGAGTGTGTCTAGACAGTAATTCACATGAAAAAGACTTGAGAGCCTTAGTGGACCACAGGCATGATAGGCATCAACAACGGATGCCGCCTTGGGCCGTGGCCAGGAAGGAGGTGGTCTCCCTGAGGGACAGAGGAGGGTGGCCCTGAGAAGCTAGAGACCACCCAGCATGGCCAAGGGCCTCGAGCACACAAGAGAGTCACCAAGAGTTTAAAGGGTGGAGGGCCAACAGGGAACAGCCCTCAAAAGAAGCGAGGAGAAGAGGCCCCTTAGAGCTGACATCAGGAGAAGGATGATCTAAGAGCACATCGTGCTGCCCCGGGAGGCAGCAGATGCCTCCTAGTTGGCCTGGCCTGCACAGCCTCCAAGGTCCCCCCGACCCTGGGGTTCTGTAGAGTGTGTGTGCGCACGCGCACTCCCCGGTTACTGATGGTGGCACTGTCCTCTCCAATGCTTATCACTTTGGAGGTCACAGACTCAGGTTGGCCCAGAGCTTGGTGGTCATTTAGTCCAACGTTCTCAGGGGCTGGGGGCTTGCTCAAGGTTCATGCCATCCACAGGACTGGTTTCCGGGTGCCCCGCCCTCAGCTTTCAAGCTCCTGCACTCTCCCACCCCCCCGCCCCAAGCCGTACCTGAACCTTTCGTCCAACAAATCTCTTTCCTGCATCCAGCACGCCTTCCAGCTGCTGCAGGAGTGAGCGGATGGCATCGATCCTTGAGGAGACGCCATTCTCTGCCGTCTTGTCTGAGTTTTTTGGCTCCGCTGAGTGGCTGAGAGTGGGAAGCCCACTGACCAGCCTCAGGGTCAGGGAACGGATGCGCAGCCAGAGGGTCTCCTCCTCCAGGGAGAGTTTCTTATGTTCTTCAGAAACGTCCCTAGAGACAGAAGCGCCAGCAGCAGGTGAGCAAACAGAACAGACCCTGCAGGGCCTCTCACGTGGCCTTTCACATGGCCATTTGCAGACTGCCACGCTGAGCCCGGGATCTGCCCACAGCTCCCCGACAACATCAGAGCACCAGGCCTGGCCTGCCCTCCCAGACTCAGCATTTACCACTGGCAAGTCAGGAAGAGAGCATGACTTACCTGTCCTTAGGGTCCCACGTGAAGAAGACATGGAGGTCCCGGTTGTCCCGCAGCTCCTTCCACGGGATGTCATCCTCCTCTGGACTCAGGCTCATGGACTTGACACTTTCTTCCAAGGTCGTAGATCTGTGATCGAAACATAAGGCCCATGTTTATGGAGCACAAAGGCTGTGGGAAATCGGGGGAAGAAGAGAGAATCAGACGCAACATCTAATGCAAGCTTACAAACATCTGAAAAGTTGGGAACCCAGGACCCAGGGTCAGGGCTGGGATGAGAGAGGCCATGAAGGGGGAAGCAACTTGCTTACAGGCCCCAGGGGACCAAGTGGCAAAGCTGGGATTCAAATCTGGGTCCCAACTCCCCCTCCAGATGTCTTTGCACTGCCCCACCCACTCCCACACTCATCTTAAGGTTTTACTGATGCTGGGACACAGCCTGTGGAAGGAGCTGAGGCTCCAGGTGACATGAGGCCTCTCAGAAGCGGCCCAGAGGGAAGGGAGCACGGCAGCCGGCTCAGGCTGGGCTGCTTCCCATCAGAGTCAGAGACACCCCAGAAGGTACAAAGGGCTCCAGGCTGGGCCACGGACAATCCACAGACAATCCCCACAAGACAGATTTAGGAGGGTGTGCTCCAAGCCAAGAGCAGCCCTGAGGCATGCTGTGCTTCATGGTGGGAACCATCACATGGGGCCCGCCCCTCTGCATCCTCCAGACTCACATGTTGGCTTCAAGCAGCAAGTCCAGCAACATGCGCTCCGTGCGCACTTGGGCAAAGTGCAGAGAGTTGTTCAGTCTGTTTCTGAAAGCAATGAACTCTGGGATCTTCTCAAACGCACCATATTTGTAGGCTTGAATGATATATTCTGAGGTCTGGGAAGACAAAAAACATCACCTTGGCATGAAGATCTTGAAAAGACCAGACACCTGTGGCAAACCCTGCCAGCAAAGCAACTCAACCAAAAAAAACAAAACCAAACCCAATAGTCAGTGAGAGGCCACAGTCACCAGACAGAACTTCAGCTCTTGCCTCTCTCCTTTCCCTCCCCACGTTCTCCCAATCCTTCCCAACCCTCTCTGTGCGTCCCCTTTGCCGATAATGACCCAGACCCGGCTGCCGTCCACGGCGCTATGGAAGCCACCCCTTGGTCCACTCCCACTGACCTACAGATCAGATTAAGTTATGAGGGCAGCGACTCTTGACCCAAGCCACTCCAGGACAGACAACACTTAACTGTTTGTTAATGTGACAGGGATAGCCTGTTTCCAGTGAGGTTTCAAAAATATAGCCACTGCCTACCCTGGTCCCCCAAAACCTAAAAAAAAGGCCCAAAGACATGCTGGCTCCTTCTCATTTTATTATTATTTTGAATACAGAATCACATAACACCAGGATTGAAGTGAGACGCCGAACACTGCCAACCACCAAGGCCCATACACAATGCCCGGAGCACCTAAGGTCCGTCATGCAGAGAACACCACCTGTATGTGACCTCAAGTCCACGCAAACAGACCCTGGAGATGTAGCCCAAGGACAGACACTCTGGCCTATCAGCCAGAGGATCATGGACAACAGGGCTTTGCCTTTGAGGGAGGGGGGAGGGAGGCTGTGGCGTCAGCCTCCAAAAGCCTCCAGAAAGCGCACCACGCTTTCACGCGCACTCCCTAAACCAGCTTCTTTTCTGTTGGCCTCCCTCGGTCTCCTCGTCCCATCTCCATTACGTCTGGATAATTTGCATGGTAGGAAAATAGGGCAAGAGTCAACAACATACCCTCTGATAAACAGCCTCGCAGGGTTCATTTCAGGCCGCGGGATTGCGCCAGGGGCGCTAATTCAACTGCATTCGATGCGGCTTTTAAACCCCCACGGGACACCTCGGTGAGCTGTTTGCCTGCAGTATCTGGAGAAATTAAAGACGGACGGACACAAGAAAATTAAAAAGATTACTTGTGATCCTGCAGGCTCAGAGAAGGACTACCTGAAAACCCTCAAGTTACCTTCTGGCTCAATTCAGGGACAGCCAGAGCACCTCTCTCCTTAGCTGCCTACAATGGGGGTGGGCTACTCCACTCCAAAGCCTGGATTCTCCAGGCCCTTGGCAGGCAGGGCTTCAGGACCGCGTCTACCTGGAGAGGTCACTGCTGGAGAAGATGGACTCCCTGGGAGCCTGCGATTCCACGGGCGGTCAGGAGACCACAGTGGCTTTCAGGGTTAGACCCAATGGCTAAATGGACCCAGCTCACCCCCAAACTAACTACTTCAGGCACAAGGTGCTCTCATTTCTGGGTGGCCCCGGGAATACACAGCTTCAGTACAATTTAAATGCAAGGAAGAAAAATGGGAGGACTCAGCAGGAAGGAGGCCATACTCCTCTTTACCAAACTAGAGAGGCGACTGAAGCCCCCTGACCTGCCTTTCCAGGAGAGTCTGTGTCACGGCCCCCTGGAGAGGGATCAGGAGAGTGAGAGGGTGTCAGATGGAGGAGGCCCACAGGAGGCCAGGCTAGACACTGCAGGCAAGCGGGCTCTCGGACAACCCCAAGGGACGGTCCGGGAGACATCTGTTTACTTCTAGATCACCGAGGTGATGTGGGTTCCCTTTGAACTCCTGAAATGAACCCTGGTCACTGCAGAAGGGGCAGGAGAAAGAGATGTCAACTTGAGAATCACACCTATTCTGCCAACCTCACGGTCCTGACTGGTTAGAACAGCACATTCCCAAGTACAGAAAAGGCCTTTCTTGCAGCTGCAGGATTCCAGAGCAGCCCCACCAGTCAGAGCCCACTGGGCACCTTGCCAGGGGAAACACCTGGTTTTTTTTCCATTTCCCCCTGCAGGGGCTTTGACACTTCCAATTCAAAGCAATGCTTTGGGAATTCCCACCAAACGGTCACTCAGGGAAACGAAAGTACTGCTACAGGAACAATTAGCACACACGCATGTAGACACACACTCGTGCAGACACTCCCTGTAAGGCTCTGAGTCTCCAGAACACGTTCTGCCTGCAGCAGACCCTCACACATCACTCTCCTCCCCAAGGAGGCTCTGCACACCGCACACGCCACGGAGAAGGCTGCAGCCGCCCGACCCCAGGGCCAGCTGCAATTCCTCATCTAGCAGCTGTCACAAGTAAGCCCAGGCTGATGTTAGCTGGTTTCATCTCAGGCTGGAGTCACCCAGAAGACCCAGATGCCCATGGAGTATGGGCATCCCCCTGGAGAGGTCGCCCTCTGGCCCCTGTCACTGCCTCCTGCGACCCTGCTGCCACCCATGGGCACTGTCCTCTGCCCTCGTCCCATGATGGGTAAGGAGTACCTTGATCACAACTGAATAAACTGGATCTTCTTGATGGAAAACATTAAAAAATCAATCAGCTTTAAGAGAAGTCCTGGTTCCTGCTTTCACAGAAAGCTGTGGGACTGAGCTGTTGCTGTTCCAGTCTATAAGATCCTACACCTTCTGGCAAATGAATGACCACCACTGGCCAAACACCACACAGAGAAAGAACAAATTATTCCAAGTCATCTTCCATCTTGGAAGTGAGTTTCTTTTCATTGGTGGGTCTCCCCCACTCTCTTCTCATCTCAAATATCTCTTCAGCTCCCTGGACACAAAGCCAGAAAAGCCCTGTGAGACAACCACCTCTGAGCTGTGACACATGTAATGACCCCCTTCATAAATACATAAGGGAGCAGCATCATTGCCCACTGGACCATGAAAGGCTGTCATGAAGACAGAGCCTTCTGCCTCCAGAGCCCAGCAGACCCAAAGACAAGGCAGTGGGGCTGAATTCACCCCGTTAAGTTACTTCATACCAGAACACACCCAAGATGTTCTGCTGGCTAGAGGGACCCAAGTCCCAGGTCTCGGACGAAAGCATTCGTTTCTTCGGTTACTGCTACGTTTGGCCAGAAGGAACCAGCAGAATACTGGGATTTTCTTCAGAACTTGGTTTGTTGTCTTTGTATTTTAAAACATAATGAAACATTTTCTTAAAAAGAGTCCATGACAAGCAGAGAAGATTGACTAAGAGGGGAGAGACACAAAGCTGTATCGCTCCTGCAGGCTCAGCAAAGGGCGGTGATTCCGGAAGTCAACTCCTGTGTGATACGGGGGTGCCCCCACCCCAACTACTGCCACACACATTCTCCCAGCAAAGGGTTTATGAAGGACCTGCCCTTCTGACTCCTTCACTGTTAGGTACTGCCCCCCACAAAGGCCTGTGGTCAGTTGCATATGGAGCACCACTGATCTAACACCTGCTCACTGACCCCCAACTTCTCCTTCCAACAAGCGGGGAGCTACAGGTGAGCTCCCTCCTACTGCATGCCCTTCCTAAGGGAACCACAGGCCACCAAGTGGAGACCCTCTACACTGCAGCAGATCTCTACTCAGAAAGACTGCTGGCCACCCTTCCAAAGGGCTACCCTCCGTGTCCTTAAGCAGAATACAGACTAATTATCTGCCAGAGCTGCTGTTTTGAAAACTTCATCTCATTTTGTGACTGACAATGTTTAAAGAACAACATAGTCAATCAACATCTGTCAATCATCTCTTCTGTGCCAGGCACTGTGCTAAGAGTTAAGGCAGTTTAGCCACTGAGGCTCTGGAAGCTGGGCAGACTGGTAAGTGTCAAACAAAATAGTCAGGCTTTTGACAGAGGAAAACCTGTGGGAGCCATGCAAAATATGAGGCCGGGAACTCAGTGGGTGAAGGGTCATCCAATGGCACTGCAGCTTTTCTCTAGGAACCTTCTTGATAGCTGGGATCAACAGCATGCATTCCCACTGACTTCCAAATGCCAACCCCAAGGAGCTGGAGGAGAGAGGTTTCCCATGCCCAGTCCGGGGGGCTCTCTCTTCTTAACATACAGCAGAGCCCAGCTTTGCTCATTGTTTCCACACGGACCCTTGAGTCGGGCTCTGTTCAGATGCCCAGCTGGCCCACGAGGGCCACTGTGCCATCAGCACTGCACAGAGTGCAACCCATCTCGGTTCGTGGAGAGTCTGTTCGGCTTGGCCAATGGAAGTGGGAAACGCAACGCCCATTCTTTTAGTCTGCAATATTCCGAATTTAAACTATACAAAACTATCTTTTAAAAAACGTCTGTTCCATATTCCAATGATTTAACAGCAGAGTGCAGTGTTTGACAGACTCGGCAATGAAGAGCAGCAAGGTCCGCAGGCTGCTGAGTTCCAAGGCTGAAGACTCTGGGGAGCTCCTTGTCATCCCCTTGGAGAGAGCGCAGCCCTGCAGAGCTCAGTCGTTAGAAGACACAGATCTGAAAGGCATGCCACGTCTCTACGTCCCACCATGTCAGCGCCAGGCCTGACCTTGCCAAGTGCTAAGGGTGTGATCAGACACTTGTGAATCTGATCCTCCAGAATATAACGGGTTTCACAGACTCAGCTACAGGAGGAGGAAGGCTCTCCCAAATACAATGTGCTCCTGTGGCCCCACTAGATATGGCCTCAGAGGCCCCTCCCAACTCGGACATTCTGCTCTGACTGGAGTTGGGGCATTCATTAGCTACGACAACACAAGAAAAGGTTTTCACTTACATCTTTCTGGTTGGAGTGGAAAAACCTGAGTGCAAAGTTACAGGCCTGGGAGGCAGCAGCATATTGACCTAGAGGTTCTGCGTAGCGGGTCAGAAGATAGCTGGAAAAGAGATCACAGGCAAGTCATGAGTGTGCACCCCCTGGTGCAGAACTGCCTGGGCTAGCTGGGACTGGGGGGCACCAAGCAGCAGGGCTCGTGATGGGCGGCTCTGCCCAGGCTAATTGGGGCCAGGGGGCTGCCAGGCACCAAGCAGCAGGGTTTGTGATGGGTGGTTCTGCCAGGGCTAACTGGGGCTGTGGGGCCATCAGGCACTGAGCAGCAGGGTTCGTGATGGGAGGCTCTGCCTCATGTGGCTCCCTGAGCTGGGATCTCAACCTGGGATTGTCAATGAACCTGACAAGTCAATACAACCCAAAGCCTTCTCCAAAAGCATGCTTTAAAGGCAATATTCCAACCTTTATCACAGAGATAGAAAACTGAGATGCTAAAGGATCTCTATCACAAATAATAACAGTGACGACATATCTGAAATCTCAAAACTCTGCCAGGTGGCCAGATGGAGCATCACCTTCAACCGCAGAGGACAAACAGACTTCACCAAAGGACTTACTGAGTCAACCACAAACTGCCCTCTCACCCAGCCTCTGCACAGAGAACACCCCCTGGGCAGCCCCAGCTCTGACAAACTAATGTAACAGTGTAGACCACGGGCAGGGCCAAGACCCGCTTCACGGCAGGTCACAGGGTTCTAGGATTTAGAGCTTGAAGAAACTTCAGAAACTCCATCCCCTTTTACAAAAGGCCCAGAGAAGGTAGGGAACTTGTCCAAAGCCAGGATCTGAACCCAGCTCTCTGAACTCCCCACTGAAGACCCCCCCCCCCAGGCCAGGCCGTTCTAAAGCTCTCCTATCTCCTCTCACAGAGCATCCCTGGAGGAAGGGGGCAGAGCATTCTGAGTATCTACTACCCACCCGATGGTGTCATGCTGGATGTGCTTAGCATCGAGGCTGGAGTACAGGTCCACCACGGGCTCAAAGGCCCCGAGCAAGCAGTAGATTCGGACAAGCAGCAATTTGAACTGAGCATTGGAAGGACTGTGGGTCAAACCCTCTTCTAGCAATGTTAGGGCCTGCCATGCAGCCCTCTCTTCACCTGGAAGTTAAAAAAAAAAAGGCAAATGATCCAGTGTCACTGGCAGAAAAATGGACACAAACCATCGCCATGACCGAATACTTAGAGGAGAGGTTCTGGTGGCCTGATGTGCACACTTGCAGCCAGCCATGGAACTCCCCCAAGACCTGGGGCTTCTGCAGGCCCAGTAAGGGTCCATTCTAGAGAGCTCTATCTTGGTAAAGTAGGGTCATCATGATGCTGCTGCGCTGGGCCCAGATCTTAGGGCAAAGAGGCATTGTGGGAAGGGGCTGCATCCAAGGACAGTGGGGAGGCCGTGAGGTTGGCCGGCCAGTCCTGGTAACTGTCTCAATCTAACACTGTCTTTCACTGACACTGACAAGAAAAGCCAGGCCACCTTTTGGGAAGGGGTGAAGAGACGAAGGAGAGCCCCAGAAAGAGACAGTGAACTATCTACAGGAGCAGAGGGTGCAGTCATCAGTCCAGGAGGGGTCCGGCATACCTGCTTCTAGCCACATGTCGGTGAGCATGTGCACAGCAAGGAGGCAGTAGTAGTCTGAAAACTGCAGCTCTGTTTTCAAACAGGATTTTCCTGGAAAGAGAAAAAAGCATCTCAGCATCAGGGAAAACCCTGGCCATCCCACATGCTGAGTTCACTATGCTCAGAGCCCGCGTGAGATCCTCTGGCCTCACAGAGCATTCTCAGAAGGCAGTTATTGCATCACACCTTGGACCAGGGGCCACAATCAGTCCCAAATGGACACTCAGCTAACATAGAAAAAATGGGCCAGAGGGAGAACGGATGGTGGGATCTCTCACAACTCCAGCAAGGTAGAGACTTCTTAATGAAAAAGGGGACAGACTGCAAACAGCAAAAAACTTTTGGTGACACCAAAATAGAGAGTTTTTTTGCACAAACAAAATCAATTCAATTAGGAAGGATAAGAAGAGAAACTGCAGATGACTAAAGATATAAAGACACATACATATATTTGTATCAAATAGCTCCTAGCCCATATCTAGGGAACTGGCACAAATGGGGAAGACCAAGACCAGTGCCCCAATGGCATGTAGTTAAAGAATAGGAACAATTCCAACCATACTCAAAACTATTTCAAATCACCAGTAAAGAAATGCCAATCAAGACAATTCTAAAGTTTCAAATCACACCCAGCAAAACAGCCAAGAAGCCAAGGATGGAAACAGCTGGGGCTAGCAGGGGCATGGGAAGGCAGGAAGCCTAACATTGCTGTCATAGCTGAGACCTGATGCAACTGTTCTGGGAGGCAACTATCCCTGTCTTCTCCCTCTAGCCCAAAAAAGTGACTTAAAACACCCATACACTGCAACAACCCAGGGATCCCACTCTGGGCACAAACTCCAAAGAGGCCAGTGACAGGAAGCAACACTCCAGTGCTAACTAAATTCATAACAGTACTTTTTTTTATGGCAACAAAGGACTAGAAACTAAGCAGATCCCCTTGTGTGACTCGTGTACACAACAGATTATTACTGTACCATGAGAAACAACATGAGAACATGAAGATTTTGGAGACACAGAAGAAGATCCGTTGATGGGGAGCCAGGAAAACCACACACACGCAGTGACTATGACAATATAAACAAGACGGAATGCAAGGCAATAGTTAAAATGCCCAACTAGGACTCAGAATTGAGAAAATGCTCTTCCTTCCTTTCATGGCAGAGGTGGGGGACAATGGACACGGAACAGGATATACACTATCAAATGCAACTGATGTTTCAGCGATTTCACTAAAAAATAAAGGCATCTTAAAAAAAAAACAACAAAAAAACAGGGGCAGCTAGGTGGCACAGTGAGTAGAGCACCAGCCCTGGAGTCAGGAGGGCCTGAGTTCAAATGTGGCCTCAGACACTTAACACTAGCTGTGTGACCTTGGGCAAGTCACTTAACCCCAACTGCCCTGCCTTCCCCCCTCCAAAAAGCAAAAAAACAAAAACAAACCCAAAAAGCAGTTACAGAAATAAGTGGGCCACAACCACTGCTTTGATTACTGCTTAGCCTTACTTGAACACTTGGTGGGGTGACCCTGGGATCTTGAAAGCAAAGGCAAAGAACAGCGCCATATGAGGGCTGCTGGGCTTGGTGTTGGAGGACTGGGGTTCCAGCACTATGTCCTAGGTTGATCTCAGGGAAGATCCTTCCTCTTTCTCGGCCTCAGTGTCCTAACCTATCCCTTCTGGGCCAGAGCTGGCAGGCCCCCCAAGCTGCAGAAGCAAGCTGGGTGTCTGAAGTGTGAGGACCAGGAGCAACATGAGCCACAGCCCCAAGGAAAGGTCACCTTTGCTTACAGCTGCAGGGGTTATCCACACACTGATGAAATCAGAAGCCTGTGGGGGGGCATCTGAAGGGTGTATTTGTTATAAAGGAACATGTGGTTTTATCCAGAGGCAAAGTTCATCATCATGTCATTTCATGTATTTTAAGGTGAGATAAAATATAGGTCAAGATAACCAACTGTACCAGATAACCAGACTGTTTCCCAGTCTGTGTCCCATCAAAGAGGCCCACCAGGAGCTCAGCAGTGGGAAGGGCAGGCATCCTGAAACATCCTCTGCGCCTGTCCTGGGCCCAGATCTTAAGGGCAGAGAAGCACTGTGGGAAGGGGCTGCCCTGACATGCCCTGGGAAGGCAGCTCACCAAATTCCAGTCCATGCTGATATCTCAGCATCAGTTCCCGGACCACCCTCAACTTCTGATCCTTATCCATGCCGTGATAGAGACCCAGAAGTCGCATCAGCTGTACCACACACAGGTGCTGCTGCAGGCCCCTGATGTTGGCGGGAAGGGCCAGCTTGTCTTCAGTGGGGGTGGACAGCGGCACCTCTCCAAGGAGCTGATTGATAAACTGCCAAGGGAAACAGAGGCAGAGCTTGTGAGTCTCCTTGGCCTTCCCACCCGCAGCCTCATACCTGAACCAGGATGGTTCTGAGGTTCATTCCCTGGCATCCCCTGCCATCGGCCTCTCCCAGAGGCTGGCTGGCAGCCTGGGAATGGAGGGTCCTCACCCCAGGGCGGTCTTCCCCCCACCCCTGATGAATACACACACCACCAGGGCTGGGTAAGTGATTGCCATGCTCCTAACACCCCTGGGTCTCTCGGGCCTGCGGTCTGGGCTGGAGAAGACACAAACCTGGCCTCATGGGGGTTCAAGTCATTTCCAGAGCTCACCCCCTCCTAACTGCCCACACGAGGACAGGCCACCACGTTACAGCCTGGGGTTAACCACTGACAAATGGGTGAGATTCCGGGAAGCGCAAGCTAACTTTCACAATTAGCTAAGAATGCAGTTTATTTTGACAAACATTTATTTAAAGCCTCCTGTGTGCAGAGACCATGGTATAGAAGAGCTACCACATGCAGACAGGACAAGGGCCTGCCTTCACAGAGCTGACAGCTCAGCTGAGAAACAAACAGGTAACACCACCTGCCTACCACACAGAGGCCTTGGGATCTGGGGGCGGGACAGGGGAGTGGTCAGACAGAGAACAGGCCGGCCTGGCTAGGGAACAAGCCATGAGAGAAGCAAGAACCACACATGAACTAAGCGTGAAGAGACCCAGACAAGCACCACCCCATCACTGTCACCTTCAAGCACCCCACCCCATCACTGTTACCCTCAAGCACACACCCTCCTGTCATCATCACCCTCAAGCACACCCTTCACTGTCACCCTCAAGTGTCTCCCCTTGTCACTGTGCCCTTGAGCACCCCTCCAGTCACTATCACCCTTGAGCACCCCCGTCACCATCACCCTCATCATCACGGTGGCTAGCATTCATTAAACACTTTAAAGTTTACGAGGCACTTCAGGTTTGATCCTCACAAGAGCCCTGGGCCATGGACGCTTCAGAGGAGGAACCGGAGGCGGAAGGACCTGCCCAGGTCCCACAGCTAGTGAGTGTCTGCGGTCATATACACAACCTGGCTCATGTGCAGGGACCTTCAGTGACACGGGGCCCATGACCACTGTGCCATCCCCTTCCCTGACAGGACAGCTCTGATGGGAAGGAATCTGCCTCTGGGCAACAACCCCCCCTCCCCCTGCCCTGGCCTTGCTCCTCCTGCTGCCTCTGGGGTCAAAGGCAACAGAGCTAATCCCTCTCCCTGGGACATCCTGTCAAACACATGACATGGCTCCTTGGCTCCCCTGGTCCCTTCAATTAGGCATGCCAAGCACTCGAGGCCCCTGACACTGACATGTGCCACCATGGGCCTCTCACCTCCTTCCTCCTACATGCTCTGCCCCTCTGAATGCAGCCCCAGGTGACATTGGCACACCGATGCAGGAGGAGGCATGGCACCCATGTGTGGGGCCTTGAATGCCAAGGACACCAGCTGTTAACTCTGACTGCTAAGAGGACAGCACAGAAGAACACTGTGTTGGCCAAGAGTGGCATGACTAGACCTAGGAATGAGAGGGGGGGTGGGAGAAAAGAGCTCGAGAGAAGCCAAGTGTCTCTAGGAAGCGGGGCCCTTAGAGGGATGTGTTAGCCTACAGAGACTGCAGAGGGCAGGAGGATGGAAGGACATGACCAGCTACACAACCCGCACATCCCGTATTAACACAGAGGAAACAGAGACACAGAAATGACCTCACAGACTTTCTAACTGCATCTTTTCTGGTAAGTGGCATTACTGCTCTCTCCTAAGCCCTAGTTCTCCCCAAGTGCCATCTCAGGCCTGCATACCCAGAGGCCAGCCCTTGACACTGGGGCACAGTTCTTGGCACATTGACGGCACTTAATGAATCCCACCATGTACTGAGGATGTCACAGAGAAGGTGCTGAGACTTCTGAGAACTCAGAAGCAGCCCTTGGGAGAGATCTGCACCCTGCTGTGTAAACCTTCCATGGTTAAGCCGCTGGATGGGTGACCTCATTTCAGCTGCCCCTCAGCAAGGCTGGGTGCGACCCTTTCTGGGCCAACGGTTCCCTTACATCACACTCCCTCACATACTCAGCATTTGCTTTGAGAGACAATGCTGCTGAGTGTCCAGGGTTTCTACTATTTCTTATCCAATGGGGGAAAATGGAATCCCTGACTGTGAAAGTCACCTCTCCCAATTATAACAAACATCAAACACAACCAGAAAAGCCATTCCAACAAGAGTCTGGGTCTTCAGCTACCTGGCATAGACCCAAAGATATACTTGGCCAGACAGTACTGGGGGGCATCCAATGAATCTAGGGAGGCCGTCATAAACAGGGCAGGCCAATGGATAAGACCTGCCTTCAAGGTGTGGCTCCTGGGCAATGCACTCCTTTGATTCTCAATTTCCTTATTAGTAAAATGAGACCATGGATATGTGTGACATAACACCATCAGTGAAGTGACTTGCCCCAGGTCACCCAATTAGGAAGGGCCCGAGGCTGGACTTCCTGACTAGGCATGGCTCCAATCAGCTACAACTTGGCCTCTGACACTAATTAGCCATGTGCCTGGACAAGCCACTGACCCTGGTGGGCCTCGGTTCCCACCCTGAGGGTTCTCTGCTCTGCTATTTCAGGGAGGGCCCCTGGCAGTCAGGACTAGTCGCCGCCTGATTCCGGCTGAATCCAGCCCTCTGGGATTTTCAAACAACCCAGTCAAGGCAAAAAAAAAAAAAAAAAAAGCCACCAGTCTTCAGTGCTCCACTCCCAGATGGAAGCAGAGCTGCTTCAAGCTCATCTTTGTGCCCAACACCCCAGCCCCTCCCCTGGAGGCAGCACTTACCTTTGTACACTGTGAGGCAGGCAGGAGGTCCACAAACACCTTGAGGTCAGTGAAACAACAAGGCTTGTCTCCAAACTTTTTGAAATATTGAAACATTAACTCTTCTGGATCACCTAGGAGAAACAATCACCAAATTACTGAAAGGACAAAGAACATTCAAGGGCTTGTCAGGATGCAAGTGGGAGCTGTGAGCCTGGTACTAGTGAACCATCAGACCCGGACCACTCACTGGCTCCAAAGTGGCAAAGGTATGATGGGCAAGGAGGGAGAAAACGGGATTAGTCTGTCTAGAATAAACCAAGAAACTGAGGCCTAATTCGAGGGGTCTTCAGACTTGGCTCTTCAGACTCCAAGGTTGCCAACCTCTCTGGTCTCATGCGGTGGGGCCTCAGTCAGGAAGACCTGCTTTCAGAACATACCCCTGATACCAAGTGGCATCACATCCCCTCACATAGAACCCTAACACTGTATGCTGGCCCCAGGCACTGACAGAGAGGCTCCTCACCCCAGGTTCACCCCACTGGTGAAATCACGGCCTCTACCAGCCCCCTTCCCTGAAAAACCGTATTTCAGGATAAAAGACCTAATGGCCAAACAGGGACAAAGCTAATCTGCACGACAGTGACCCAGATCTTAAGGAAACACTTTCTCTTCAGTAGGAAGAAATATATGAATGATGATGTGTACTGAGGTACTCCAAAAGAGGAAGAGTGTGTGTGCGCACATGTCTGGGTGCGTATATGTGCATGTGAGTAGGTGCTGGGCACTCCTGAGTAGCAGGGCAGAACTATGAATCAGTCCCTGTCAGCCTTTGGAACAAGGACCAAATCTCTGGCAGGAGACTTAGTCCTCTCATCACAACTGGGTGATCTTAAAATACATTTACATGCCCAGAATCTGCTTAAGCGGATGGGCAGGGGTGGGGCTTCCTAACCCCACCATCATCTCCCTACCAGGGAACCACCACATATCTGCCCCACGCCACCTTCCCACCACAGGAGCATGGCAGAGCTCCCCCCACCTCCCTGCCACGGGAGCACCCCAGCAGAGGCCTGCCTGCTCCTCACCCAGCTTGTGCTCATTATTACAGCCCTGATGCCGCAGACGCCGGATGAGCTCCAGCTTGGCCAGGTACGGGCCCCGAAGGTGCCGGGAGCTCTTTGACTCCTCCAGGATCCTCTCTTCTATGAACTGAACAGCTTCTTCTGCGGAATGATGGACTTCTCCTTCCAGAGAGCTGCAGACAAATGTACAGACTCTTGGGTCTCTCCCCCACCTCCCAGCCCAAGGCCCAAGGCCCTGCCAACAGGGAGGAAGCAGAGGGCATCAGATGACAAAGGAGAACAACAGGCTACAGGAGTCTCGTTGTCTAACAAGCTTTACTGACAGCTCACTGTACATCACGATCATTTCTGCTAAGATAGATCACCCACTAGGGTGAGACTGACAGCTGACAAGGTGTACAACACTCAGTCCCAGGCATCCCCCACCTCACAACAGATAGGGGCACACCCAACATTCTGCTCAGGGAGGTGGGGAGAGAGGAGTGCCACGGTCCTAGTCATGTGGGGCTGCCCCTCATCTAGAGCTGATGCTGACTGAGAGAAACCCGAGGGGCTGCCCTCCCCACCAGCCACCCACAGGGAAGGCAGAACAAACCCACTTACTGCTCTCCTTCCGCAGGAGGGGTCCAGGCTTCATCGATGAGTTGAAAGACAGAGTCAAAGTAAGTCAGATAGAACTGCCAATCATCTGAGCTAAAATCAAAGACCAAAACGACAGGGACCATTAGAGTGAGCACTCCCCACCTGGCCTGGGCTGCCAGGACCCTCAGCTCTTCTTTACAGCAGGGGCCCCCCCAGCCAGGGTCGGCCACTGCTTGCCCACCCTCCCAGGCACATCCCCATCTCCCACTGCACCAAGCACACTCACTTCTTTAACAAAAGCCTCCGTGACAGTGCATTGCACTCTGGCCACCTGCTCAGCTTCTTGTACATGGCCATACATTTGTTTTCTCTGCTCTGGAGCTCGCTGGTCAGCTTCTCTACAACCACAAAAGGGATGCATTTAAACAGGTTCCCTTGCCTAAGGAGCCATCGCTAAAACCCACAATTCTGATGCAAGGCAAACACTGTGGGGCTCCCTGGGGAGACCCCCGGAGGTAAGCCCATCTTGCCAACAACTTGCACGTGTTTCCAGAGGCACAGGCTGGTGCTTGGGCAGAGGGACAGAACTATTAGCTTTGGTCAGAGCTGGAGAAGGTGGAGGGGCAGGTGGATGCGTAATGGCGGGGGGGATGGTGACACCAGGGAGCAAAATGAATCCTACTCTCTCAGAAATACCTATTCCCAAGGCTGAACCCAGGGGAAAGAGGAATTCATAGCTCTCGTCCAATTAGACTTGGCAATTTAACCTCAGCAATTGAGGGCTAGAAAGGAGTTTAGTGCTGGGGCACAGAATCACAGGCTTCACAGCTAGAAAGCCCTTGAAAATCCCCTCCTGGCCCCCACAGGAGGAGCTCATTCTGACTGCACACTACTTGGCAGACCTAGTCCACGTGGGCAAGGCTGTACTTTATTTTCTGCTGACTAAGAAAACAAATAGTGACAAAAAGCCACCAGATTCAGCAGTACCCTTCCATAACTTGTCATCCATAGCCACAAGACACGCCAGGAGAAGACATTTCCATAGGACAGCTGACAGGCCTTGCCCACCACCACAAAAACACCTCTCCCCCACTCCAGCCCATGAGGTCCAGCCCTGACTGCTCCCCGGCACTTTGCCCACAACATCCCACTGTCTCTTCTACTTCTGAACAAGTCAGATTTAGAAGATAACAGGGCTCAAAAGCCAACAAAAGCTGTGATAGACCACGAGGGTGGGTGCACACAGCAAGCCTTCACTAACCAACATGAAATTGTGGTGTTTACTCCAAGGGTCAGACTGGGCCTGATTTTACCTCATTTATGCAATGAGGACATCAAAAAATGGGGGAACCCCAGCCCCAGGCCAACCCACAAATGGTCCCTCCCCATCCATGGAACAATCTGGGGAGGAGGGGGTATGGGGGTGTGCAGAGAAGATGCTGCAGCAGCTACAAAGTCAGGCCAGGCCCAGAACAGTGTCAGAAAATCTGGGTTCAGATCCTGTCTCTGTGCAGCCTGGGATCAGTCACCTAGCTATCCCACATGGGTTCCCTCCAGTAAAAGGAAAGGCCTGAAGTATGACCCCCAGGTTCCCCTCTAGTGATCTATGGAGGATCCAGTCCCCGTGAAAAAAAGGATCCAGCCATACCATCCTGTATCATGCTGAAAAAACTGGGTGTTGCAAGTGCATTATTTAACTTTTGACCTCCTATCATAGGAAAGGAACCCCTTTTAGTGAAAGGGCCTATGTCAGGCAGCCCCTAGCCCACCCCCAGCCCTCTCAGTGCAAACCCACAGGCAGTTACCTCCTAGCTTGCCTCTGACGACGTCCAAAGCCTCCTGGTACTTTCCCAAGCGCTCCAGAATCATGTAATAAAGCTCGACCTGAGAAGTAAAACCCAAAAGAAAAAGGGAGCCAGTAAGATGCTTCTAGGAAGAATGGAGAAAAGTAGCCAAAGCTGGGGTTTCATAGAGGACAGCGACAGACACTGCTTCCACCTGAAGGCAAGAGACTGAGTGTGACCCACAAGGCTGGGCTCTGAACATCCAGACCACATCCTCCGCCTGGGCACGGGCAAGGCACTCCACCTCGTCCAGAGGCCAATGGGAAATCCACGGATCCTCCAGTAGGCCGGGATCCCCTCAGAGCACTGAGAAAGCACCTAATATGGGTTGGGGGGGGGTGGTACTGAGTACCAGGCACACGGCATCCAAAGTGAAAAGCTGTCACACTGCTGTATCTCAGCCCACGCAAGTCTGTGGGAAGGCTTTGGCAGGCACTGTGTCCTGGCCCACAGGACCAAGCGGAGGCCTACTGTGACAGGGACACAAATCATAACACCTCACAGCCAGCACTTCCCTGCACTCTCTCAGATCTGATCCTCAAAATCACCTTGTGAGGTCACTGTTTCAAGCAGTGAGACTATTTCCATTTTGACAAATAAGGAAACAGGCTCTGTGTCCTTGCCGGGCCTGAGACCCCACTGCCAATAAACAGCAGAGCTAGACCCAAGCACTGACCCCTTCCAGGCCTCCCCACCCCTCACCTACTCCGCCCGCAGCTCCCCGATTTTGTCCAAGGAGAAAACTCCACCTCAGAGTACCTACTTCGGCCTCAGCCTCGATCTTGTCCTCCTTCACCATCTTCTCCACCATCCTCTCAGCAAGGGGCAAAAACATGGTTTTGGAGAGGTTCTCATCCTGGGCTGATATAGACTAGGGGAGAGGAAAGACATCGGTCAAGGCATGGCAGTGGCCTTTAGCGAGACCTCCTCTGACCCAACTCTGTCAAGAACCTGTTGATGATGACAGTCACCTAAGCAAGGGCTGGTCTGAAGCTCTATGAAAATACTCATTATAACAAATTCACCTAGGGACTTCAAACAGCAAACTCTCCGAGACACAAAGTCCCCAGAAACAACTTTTGTAAATGGAGGCACAGCCATACAGCGTGATTCTGCAGTCACGAATCACTCTTGCCTTGAAATGTGTTTCAGAGGCAGCCAGGGAGAAGCATGAGGCTCAGGCAGGCAGGATGGAGATGACAGTGTGGCTACACAAGTCACGGAACTGCCGTCCACCCACTCCCTCCCCCACACAATGGAGCAGTGATGGCTGCTTCCCAGGTGGCCAGGGTCCAGATGAGAGAACGATCTAGGTGGAGGCACTGTGAGCCTTCCTCTTCAGCAGCTGGGCCAGGACAGGGTTTGTAGCCATACCATAGCACCAGAAGACCTCCAGGAATCCCATCAAGGTCACTATGGCTTGTCCTCCCTCCCGTCCCCACAGGAGCTTACTGCTGCAACTAGACACTGTGTGTATTCATGAATAAAGCAGATGAACCGGAGGCTTCGGGACTGGCTAAGTAACTCATCTCCAGAGATCCAAACACCTTGTTAGCCTTCCCTAGCCCCCTCTCCCCCAGGTCTTTGCTGCCATGACCCAGGACAACAAAATCACAGGCTATTAAGATGACAAGTAGGAAAAAACCATCAGGACATAAAAACAAGCTGTATTTGTTAGTGAGGAAGGACAATAAAAACTGATTGTGCAAAGTAAATAGACAATACGCAAAGTACACATTTGAAAATGGCCCTAACCCCATATCCTACTGGCAGAACACAGGAGATAAACGGGCTACTGAGGGTAATGACAGGGCCTAAAAGGAGGCAAAAAGCAGCCCCTCTCCCCATGCCATTCTGAACCCCCTACTCACCTGCATGATTAAACTCATGACAGACCAAAAATAGTAAGGGTTTTTTGGTACAATCTTATAAAGTGCCATTCCAGCCTGAAAAAGAAAAAGACAGTCAACTTCCTGGACCCAATGAAAGCATTCAATGATCTTTGTACTATCATGATAAAAGGATCAGCAATATAAGCCCCAGCCTGCCCGGTCCTCAAGTTAAAGCCCGGCTGGCCTAAGAAAGGCAGCCATCTCTCCCTAGACAACCACAAAGCCCTGGCTTCAGGATTGGCCTAAACAAACCCTCTTTATGTGAGACGTCATACTACTATGCATCCAAAAGAAACTAACTTCAAAGAAATAACACATGCTAGGTTCTCATTTCAAAATGGAAAGGGAATGGCCTGGAGCATCCAAGGGAAGGGCAAGAAGACACAGGTGTCCCAAGATGTCATAGCTATTCACGGGCCTCTCCCACTGCGTGATATCCCCTGTGCCAAGCGCACTGCTGTGGAGGACCAAGGGCAAGGTCCCCTGAGACAAAGCTCTTACTCTCTTCAGCAGAGCTCGGGGAGTCAGGGGTCCTAACAGCAGGCTGGGAGACAAAGCCAACAGAGAAGAGAAACAGGCCAGCTGCACATGGCCCTGACCAGGTCATGCTTTTTGAGTTTACCTGCTGATTTTAACAATGACATGAATGTGGTCTGCCAGGGGGATCCCAAAGGGCCAGTGTAACTGCTGGCCCACCTTGTGCCAAGATGATTTCTATTTAACATGATCCCAAACACCAATGTGAACATCAGAACAAACCAGCACGTGAATGGGGAGCTGCCACAAGAGAGCCTAGAGCCAGGCAGCCTAGCATTTCTCAAATGGTCCCTGAAGACTCCCAACACTGTATTTATTGTGAAAGGGAGTCATGTGCAATCACAAAAGAAACACTGGACCGAAAGAAAGTGCTGTAGTTAAAGGGCACGAGAATGATGTTCCACAATCACCTAAGCAGCAAAGACAGTCCTTAGAAAAGCAAATCCATTTAAATGACAAAAAGGAAAGGCAGGCCAGCAACTCAAAAAGAGTACACTGAACACTCTTCTAGGTGAATTCTCTCTGGCATGAAGGTTATTTTTTAGGTGTGCCGGGATCGGGACTGTCTTAATATAGCAGGCTTCTCATCTACCTGAGGCCTTCACTTTTAAAAAATACATAAAAATCAAGGGGGAAACACCTCAGAGCCATTTTCGTTTCTAGGCATTGCTGACCTAATTTGAAAATGCTGAGACATGCTGTAATCCATGCCAGCTTACCCAAGTCCCAATAGATGCTTTCAGGACAAATTCTTTCCATCATTATTGTACATTATATGGCTGTCATGTATTTGTGGAGCCACCAGCTCCTCCAAATCAGACTGTGAACTCCCAGAGGGTAGAGCTTTGCCCCAGCAATCTGGTCATTTCTCAAAGAAATGTTTTACATATAGCAGGTGTTTAAGAAATGCTTGATTCACTAACGAATTTGGAAAAAAAAAAACAAAAACCCAGAAGCATTTCCTTCTGAATAAAGTGAGAGCAGTAAGGCCTACTGGATAGGATGGATGGATGAATGAATACATGAGCCTTTATTAAGCTATTACTTACAATGTCCCAAGAGGGGGAATATAGACAGCTGAAGGGAGCTAGCCCCTGCTCTCAGGGAGATCACGCTGAGTGGGGGAAGAAAACACATGGGCAAGAGTTTGACTGGCAAGTTTGGCTGGCAAGGCCTAGGCCTCCTGTGGTCGCCCTGCCATGTCAGAACCATAGGAAGGACCACCAGCTAAGGGAAGGGAGGATGGTCAGAAAGGCCGAGGCTAGGCGGTCCAGGTGGCTGCTAGCTTTGGCAGGGGACCTCTAGGCCTGTGGTGATCTATTGGGGGGGTTGAGAATTCAGCTTGGCACTAGGTCTGGCTGGGGCTCTCTAGATACTGCAGGACAGGAGGTAGGGCCTGAGGTGGCGTGGAAGAGGGAGGGAGAGGCTGGAAGGTGTGGGCTCAAATTCTCCCTCAGATACTAGCCATGTTACTGAGGATAAGTCCCTTGGGCTCTCTGGGCCTCAGGTTCCTATCTGTGAAATGGGAATAACAGCACCTACATTACAGGGTTGTGAGGCCACCATTAATGTCAAGCAAACAACCTCACAGGCCATGCAGCTGCTCAGTCAGGCCTGACCCAGGATCCCTGCCCTTCGCTGTACCAGACGGAGAACACAGGCCCGCCCAAGGAAGTGCCGTGGCTGCCTCGAGGCTCCCACGGCCTGGGCCTGGGGGCGGCAGGTACCTGCTGCATTTTCTTGTACTCCCCAACTCGAGCGTAGGCCATGAAGAGGTGAGAGTGGTACTCCTCACTGTTGGGCACCTTCTTCACAGCAGCCTCGTAGAGCTTGGTGACCAGCTCCGCTGTGACACAAACAGGCAAGATGTCACTCAGGGCAGCTTTTCAATTCCACTCAGTCAACAAGCATCTATCAGGGGCTTACAACAGGCCAGGCACTGTGCTGGGCCCTGGGGACGCAAGGACCAGCCAACCCGTCCTGCCCTCGGGGAGCAGGACACAGCACTTCCACAGAATTAAATTTGAAATGCAGACAATAGCATTTCCAAAGAATGGGCGCTGCCAGCTGAGGGTGCTGGGAGAGGCAAAGGTGGCATTGGAGCTGAGCTCTCAATGAAATTAGGGCCTGATTCTGCATGAATGGAGAGGAGATGGACAGGAGCTCTGACATGCAGGTGGACTGGACACGTGGAAAAAGGCCACTACCGTGAGGGACTGGGCATGAATGAGGGAAGGCAATGAGCTCTGTCTGGTCACAGAGCCCAAGCTGGCCGACCCCCTGCACCCATGTGACTACACACAGCTGGCCCCTAACCAATGAACCCTGAGGAATGGTGGTCACAGGCCAGTGACTCTCACTCCCCTGAAGAGGAGCCTCAAAGTACTTGGAATAGCAAATGAAATAAGGAGAAGGCGTAGAGGCTGGTAGACAGAATGAGAAGGAAGGAACCAAGGAATAAACCAAGAAGCTTGCAACTCCTAGTGAACCCAGGGTTCTGCAAGCCCCCATCAGCGCCCGGAGGACTGAGTGGAGCCAGAGCCACCCTGCCCATCTCCCCCCTTCCAGGTCCTCATTCCTCTTCTCTGCCTAGCCCTCACACCAGCTGCCAGTGCTCACCTCTCCTCTGGACATCTAAATGACAAGGGATACCACAAGCAGACAAGACCCACGCGTGCACACAACCACAATGCTTTTAATAGCATCGTGCCTCTTTTAAAAGTAGAGAGGAACCAAGTGAAACAAAAGACCCACGTCTGTGCATTTCCCGATAGAGGATCGTCAGTGCTTGAAGGGAGTTGTCATCGGTGGGCTCAAGGGCAGCGACTTCTCGCGCCAGGGCGAAGGCGTCATCCTGCTTCCCAGTCCTCTGTAACCCAATCGCTTTTAATACCTATGGAAGAGGGAAAGAGCCAGCTGCTAGAAAGGCAATGAAAGACTCAGAAGGAAACAGGAACCTAGACTCCATCCCAAAGCAGATGGCAGCAGATTTTCAGTTTTCGGTGAATCTGACCTGCTGCCCCTTCTCTCACCGGACACGCCTGAGGACCACAGAGGATCAGAGGCGGGACAGCCAGCCACATACAGAGAAAGGAGCAGAAGATGGCATTTGAGCTGAGTTTTAAACAGATTTAGGGACTGAATCCTCATAAATGGAAAGAAGTGCATGGAGTCGATACATAACGTGGAGGTGGAGAAGACAAGCCCTTATAGAGACGAATGCTTAAAAGCATTTGTGGCATTTCATCTTTAAGCCAATTAAGTCTGGGAAACAGGAGAATACACACTTAGGTTAATCACAAATGACTGCAGAGTGGCTGGAAGACCACACGTGAGCAGCAGGATGGGGGTGCGTGCACGCCCCCCCCACCAAACGCACTCACCTTAGCGCAATGAAGATCTTTGTGTTTTTTCAGCAGCTTGTCGGCTTGCTGGATCGCCATTTTATTATTGCCATTATCAAGGTAGTCTACAAAAATGGAAAGAAAGCAGGACAGTCAGAGAGGAGCACTGCCCCCTGGGGGAAGGGCAGGGATGGCCAGGACAGTGGGAGCTTCTGGCAGAGGCAGAGCCCCAGCGAGCTGGCTTCTGGAAGGGATTTCTGTCCAGATATGTGCTGGACTTGATGGCCACATAAGCCCCTTCCAGCCCCAAGAGTCTGCTACAGGAGAATCAGCAGGCTATATGCTACCAATTTTCAAGAAGAGGGAAAGAAACATAATAGAATGACTGAATGAGAATGAAAATGAAATATTTCCAAATAAGAAGCAGACCCCACCTACAGTTGCCACATCTAACTACAGATGCTGTAGACCAGGCGCAGGATGCAGGATCCTCACCAGGACCTGGGCTGATCCCAAGGTCCCCTCCTGCATCAGCCCTGAATGAAAGAAAGATCCTGGCCACTCTCCAAGGCCCATCCTGTGATGGGGGAGCTCCATCACACACATCACCGGAATCTAGAGGCAGCCTTTCAATCCCATTTCAGACAAAAGGAGTCACTTCTCCCCATGACCATTTTATCAGGACACTGATACAAAAAGGCAGAATAGCCCAGTGGGAAGAGCGCTGGCTCTGAAGTCAGAGGCCCCCTGCCCTCTTCGGCTGTAGACTTACATCTATGCCCCTATGCAGCCAGTCTGGGTCTGAGCTCTACCACCCCCACCAGCTGCTTCCCTTCTTTCCTGGAAGCAAGGCTGGTAAAGTGCCATGAGGCAGGAAGCAGAAGGTCATGTTGTCACAGTGAGATTGAGTTCTACCAATGGCAGATGTGTTTGTAGACAGAGGGCTCTGGGGCAGTAGCAATACAAGACCAGGGCGCTGCCATGAGGAATCACAGAAGGTTAGTCTTAAGAGCCCACACTAGCTGATCAATGGCATTCTGCAAGAAGACTGTAAAAGTATAACACATTTTGCTGTTTGCAAAAAAAATTAGCACTTACACCTAGAAAGATATAATCAAGCAGACAGAATCACAACCAAAGCTTCCTCCAACTTACAACCGCAGCCCCCAACAACCTTGCCACTTCCACAAAGAAACTGCATCACAAGCACAGGCCCACGCACTCAAAGGCCAGTCCAAATCTCCTAGACAGAATAACGCATAAAAACTGAAGGACGAAGTCTGGAGTAGACGTCACCATCATGAAGGCACAAAGCCATCTAACTCTGTGGAACGAAAAGCTCTCCAAAGCAGACTTAGAGAAACAAATAAAAACCATGTGGCCATAAGACAAAGCATGTACATGGTCCAAAGTGCTGCTGAATTGTCCCTCTGAGGATGGTCTTAAATCCATATTTTTACTCAATTACAAAAGGCAATCATTTCCCCTTCTGCCAGAGTCTAGTGGACACTGAACCCTGAGTAGTGGGGTAGTAACTTCCGCCTGGACCAGTAGACGGAAGAAAGGAAAGCTGATGACAGGGTAGCCTGCCTTCCCCAGGTCTGCCCCTGACAACTCGCTAGCTGGGTATCTAAGCTCATCCCACCACCCCTGGCAACCTTAAGCTTCACCTGAGGCACAGACTTCAGGGCTTAATCAGGAGTTTCCAAGAAATCATAGGTCAGAGCAAGAGTCAAAAATCACAGCTCCCAGAGAGATGGAATGTGGAAGCTTGCAAAGGCCTTCTCACCCCCATGACAGGAGGATGGCACCGCCAATGTCCAGCAAGTCCAACAGTCTGAGTTTCTGGCATTAGAGGAGAGATGTGAGCCCACTTTTCTGCTGGTCTCCCCACTCTGCCCCTGGGAATAAATAACCTGACAAATATCTAAGGTCAAGAGTTGAAAGCCAGTCTCCTACCAGCACGGGACCACAAAAGCAGCTGGATGAATGGTGTCTTGGATCATCAAAGGCTAGATGCCCCTTTAACTCTGGGGATGTTCCAGGTAAGCCCATGGGAAGCACACTCAGCTTCTTCGTGAGTTCACTGAGGAGATGGACAGGAGGCTCTCTAGTTCCCTTCTGCCTAAGACAGTGGATGATCCTAGAGCAGTGAGGCCATCAACTCCCCAAAAGTGTATGTGGTGACTCTGAAGAGGGTAACCCTCTCCCTTCCAGTCAGGTACGAACAGGCTGTGCAAACTTTGGGCAAATCTGTGCTATGTCTGCAATTACGTCTTCCCACACTGACAAGTGTCTGTAATTTGAACATGAGTTAGGTCTAGTCTGGAGTCAGAAGATGACCAAGGCTGAATGAGGTTTCTTGTGCCTGGTCCATCCAAGGTCCAATGCCTTTGTTCCTAAAGATGTCCCAAAGTGATGGAGAAGAACAGAGTCACACATGGTTGTCCCTCTGAGTTTCCTTCTCTCCGTATTAGGACTCCCAGGAATCTGGTGCCAGGACAAGGGCCAATTGGTCAACAGTCAAAAACACACATGAACACACACACATACACGCACACACGCATTTGGACTTTAATGCTTTATCATACAAGTGGCATAACCTAGTGACAGAACAAGCTAGTACAAGAGGTTTTTATGTCAGTCATTTAAACTCCTCTGCAGGGCTGGCCTCCATACTTCCTTTCCCAGTTGCCAGGTGCCTTTCTGTACAAGCTCTGGGCCAAGGCAAAGTTACGTCAGCGCTCCTGTCCAACACGTAGTCCATCACTATCTGTCCTGCTATTGAGTTCACAACAGGTTTCCAGAAAAGCTTTCCTGGCCAACTTTCTGACTCACCTTTGCATCCTTAGCTGGCGAGATTGAATCGGATTCTGAGGAGGAGCAATACATCTCCCAAGTTCTCCTAACCTGAGAACATGAGAGGGATGAATGGCCAGAAGCCCCTTAGGCCAAGTCAGAGGAGAAAGAATGGTATCAGGACATTACTGCCCATGGCTTGAACCCTCAGAGGGTGGGGAAAGAGACCAGCAGATCAGTGAGAAGCAGCTGTGGGACAGACATCAAGGCCGAAGACAGAGACGCCAGGCCTGGGCCTGAAGCCATAGAGAGCTGGTGCAAGTCCTCCCTAGGCTGCTGGGCATGGCCCTGGAGTTAGGAAGAGGTCAGCTCTGGTCCATCTTCTGACACCTAGCAGGCGTGTGGCCCTGAGCTCTAAGCCTCAGTTTCCCTAGCTGCAGAACTGCTTCGCAGGATAGCTGTGGGACTCCAAGGAGACCCCCAAAGTGGGGTTCGAGAAGCCTGCCAAGGGGCTCTGGGGAATATTCAGCAAATGGCCCCAATATCCCAGGACAAATTCCAAAAGCAGTAGTGTGAGTAGTGAAAACATGTGGTGACTGGAGGTGAAGTGGGGGAGAAGCATTAGGGCACACCTCAAAAATCTTAAAGAGACCACTGGGGGAAGAATTCCTGCTGACCAAGGCCAAATGAATGAGGTCTGGATACAAAACCCTTTCATACTGAGCTAGAAAGGCAGCAAAGGTGAGCCTCTGGAGGAGCTCAGTGAAAACCCAGAAGCAATTTCCAACTGATGAAGTGAGGGGGCTTCTGGGGTCCCTTGGACACCTGCCTCCCACTCTCGCTAGACGACCTTCTCCCACGGCTTTCCTCCCGTCCCTCCCAACTTCTCTCTGGGAGTCAGGATTCTCAGCTTGGCTCTCAATCCAAGCCTGAGCAGGACACCAGGGCGCCTGGCTCTCTTTAAAGCCAGGGGACAAGCAGCACAAGCAAGGCTCTCACTTATGTGCCTGTTCTGCCAAACACAGAGAAGCTCTGGGGCACGAACAAAGGTGCTATCAAATCAGAGAGTTTTCTTCATGAACCACGGCTCCGTTCTGGTTTCTATGTGCATGTGCCCTGTCCCTTTCCTTGTGAGCAGAGTGCTTGGGAAGGGTTCCTGAGGAGCAAAAAAGCCCGGCCTTCGGGTCTCTAGAAATGGCAGCTTGGATTCCAGCCTCCTAGTGCGGCTGACACCAGAGCCTGGCTGGGATGGGGATCTGAAAGAGCTGTCCTTGCAAGCCCAACAGGCCATGCAGGGGCTGCATGAGCACTGAAGCCGTCCCTGGTGCTCAGAGGGGCATCTCCACGGACAGCAGACAGTCATGCACACAAGCGTGAGGCAGAGCGCTAACTAGGGTGAGGCCACTGGGACTTGGCCCAGGGAAGGGAAATTTAGAGGATGCCCACAGCGTCTTCCTGGAGAGGCTTCAGCCACTACCCAGCTCCATTCAACACAAAGCCTCCTTCCTCCTTCTGCAGCCTAGAAATCTCAATGTGTCTACTAAGAAGAGCGTCACCCACTGGAGCTACTCCCCTGCCCCACCCCCTCAGATGGCCAGTCCACCAGTGCAGAGGCAGCCAGCCCCCAGCTCCCAGGTGGCAGGACGGCCTCATGGCATTCCAAGGCAGGCCCAGGTGAGCCCCAACTCTAGAACTGTGATTACTACTCTGGCCAGGCTGCCCACATCGCACTTACCCTATTTCTCTAAGCTTCACCTCCATTAGAAGAATCGTGAATGCAATCAAACTCAAGTCTCAAATCTGTATCTATGACAGACTGAAAAAGAAAGTCCTCCTATGGAGACAAGCCTAACTCTCTCCTCCCATTACAATTATTCTCTGTGACCTTGCCCTTCCCATGAACACTGCTCCACCCCCCAGCCCAGGTGAGCCTTCTGCCTGGCACCCAGACTCTGGCCATGGCCAGCTACCCCTTGGTCTTGCTGCCTTCACTGGCCAAACCAGCTCTGACACAGTCGCAAAGCTCCCATGGGGCCTGCTCTCCGGGTTGGGGGTGCCAGCCCTGGTTCACTGGACATCATGCTCCTCCACACCCTCTGCTGGCCAGCCATAGTCACCCCATCCCCCATCTCAGTGCCTTTGTACCCTCCCCTAATTCTCCCATTCCCCCAAAAGCCTGGGAGGTCCTCCTCTGTCCTCCCCTCAGCCTGGGAAAACCTCTAGCTTCCTTCAAGGCCATTCAAGGAACTGCTTCTCCATGAGGCCTCTCTTGATTCCCTGTTATCTGGGCATTACTGCCCACCACCCTATATACCACACTTCTGTGTATTTATTGGATTTATTTATTACATGTGTGTACACACATGTGCACGTATATACATATGCATACACACACATTTATATGAACTAATACAAGTTCAATGTATTTCTCCCTAGCAGAATGGATGCTCCTGGAGGGCAAGGAGTCACTTCATATTCTGTCTCTGCATTCCTAGCAGTGCTGGGACACAGTTGGAGCTTAATAAATGCTTGTTTAATGAATATACCTCTAGGTAGAACATAAGGATCTCATTATTGCTGGTTCTTCATTCTCTTAAAAAAAATTTCAAAAATACATTGAGAGTGGAAATGTTATCTGGGGGAATTCAAAGATTCAAAAGAGTTTTTATGAAAAGCCAAATGCTTCTAAAGAGAACAAAAAACACGGGCTAAAGACCCTTTTCATGAAAAAGCTGGCCACCATCCAAGCCTAAAGCTCCAAGGCCCCTTTGGGAAGAAGGGGAGAACTTAGAGGATGAACTTCAGGGCAAGGCCCACAGTTTAGGGTCCTGGGCTAAGCATCTCACATTCTCCCAAACCTTGGGGGGCTTTTACTCCAGAGGGGAAGGAGAGTAAGTACCTGGGTTGGCCTCTGGCCAGGCCCTGGAGGGAAACATCAAAATCACCACAAAGCTATGCTAGTCATGACCAAAAAGCCGAGGAAGAAACTTGCTGGGCAGATCTAAGCTTGGCCACAGCAGGTCTAGCTCGAGGGCCACCCCCACTCCCCAGGGAGGCCGTGCTAGCATCTAAGACAACCCAAATCCCAAGTCTTTTGTAAGGGTACCTTCCTCTGCTTTACTTTCTAATAAAAGCTATTACCTAGTCATTCCCTTTTAACTTTTTTTATTTCTTAGCATTAAAATCAAGCCCTTCTCATCAAAAACTCTGGTAGTGAAGCTGTACTGTGTCCCATCAACCCACACAGGAGTAAAAATCTGCTGAGAACAGAAGGAACTTGCAATTTCCCTTATTCCAATCATTTCACTAAAGGAGGCCATTGGAACAGGGTTTCTAATAAGCTGGATGGGTGGAGGCTTTTGGAAACCCAAACTCCAAACCCAAAGCTTGCTCACCATGCAGACGCCACAGCTTTTGGTGAATGAAGCAAGATGCTTTGTGAAATACCTTGAGTAATCCCATGATCCACCGAAAAACCACCCAAAATCCAAGTACTCCAACTGGAATTTCAGCTCCACACCTGCCAGCCCAAACAAACTCTAACTCTACCACCGAAAGGCAGCTTTCAGCTCCCACCGCAGTACATGGTGAATCATGGTTGTCTCATGGGATGGTCCTTGGCCTAGACCTGCCAGAGGCTGGCATCACCTTCAAGCAGCCTCCAGGGCCACCTCCATGCCATGCTGGCATCAGAAGATGGGCTCTGGGGAGAGAAATCTCAAGATTTTTATATATCTATTTATGAATCCAAAGGTCCCCTCTTTGGTCATTAAGAATCATCTTTTTGAAAGAGCACAGTATGCCACAACACTGTGGTCTCTACCAATAAAGCACCAAAAACCAGTGACCAAGCAGCTCAAGGTAAGCGTGACCGCAAACTCACAGAAGGCTAGAATGCCGGGGCCTTTGGGCACATACACAGAGTGCTTCACTGTTTTTCCGAATTACAAGGAACAATGTCACTGGGGGGAAGGAAGACAATGAAGGATGACATATTCACAGCATAGTGGAGCCACTCCAACCTCACCCAGCATCTCCTCCCTCTGGAGACTCTACCCCAAGACCCCTGGCCCCGCCTGCCGGCTCAGCCCCTCTCCCAGGCTCAGTCCACTGGGCCGCCATCACTTCCCTCCATCACGAAGCAAGCCTGGCCCCGCGGGCTCCAGCTTCTCACCTATAAAATGGGGATGAGCTCTCTAGTTCCCAGCTGCCAGGGTCACTACTAGCTTCAAATGGTGGGACACTGGCCAAGGCACATAAAGGCCTATCAACTGCACAGAACGTGAAGGCAGGATAAGCCCAGGCCTCAATTTGCAACAACCAAAACAAACCAAGCAAACATAAGCCAAAGCTCTGACCTTGGAGCTTCTCCGGCTTCCACCTATAAAGAAGAGTAACAAAGCACACATTCACCCCCCAGGACACTGCGAGGCCCCACACTCTGCCCATGGAAGCCTCTGTTCCATTTCACTAAGGCAGAGCATGGCCTCAGGGGGCCCCAAGGGGCAGGACTGCTAGGGCCCTCTGCAGAGGGGCAGCCCCCAGGGTCAGGCGGGAACCCCCAGGATCACAGGGGAACCCAGGCAGCCCCCAGGGTCAGCCAGGAACCCCCAGAATCACAGGGGAGCCCCCAGGGTCAGCCGGGAACCCCCAGGATCACAGGGGAGCCCCCAGGGTCTCCTTCTCAGAAGGAGCAGCCCACGGTGCAAAGGACTCTTCACCTCACCTCACCCCACCCCAGGATGCGGCCCATTCAAGTCTGACTGCCCACTGAGAAACTGAGGCTCCCAAGGCAGAGGCGCACCTAGGCTTCGGGGCCGGAGTCCGCCACCTCTTAGGGATTCCCTGTGCGCCTCTGCAGAGCATGGGGCGGATCTAAGTCCGGCACTTAGGGGCGCTTCACAGCGGGGGTCCCGAGCCCGGGGATCCCCCGTAGGGCGGTCACAGCAGGGGCGCTGGCAGGCCGGGGCACCTCCAGAGGGGCTGACAAAGCGCGGGAGGCCCCTGAGCTCCTGGCAGGGCTCCAGGCCCCCGGCTCTGGCTCAGGGCAGGAGGGGGGCACCACGTGGGAGCGCTGCCGCGGCCTCCTCCCCCCCATCGCGGACACGCGGGTGCTGCAGCCCGAGCTCGCTGGAGTGCATTCACCTGGCCCGGCCCGCGGTCCCAGTGGCTCAGTCCCGCTGAAGCCCCGGACCTCGCGCTCCTTCCCTTCTCCCTCTGATCTCAGTTTCCCCAGTTGTAACAGAGAAGCGTCTAGAGCCCAGGGCCCCCCCCACGCTCTGCGCCCCCCCCCCCACTGAAGCACCTACACAGCAGGGGGCCAGCCCGGGCCCCCTTCTCTCCCTGCAGCCTCAGTTTCCCTATCTGTAAAAGAAGTTCCCTGGACTCTCCGGGAACTTAGAAAGCGGGCGGCCCCGGCCCACTCCCTGCCCCCTTCTCCAGGCCTCAGTTTCCCCACCTGTGTCGAGGGGGGAGGGGAACGCCCGCCAAGGTCCCTTCGGTGACCTCGGAAGCCCGGCTGCCCGGGTTCGAGTCTCAGCGCGGCCGTTCCCGGGACCTCACTTTCCCCTCCCAGGGTGAAGGGACCGGGCCTCACTGACCGAGGACGGCCCGGGTGCCAGGCCGGGCGCGCTCCCGGCGGGCCAGGGGCCGAGGCCGGGGAAGGCCGGGTTGGCGGCCATGCGAGGCCCGGGGCTGAGGCGCGGCCTAGCGGCCCGCACCCCGGCCGGCCGCCGGGCCCCGGCCCCCGGCCGCCCCCTGGTCCCCGGGGCGCGCTGGGCTCCGGGCCGCGGCTCTTGGGGCCGGCGCCCGGCCGGGGCCACTCACCGTAGATGGGCCGGAGGCGCCGGTCGTTAGGGTCCTGCACATGGCCCCGCGTCGCCATGATGACAAGCGCAGAGCCGCAGTGCGCACGCGCAGCGCCGGCCCCCGGGACGGGGCTGTTAAAGGGCCAGCGCCGCTCTTGGTTCCCCGCGATCGGGATAGGACGGCGCGATTGGGGCGCGCGCCGCGGGGTGGGGGGCCCCTCCGGCCAACGCGAGCCCGCCCGAGAAAGCGCCCGCCCTCCGAGGTTACACGTGGGCAAACTGAGGCCCAGAGGGGCGCCCAGAGACGGCCCGGGTCCCAGCCCATGGAAGGAGGCTCAGAACCCTCCAGTCCAGCCCTCTCGTTTTACAGATGGGGAAATGGAGGCCGGGGTGAGGAGCCCGAGGTCACACACCGGATGTGAGCATCTGGGGCAGAATCTGAACTCAGGTCCAGGAGCTGCAAGAGCTGGACCAGAAGCCACCTAATCTGAGCCCTCATTGTACAGATGGCAAATGACTTTCCCAAGGACATACGGGGACTGCGCTTCAGGCGCGAGATTTAAATCCGGGTCCTTTCATTCCAAGCTTGCACAACCCATCAGTTGACATGTATTAAGCACCTACTATGAGCCGCCACCCCCCACCCCCCCAGTGCTAAACTCTGGAAAAATAGGAAAAGGCAGAAGACAAGCCGTCCTACTGTGTGCCAGGCATGTGATAAACCCTGGGAAAACACGGGGTGGAGGTTAAGCTCCTCCCTTTAAAGCCTCAGAACTGTCCAGATAATTTACCTTTTTTCAGCATCTCTGCTTGGTCACTGACCCTTTCTTAGCCTCAGTTTCCTCCTCTGTAAATTGGGATGATAAGAGAACCTACATAGACCCACAGGGCTATTGTCAGGCTCCGATTATACAAAGTACTCTGTAAACCAGAAAATACTATGCAACTGCTTGCTGTTAGGAAGATTATCTTTAGTCTCACACAGCTAATAAGTATCTGAGACAGCATTTGAACTCAGGTCTTCTTAGAGCAAACCCCTTCCTCTCCTTCCCTGGCTTCCACTCCACCAATATGCATCATCTCCCCATATTAGAAAGTGAGCTACTTGAGGACAGGAACCGAGTCATTCCTGGATTTGTACCCCCAGATCCTGATATACAGTAAGTATTTAATACATGCTGTTTAATGCATTTATATATCACCCATTCATCCCAACCTAGGAGGAAGCATGACACAGTGAAAAGAAGGCTTAACTTGGAACCACAGGGAACTCAGTTCAAGAATATGTCCTGGGTGACCTCAATTAGGTTAAGTCTAATGCAGTTTTCTGGGCCTCAGTTTCCCCATCAGTAAGATGATCTATAAGACTTCTTCCAGGCCTGTTTCTACCATTGTAAGAAGCAGATGAAGAAAGGGCATTGCAGTATAGTGAAAAGAACTCTGAATGAGGTGTTGAGACCCCCATTGGGTCTGCTATGGGCATCTTGGACAAGAGGCTGTCTGAAGTCTACTTCAGCTCTGACATTCTTGAATTCAAAGAGATTTAAAGGTTGCCTTGCACACTGGAGGTTTCTGGGGAGCCCCTCAGGAGCAGGAGTCAAGGGGGTTCAGAAACCCCAATGGGGAGAACATTCCTGTGGACAGGAGAACCCAGAAGGTCTCTGTCTGCTGTATGACCACTGGGAGAAGTTTATCCAGAGACCCCTGCTCTGAGAACTCAGCACATGTCCCAGGCTTTGGGGCTGCCAGAAACTGACATGGGGACTTTTAACCTGGAATTGGAACCAAGGTGGGGGGGGTCTTTTATGTACTGTAATAACTGCATTTTAGCATAATTGGCTTCTTTTGTGATATCCTGTATTTTATTTTGTGCATTTAAGAACTTCATTCTGAAGACGGCTTCTGGCTTCCCTGGATTGCCAAAGAGGTCCACAACCTCAGGGTCAGTGTAGACAGAGTGCCCGATTGGGAGTCCAGAGACCAGGTCTGACCCTGACCTCAGACCAACCTTACTAACTGAGTGTAATCATGGCAAGTCCCTTCCCACCTCAGGGCCTTTGTCTGCTCATCTGAAAAGTGGAGATGAAGGGGAGGAGAGAGTCACTGGGGCTGTGAAGGAAACCCTTCTCGAATCTTAAGGCGATGAAGAAGTGTGATTTGTTGCTGGTATCCCCTAGCTTAACCTTCTTCATTTAGAAGTCATTTGCCCATTTTTCAGATGAAGATACTGAGGCTTTAGGAAAGGACTTTTCCAAGAAGATGAGAGACTCCAAGGCAAGAGTCCAGACTGAAAACCTTGGTCTTCTGACTCTGGTTCAAGGGACTGAGAGGCCTGAGATTATAATAACTAAAGAAATTTGAGCTGGTCCCTGTACCCAATTCTCTCTGCCGGTCCAACTGACCTCCTAGCTGTTCCCTAGACTCAGAATTCCATCCCCACCTGAGGGACTTTGGTACCTGCCATCCCCCACATCTGGTATGCTTTCCCCAGTTGCCCCCTGCCTCTGAGAACTCCCGGCCCCCTTCAGGAAGAAGCTTGGGTGGCCCTCAGGTCCTTCTAAGAGGGAGCCCAAGATGGTTTGGCCAGAGAGGTTTTGGGTAGGGGACAGAGACTGAATGTGGATCTGAAAAGGGAGGAGAGGAGAGTTAGGGTTCAGCTCAGGGCTGTGGTGAAAGGGAGTCTGTATCACCTGAGAGTTGGGGCCTCCCAGGCTGGAAAACTACAGGCCCTGGGACAGGGCCAGACAAAGAAAGGCTCCTGATGGGGCTCATTCCTTTTCTCAGGTTTCCTCCTCTGATGTTCATCCAGGCCACTCTGTGCCCCCCTCCTTTTTTAAAGTACTCCTAGTGTTTTAAAGGATGGGGGAGTTAAGTATTCAATGAAATGCCTGCAATCAATCTCAATCACTAGGTCAGTTGACAAATATTCATTAAGTCCCTACTATGTGCTAGGGACTGGGGAGATAAAGACAAAAAAAAAAGTTCATAGTTGACGTCCCCCACAATCATAGGCTTGGAGCTAGAATTTATGGAGGAGGAAACTGAGGCTCAGGGAGGCTGACTTGACCAAGGTCACAAAGGCAGTAAGGATCCAGGGAAAGATTTGAACTTGGGTCAAGGGATGATAAACCTGGAACTAGAATGATCTCAGAGGTATGTAATCCAACCCCCCCCCCATTTTACAGATGAGGAAATTAAAATGTGGGAGAGACCGCTGGTTTTGGAGTCCAGAGCCCTGAGCTCAGTCTGAAAACCTGTCCCTTAACCTCTCTGGGCCTCAGTTTCCCCAGCTGTGAAATGAAAGGCTTGAGTTAGATGCCCCCTGGAACATTTTTCAGCTCTTGGTCTATGATCCTATAAAGGGAAAGAATACCACCTTCCTCAGAGACTCGAATAAGATAATGTACATAAATCCCTTTACAAACCCACAGGTTAGAAATGGCAATATATTTGCCAAGAAAACTCATGACCAAACAGATAAACAGCAATTAGCTATTATTAGGGAAGCAATTAGCTTCCCTAAAGATGGCAGGGGGCAGCTGGGTAGTGCCATAGTACAGAGGGCCTAGAGTCATGAAGGCTCATCTTCCTGAGTTCAAATATGGCCTCAGACACTTGCTAGCTGTGTGACCCCGGGCAAGTCATTTCACCCTGTTTGCCTCAGTTTCCTCATCTGTAAAATGAGCTGGAGAAGGAAACAGCAAACCCTTCCAATATCTATGTCAAGAAAACCTCAAATGGGGTCATGAAGAGTTAGGTGAGACTGAAAATGACTAAACAACAGAAAAGGGGTATTGTGGAAAGAAGATTTGGGCTTGGAGTCAGGAGACCTGAATTCAAATTATGACTCTTGACTCTTATTGGCTGTGTGACCCTCCCACCCCGTTTTCTGAGGCTCTGCATCCTCATCTGGGAAATGGGGGTGATAATATATTACCTACCTCACAAGGCTTTGAGGAAAGCAAGGTATAGACCTTCAAAGCACTCATAAATGTAGGCTAACAGTCTGTCTTTTACTAAGACTTAACCCCTTAGAAGATGGATGACAAGGGTCCAAGGTAGGGAGTGGCTGCTGGGCCACCAGGACCTCCTTTCATCCTTTATGTCCTCTGATGGGTGGTGGGTTTTCTCCAGCTCCCTCCTCTATCCAGCCTCTAACATGACTCATTTCTTGGCTGACAATAAGTCCCAGGCCCACCTGGTCATTATTTGGGCCTTCCTGGCTCAGAGTGAGTGTAATAGCAGTTGTTTCTATTTTGGTCAGAAATCCTGAGGATCTTCCCCCTCTCAGACTGATTTTTTTCCTGTTCTTTTTTTTTTTTTGACTAGATAAAGAGGCCATTCTCTGCCTCATTTCTTACCTAGACAATCACTTGGATGGGTGTTGCCTTAGTCAAACTGAAAACTGTTAAAGGTCTCCCACTGCATGGGGGCCTCTCCAGTCATCCTGATCTATGTCTTGCCACTGGACCCAGATGGCTTAGGAGGCAAAAGTGAGGCTGGTGACTTTGCACAGCCCTGCCTCACTTAAATCCAGTTCACCAGCATGTCATGGCATCACCTCCCTGATGTCATGGTTGTCTTTGAAAACACAGGACAGACAACAACATCAACACTGCTGGCCTGAAAGCTTGCCTGGCCTTGAAAGACCATGTATCTAACTTTGTATTATTATCCTTTCCTCCTTTGCTTTGTTCCCACCCACTGCTCCTGGCTTCTGGGCTCTGAGTCAGGCAGCCAGCTGCTGGGTTTGTTGACAGTCTCCTGGGGAGGAAGCCTGGTATCCTTTGCTAGTTTGCCAAACCTGAATCACTCTGTCCTTACAAGCTGATCCTTTTGGAGCTTTTTGTCACAGTTTCAGGCTAGCACACCCATCTCAGACTCTCTTCCATTCTTCATCTGCTTAAGGGTTACCAGTACCTCCCATGGGCCAGACATGGGAGGGAAAGAGGTGGAGAAAAAAAGAGGTTCTGCCTTCATGGAGTATATAATCTCAGTGGGAGGCTAAGATGCTTATGCAAATTACATATATGTCATATATTCATGTGATAAATACCTGGGAGTTCAGCTTCATTAAGAATTTATTTTATATTGTCTCTCTGTAGAGGGATGTGCTAGGTGCCAGGCTCTATGAGCATTCAGAGAAGAGAGTTCCAGCCCTTAGCTGTGTGACCCTAAAATAGGAATCAATGTAAAGTCCTTCTCTTGGGTTCAAGAAATCAACTGTCCAAGTATAGGGAAGGGAAGGCTTGACTGAGCAACAGCTCTCTCTTCACCTTTGACTCAGAATCCTTAGCTCCCTTTAAAACACTACTAAGCCCCATGTTTTACTCAATGCCTTTGGCAATTCCCCCCATTTATCAGTTCCTTCTAGGAATTCTGAACACAGAGGTCACACTATCTGTGACCTTAGTCATTTCCCTTTTGTGGGTCCCTCTCAGTCATCTGTAAAACTATCTGTAAGGTGATATTTAGGGCAGCTAGTTGGTGCCATAGTGCATAAAGCACTAGGCCTGAAGTCAGGAAGACTCATCTTTCCTGAGTTCAAATTTGAACTCAGATGCTGTGTGACCTTGGGCAAGTCACTTCACTCTGCCTCAGTTTCCTTGTCTGTAAAATGATCTGGAGAAGGAAACCGCTCCAGTATCTCTGCCAAGAAAATCCCAAATGGGGTCATGAAGAGTCAGACAACAACAAAGACAAGCTTTAAGGTCCATCCAGTTCAAATCTTGCAAACCCAACAAAGACCCCTCCCCCTTTCCCTCTCCCTGTGCTCACTTTATTAGTGCTAAGTCCACCACAGCTCAGCACTCTTGAGTTCAAGCCACTGACCCATCTCAGCTTTCCCCAGAAAAAGGGCTTCTACACCTGGCTGCTCTAATCAGTAGAGAGACCGCCTAACATTAAGCCTTGGATTTAGGAGAACTGGATGTAAAGAGCATTAATTAAGGAAGGACGGGCAAGTTGGTTCATCTCAAAGTCCTAGTTTTCTAATCTGTAGAATGGGGATAATAATCCCTTACCTAGCCCTTATAATAATCTCTCTTCACCTTTGATTCAGAATCCTTAGTTCCCTTCAAAACACTACTAAGTCCCATGTTCTACTCAATGCCTTTGGCAATTTCCCCCCCATTTATTAGTTCCTTCTAGGAGTTCTGAACACAGAGGTCACACTATCTGTGACTAATAATCCCTTGCCTGCCCTTACCTAGCAGGGTCGTCCCAAGGTTTTATAGACCTTAAGGGCTATCTGTATGCAGGGTGTTACTGATCTCATCAATCTTGAGCTCTAAAGTCTGGAATTATTGGGGAAATAATAATCAACGTTTATGCAACATCCCGCTAGAGTATAGACTCTTATTAGATTGTAATATTAGAATATTAGATTATAAGCTCCTTGAGGGCAGGAACTGTCTCTTGCTTATTTTTGTGAGTTCAGCACGGTGCCTGGCATATAGTAGGTGTTTAATTAATGTTTGTTGGTTGATTTTAAAGTTGCCCATATTCTCTCAATGCTTTATGCTCCTAACAACCCTGCAGGGTAGGTCAGTATTCTATTAGCTCCGTTTTACAGATGAGGAAATTGAGTCTCTGAAAAGTGGCCTATGTCAAAGGTGGGATTTGAATACAAGGCTTCCTGGTACTTGACGAATCCCTCTTTCCTTAAGATCACATTCTCCGTTTGCAAATTGCTGTCGTGCCCTTTCCAGGGACATTTGGACAACTTGGATGGTCCTCATCATCCTCAATGCTCTGCAGATTTTAGGCTGCAGGTGATGAAAGGCTGGGGGCAGTACTTAGATGCTCAGAGCTGAAAGTGGGGTTTGTCTGAACATTGGCTATTGCAGCGTAAACATATGTTCTCACTTTTCTGAGCAGGTGGGACCAAATTGAGAAGGATGAGGGCCTGATGCCACTTGTTATTTCTGCCTCCATAGCATCTCCATATCTGTCCCATTAGACTGTGAGCTTCCTGAGGGCAGGGAGCTGTCTTTTGCCTTTCTTTGGACCCCCAGTGCTTACCACAGTGCCTAGTACATAGTAAGTATTTAATAAATGCTGAATGACTGGCTGACTGTTCCCTTTTCTCCACTGACCCATAAATCAGGCCCACATCAGCAATTGCACAGGCTATTGCAATAGCCTTGAGACCCAGCTTACTTTCCAGGCTTCTCTACCTCCTAACTGGCTTCCCTTCCCAACACGGAGAAATCTCTGTCCTGAGGAGCCTGACTGTGACTCCTTTTCTCAGACCACCCTTTCAGGAGGGACCTTGGCTATGCTCACAGTGCTCCCTCTGGGGCTCCTCTCCCCCTCCCCTAATTCTAACTTCCCTTTAGATGTTGCCTGCCCTCATTAGACTATAAGCTGCTTGAGGGGAAGAACTGTCCCATTTTTTATATTTGTAGATCCAGGGTTTAACGCAGTGTCTGACTCATAGTAAGTGCTTAATAAATGTCATATCTATCTGTTTACCCATCTATCCCTCTATCTATCTATCCTATCCATCTGTCTGTCTATCTATTGTTCTATCTATCCATCTATCCATCCATCTATCTATCTATTTATCTATCTGTCTATTCATCCATCTCTCTATCATCTGTCTATCTATCCATCTATCCATCCATCTATCTATCCATTTATCTATCTGTCTATCCATCCATCCATCATCTATCATCTATCTATCTGTCTGTCTGGCTCTCTATCTATCTATCTACCTATCCATCCATCCATCTATCTATCATCTATATCTCTCCCCATCTATCTCTCTATCATCTCTATTCATCTCTCTCTCTCCCCATTTATCTATCATCTCTATCTTTATCCATTCATCTCTCCATATCTAGCTAGCTACCTCTCCTGCCCCAAACTCTCTGCTTACCTCCAATCTTGCATCTCAGACAGACTGGATGTCCAGTAGACATCTCAAACTCACTCTGTCCAAAACAGAACTCTCTCCCCCAAATCCTCCCTGCTCTGCTTTCTCTGTGATTATAAAGGGTGTCACTACCCTCCTGGTCCCTCAGGCTCCCAGCCTAGGTGTCATCCTGGCTTCCTCCCTTTCTCTTACCCTGCCCCTATCCAAGCTGTTGCCAAGGCCTATCAAGATCACTTTTGGAGCATCTCTCAAATTCTCTCCCTTCTCTCCTCTGACACCGCCCCCACACTGGTGAGGACCCCTCATTACCTCTCACCTGCACTATTTCAGTGGCTGCTGGTGGGTCTGCCTGTCTCATGTCTCTCCCCACTCCAGTCCATCAAATACAAAATGCCCTTTTTGGCATTCAAAGCCTTTCACGACTCAGACCCCTCCTAACTTTCCAGTCTTTTCACCCCTTACTTTCCTACAGGTATTCTTCCATCCCATGAAGTTGGCCTCCTGACCAGGCATTCTCTCTGGCCATTCCCCCGGCCTTGAATGCTCTCCCTCCTTTGCCCTTACCTTCTTACCTTCCTTCTTGTCCCAGCTAAAATCCCATCTTCTAAAGGAAGCTTTCTCCAGCCCTTTTTAATTTATTGTAGTACTTCCCTCTGCTGATTATTTATTTATCTTGTCTATAGCTTGCTTTGTCTGTATTTGTTGTGGGTGTCTCACCCATTAGATTGCAAGCTCCTTGAGGGAAAAGATTGTCTTTTGCCTCTTTTGGTATCCCTAGCACTAAGCATAGTGGCATATAGTAGGTGCTTAATGCATTCTTATTGGTTGATTGATTGGATGATGGGTATCACTGATATGCATGCTGCCCTATATTCTCCAGGTTTGGGGGAATTTTTGAACTTGAAGGGACTTCCCTCCAGAGAGTAGCTGCACAGAGAAATAGAGAAGGAGGAGAACATGTGATTACATCTGGTTCTTCACTTCTCTTGCCATGCCTGGCAGGGAGCACACGGCCTTCTTGCTGCTTAAGGCAGTGACCCGCAGAGGTAATGAGACCAGGACTAGAATCGGAGAACTGAAAGCGAAATGAGAGTGGACATCCGGGCTGGGCTGAGGATCAGCGAGAAGGTCAGGCCCAAACAGCAGATTCATGCATGTTGAAATGACCAGGGTACAATCCACAGCCCCTGGATTTCCCCTTTTACCCAAGAGCCACTATCTGGGAAAACTCCCACTCAACTAGTGTCTCACTTCTCCCTTCTGACTAAATGGTGGGGAGGATGGAGAAGGAAAGGGAGGAAAGGAGACTGTAGCCCCACTGGCTACAAGTCATATTGTAGCCTCCTCTACCATGTGTAACACTCCGTCCTGGCTTCCACTGCCTGAAGGCCAGGTATGTTGGATTTTACCATTTATCCCTCAGAAGAAATCTCTTAAGGGGGCTTGGGGTGTCTAGACTCTCTGTCAATGGCTCCAGCCCCCGATGATCTTCTCTCAATTATAGGGAATGATCTCTTCATCTCAGTTCCCTCAGCTACTAATAAATTACATAGAAATATTTACTTTTAAAAGGTATAATCACAAATACAGAAACATCCCCCCAATACATGGGAGGCATAAATCTCCTTTACCCCCTGCATCACTTCAGTCTCTAGGGAGGTGAAGGGGATTAGATCCATAGCTTAGCTCTATTCTTATGGAGCACAATCTAAATTCTTTTTTTTTTTAAAGCAATTGGGGTTAAGTAACTTGCTCAAGGTTACACGGCTAGTCATTATTTATGTGTGGGTGCTCATTTTCTGAAGCCGGTTTTGATCCCGGGTCATCCCAACTCCGAGGCCAGTGCTCTTACTCACTGAGCCACCTAGCCACCCCCACAATCTAAATTCTAAGTCCAAAACCCATCCTGGATCCTCCAGGGCTTCTATTCTGGTCCTGTGGGGATCACCTCTGTCCCCAAATCTGAAGATGACAAAAAAAAAAAACACCAGACAAAAGTAACTCCCCCCAAGCCTTTTTCTCAGAGCTGGGAATAAGGGAAAGGGAGTAAAGAAAGGAGGGTCCTTCCCCCTCATCTGTTCAGTTCATGGGGTCCATGATGGGCATGGCCAGTAACACTTATTGAAAAGAGTGAGTGTAGCTGAAAGATCAATGTCAATCAGCTCAGTACCCCCATTTTAAAGTCACAGACAGACAATCAAAGGAGCCTACCTCCAGCCACCTGGTAGGGGACACATTAGAATCCATGTGATGATAGCTGGGCATGCCTAGAGAAACCCTGATTATACACATATTAACACCTATCTATGTTTCCATGCTGTCTGATTCAGAGCCATTAATAATCAAATAATCAAAACTCTAAGTTCAAGTGTGAGAGAGGGAAGCTAGCCTAAAGTGAGAAGAGATTTTCCCCAGTTTGGACAACTGCTATCATGAGCCAATTAGAAACAGAGAGAGAGATAAAGAGGAAGGAGGGAAAGAGAGACAGAGTGAGATAGGGACAGAAAGGGGGGGGGGGGAGGCGCACCTTCTGCATTTTTGGTCATTTTTTTAATATATGCATGCCTATTAGACTGCTATTGAGCCTGGAGAGAAACTTTAAAAGGAAACATCTTGTTAGAGAGTTAGCAGACTGGATTTGATCCAACTGCATTGAAATGCACTCTTACGCATTACTGCTGGCCCCTAACCTTGCCTACCAAGATGAACCCCTATCACACACCCACGTGGTCTCTACTCCATTAGGGAACCTCTTTACACGTGTTACATACCCTTCAGTAGAATGTAAGATTCTTTTTTTTTTTTGGAGGGGGGAGGGAAGGGCAATTGGGGTTAAGTGACTTGCCCAAGGTCACACAGCTAGTTTTGTGTTAAGTGTCTGAGGCTGCATTTGAACTCAGGTCCTTCTGACTCCAGGGCCAGTGGTCTATTCACTGTGTTACCTAGCCACCCCTGAATGTAAGATTCTTAAAAAAAAAAAGTAAGCTTCTTGAGGGCAGGAATTGCTTTTCCTTCTGTCTTTGCATCCTAGGCCCCCAGCATGGCATCTTCTACATAGGCACTTAAAAATTAATTGACTTGGAAGGGCACTGCTTCTCATAGAATTAGGATATCCAGCTCCTTCTTGAACAAAGCTGGCCATGCCATAGGTTTACACATCATAGGCTTTAAAGGCCTCTCTGGACCACCTCCTTCACTTGACTAAGGCCCAGAGAAGTGAGTCACTGGCCCAAGAAGCCCAAGAAGTCCTCTGACTCTAAATCTACCTCCTTTTCCACTTATGGGGATAATTTCCCCCTCCCTAACTTTCTTTGTGTTTGTACCATGTAATCTAGTTCTACTCTAATTTACATATATGGAAACTGGGGTAAGAGAAACTGAATGGCTTACTAACAAGTGACAAATCGTCCATACCCTTTGACCCACCGTTAGGCGTATACCCCAAGAAAGTCAAACCCTGAAAAAAAGGTCCCTAACACTCTGAAATATTCATAAAAACACTTTTTATGTCAGGAAAAAACTGTCTATTTCTGGTTAGATTGCAAGCTCCTTGAGGGCAGGACTTTCTTTTTCTTATTTGTATACCCAGTGTTTAGCACAATGCCTAGCATATAGCAGGTGCTTAGTAAATGTTTATTGAATTGGAATGAATTGTAAACAAAGCAAGTTCCCATTTTGGCCAGATTGTAGCCCATGAAAGTAATCAAATATGGCAATGTTATAAGAAACAGTAAATATAAAATTCAGAGAAGCATCTGATGGTTTCTATGAACTGATACAGAGTGAAGTAAGCAGGATCAGGAAAATAATATCTATAATTACTATAAAAATGTTGGTATCCAGCCCAGCTCTTGCTGAGACAGGATTCATGTGGCAATGCTGCCACATCTGGATATGAACTTGGTGGAATCAATGTAATGTAGAAACTGTGTGATCTAAGCCCACTCTCCCCAGGTGGTATAGGAGAATGCACCCCCCCCCCCCCAAGGCTTTAGGGGGTAAAACATTTGTACTTTTCTTCTTGTCATATCTTCAAAGTCAATGTCCCTTGTAAAAGCTTTTGGATATTGTTTAAATAGAACTGGGGTACTAGTTGTTAGGAGCTAACTATGGGGGGGAAACGCCAGAGAATGGGGGCAACGTCTCAGGAGTATCCCTAGATCCCTTAGGGGTAAAGATGTCCCTGTGTCTCTCCAGGATAATGAGGCCAAAGGCTACTTGCTACAGTTATATTATACTAAGCTGATTCTCCCCCCTCTTTCTTTTTAAATATTTGTTATAAGAAATGGCTCTCTTGTAAGGGGAAGGGGGGAGGTTATATTTGGAAATGAATATAATGTAAAAAAAAGTGTCAATAAAAATCAGATGGATTAAAAAATAAAATTAACTACATCAACTATTAAAAAAATAAAGCAGAGGGGCAGCTAGGTGGCGCAGTGAGTAGAGCACCGGCCCTGGAGTCAGAAGGACCTGAGTTCAGACCCCGGCCTCAGACACTTAACACACACACAAACAAAAACCTAGCCGTGTGACCTTGGGCAAGTTACTTAACCCCAACTGCCCTCCAAAAAAAGCAAAAAGAAAAAAAGGAGCAAAAAAATAAAGCATATACCCAAAGTCTATCTTTTATTTTCAAGGATTCAGTAGAGGTGATGAAATGAATAATCAATTAACATTAGAAGGACTGTTAAACTTTATTCAGCCTCTCATTGTACAGAGGAGGAAACTGAGGCCCAGAGAGATTATGCTGAAATTCACACATCCAATAAGGACAAAGCCAGGGTTCAAACCCCAATCTTTTGCACTCAGTAGAATTCCATGCAGGGTGGGGAGGCTAGGTGGCACAGTGAATAAAGCACCTATCCTGGAGTCAGGAGGACCTGAGTTCAAATCCAACCTCAGACACTTAACATTTATTAGCCATGTGACCTTAGACAAGTCACTTATCCCCAATTGCCCTGCCTTTCCCCCTCCAAAAAGCAAAAAAAATAAAATAAAATAAAAAAAGAATTCAGTGCAGGGGTTCTTAACCTGGAATGTATTAATTCATTAAAATATTTTGATAACTATTTTAATAGGATGTTTCCTTTGTAATCCTATGAATTTAAAAACATGATTCTAAGAAGGGGTCCATGGGGTTCACCAGATTGACTGCCCAAGGGGGTCAGGACACACAAAAAAGCTAATAACCCCTGAATTCAAGTTTGACAGGACTTTCAAGGTAACCTAGGTTAATCACCTTATTATCTTTGGTCTTTTTTTTCTTCTCCCAAATCCGGAGTTCTACCCTCTACACCACTGCCTTAGGAAGAGCAGGACAGAGAGTGCCTTATCTGCTTCCTGAGAATATTTAGGAGATTGACCTGTCATCTGGCGCATTCTTATCCATGCCCAAGGTCCAGATTAGGGAATGCAGTAAACATTCCAGCTTTCTTTGTTGGATGAATTGATGACCAGAGGTGCCATGCCACTCTGGGCCACCAGGTGGCGCATAAATGTCAAATCTACTCTGGTTCCTTTCAAAATCAGTAACTGACCAGATAGATCAATTTCACAGACTCAGAGAAGCTCAGAGCCTGGAGAAAACCCAGTGGCCATCCACTCCAATGCATCCCTTTTATAGCATCCCTGACAAGAGGTCATCCAGCCTTTGCTTGGAGACCTCCCAGTAGAGGCAAGCAGCCACTTCTCAGCCCATGCCACTGTGGGGCAGCAATAATTGTGGGGTCTTTGCAACTCCCACCCACTGTTGCTGGTTCTGTCCTTTGGGGTAAAGCAAAACAAGCCTGACCCCCTCTAATGGTGAGAGCTCTTCACCCTGGAAGACAGCTAGCATATACCCCATTAACCTTCTCTTCTCCAAGATTTTGTTCAGTCACTTTTCAGTCATGTCCTACTCTTTATGACCCCATATGGGGCTTTCTTTTTTTTTAAGCAATTGGGGTTAAGTAACTTGCTCAAGGTTACACGGCTAGTCTTTATTTATGTGTGGGTGCTCATTTTCTGAGGCCAGATTTGATCTCGGGTCATCCCAACTCCGAGGCCAGCGCTCTTACTCACTGCGCCACCTAGCCGCCCCTTTTAGGGCAATTGGGGTTAAGTAAGTTGCCCAAGGTCACACGGCTAGGTTTTTGTTTGTGTGGGTTAAGTGTCTGAGGCCGAATCCGAACTCAGGTCCTTCTGACTACAGGGCTGGCGCTCTACTCACTGCGCTACCTAGCCACCCCTTATGGGGCTTTCTTAACAAAGACATTGGAGTGGTTTCCCATTTCCTTCTCTAGTTCATTGAAACAAACAGGGTGAAATGATTTGCCCAGGGTCACACAGCTAGGAAATGTCTGAGACCAGATCTGAACTCACGAAGATGAGTCTTCCTGACTCTCTCCACTGTGTCACCTAACTGCCAAGATAAACATTTCCAGGGGCAGCTAGGTGGCTCAATGAATAGAGCACCAGCCCTGGAGTCAGGAGGACCTGAGTTCAAATCCAATCTCAGACACTTAACACTTTCTAACCATGTGACTTTGGGCAAGTCACTTAACCCCAATTGCCCTGCCCTCCCCCCTCCAAAAAGCAAAAAGCAAACAAAAAACCAACAAAAAAAAATCCCCAGTTCTCTTAGTCCTCATATTGCATTAACTTGCAGCCCTTCACCAAAATGATAAGACTTCCACCTAGACAGGACCTCAGAGGTCATATAGACCAACACTAGGACAGCTAGATAGTGTGGTGGATAAAGTGCTGGGTCTGGAGTCAGGAAGACTCATCTGGAGTTCAAATCCAGCCCCAGACACCTATTGGCTGTGTGACCCTGAGCTAGTCACTTAACCCTATTTGCCTAATTTCCCCATCTATAAAATGAACGGGAGAAAAAAAATAGCAAAAACCACTCCAGTATCTCTGCCAAGAAAACCCCAAATGGGGTCATGGAGAGTCAGACACAACAGAGCAATGGCATCTAAAACCTATATTTTATAGAGGAAGAAACTCCCAGAGAGAAACTGTGTTGAGCCCAAGGTCTCATAGTTTTCAATCTGGTTTGCAAATACAGGTCCTCTTGTAAAATCCTTGTGAGCTGACACAATTATTATTCTTTTTTGCTTTGTTTTTGGATCTCTAATAGAATGTAAGCAGCATTGATTTTTCATTTTTTATCTTCATATCCCCAGAACTTTTACATAGCATCCCAGTACCTATTGCATAGTGTTGAATCAATGTTCATTGATTGATTATAGCTTCATCTCAAATCATTTCAACTCAATACAACAAACATTTATTTAGTGCTTATTATGTGCCAAGCCTAGTTCTAGGTCCTGGGGGTTTATAGGGAAAAAAATGAAAAACCAATCCTCCCTTCAAGGAGCTTACATTCTATTACATCAGTGGTTCAGCAGTTCTCATGGGGTTTCCAGATAGTTTCAGGTCAAACTTATTTTTATAATAATACTAAGATGTTATTTGCTTATCAAAATATTCCATTCCCTTTCAACTCCCCATCAGAGTAAGGCCAGATTTTCTTCATCTACTTCAACCAAAATAGCATATCACAGCAGCTTGAATACCAAAGCAGATAGGAGAATCCACTTACCTTCTATTAACCCAGGCTTTAAAGAGATTTGCAAAAATATATAAAATAATGCCACTCTTTTTATCAATTTTTTCTTCTGGAAAATATAATTATATTCACAAAATATGCTATTTGGGTTAACATGAAATGGGTTCATTATTGATAAGGAATTATTTATTAAATTAATTAGATTTATTTATGATTGTTAAAATTGTTATTTAAATTATTAAAAATTCATATGCAGGGGCGGCTAGGTGGCGCAGTGAGTAGAGCGTCAGCCCTGGAGTCAGAAGGACCTGAGTTCGGAGCCGGCCTCCGACACTTAACGCACACACAAACAAACAAAAAAAAACCTAGCCGGGTGACCTTGGGCAAGTTACTTAACCCCAATCGCCCTCCAAAAAAAAAAAAAAAAGCAAAAAAAAAAAAATTACAAAAATTCATATGCAATAGCATAGTAGATAGTCTGCTAGGCTTAGAATCAGGAAGACTCATCTTTCTGGAATGAGTGAGTTTTGGGGGCTCAAATATGACTTCAGACACTTACCAGCTGTGTGATCCTGGGCAAGTCCCTTCACCTTGTTTGCCTCAGTTTCCTCATCTGAAAAATGAGCTGGAGAAAGAAATGGCAAATCACTCTAGTATCTTTGCTGAAAAAATCCCAAATGGGGTCACAAAGAGTTGGATTTGACTGAAATGACTGAACAACCACAATAAGAACTTATCCATTTATTTTTAATACAGTAAATATTGATAGATATGATGCACATCAGCAAAAGTTCTTTGACATCTTCAATAATTTTTTTTTCTTTTTTGGAGGGGGGATGGCAGGGCAATTGGGGTTAAGTGACTTACCCAAGGTCACATGGCTAGTAAGTGTTGAGAGTCTGAGGCTGGATTTGAATTCAGGTCCTCCTGCCTCCAGGATGGGTGCTCTATTCACTGTGCCACCTAGCTGCTCCTCAATAATATTTAAGAGTAAAAAGGGGTTATGGAATCAAAAATGTTTGAGAACTCTTATGCTTGAGGGACACAATGTCTATTGTTAAGTAGCTTAAATAAATACAATATAACTTGAGGCAAGGTAAGGGGTCATGAACAAGATTTCTGTGGGAGGTGCCCAAGTCCATCCTTACAGGAAGCCAAGGATTCTATAAGGTAGAGGTGAGGAAGGAGGACTTTCCTGGAAGGTGATAACTGACTCAGAATCCCACTTCCAATTCCAGAAATTCAGAGCCCTCTCCCTGACCACCAGTCCAATTATTCATATCCCCCACACAGCACAGTGTAAAGCATCTTGTTGTTCATTTGGGTCCAACTCTTTGTGACCCTGTGGACCAGATTGTACGTGGAGTTTTCTTAGCAAAGATACTGGAGTGATTTGTCATTTCCTTCTCCAGCTCCTTTGCCAGATGAGGAAACTGAGGCAAACAGGGTGAAGTGACTTGCCCAGGGTCACATAGCTAGTTAGTGTCTGAGGCTAGATTTGAACTCAGGTCTTCCTGATTCCATACTCTATCCACTGTGCCAACTAGCTGCCTCCTAATAGCTATTTAATAAAAGCTTGCTGACTGATATTTGGGGTGGGGGGCCCTGGAGGAGTTTACCCTCCCATTAACAGTGGAAAAAGTTTGTGATAAGCAAATGAGCAAGATTACCAGGGAAATGTCTATATACCTGAAGCACCTCTTACTGGAATAGGCACCAACAATAGGCAGGTGACTCCCACACTTACTATCTGTATGACTTTGAACAAGACCTTAGGCTTCTTTGGGCCTCAGTTTTCTCCTTTGGTAAAATGAGGGGGTTGGACTGAAGGGCCTCCAAGACCCCTTTGAGCTCTGTAGATCTGTGATTTAATGATTCTAATTGTGTTATAAAGGTTAGGTAAATTGTTCTGTGTGTCAGGACAAATGGGATTTCTTGGCAGCCCTGGCTAGAGTTATTTTATGTACCTGGTAGTAGCAAAATGACTTTTCCTTTAGAATATTCCATAAGATACTTTCCCAGTGTTACTTGTGTGCATGCATATGTGGGTGAGTATCCTTGGTGTTTGCTCAATAGGACTAAATTCATTAATTCGGCTTATGTTACATGCTCCTCCCTATCTCACAAACTTACTTAGTCTGAATTTCTGAGAGGTTTATGTGTGGAAATTGAATTGATAAGTGTTTCAGATAGTAAACATTAAGTGTCAGAGGGCATATTGGAGACAGGCTACAAAAATGACATTGACAGGCCTTGGCAACAGCTTGGATTTGGGGGGTGAGAGATAGTGAGGAGTCCAGGATGACCCCTAGGATGTGAGCCTGAGGGACTGGGAGGCTGGTGCTGTCCTCTACAGTGATAGGGAAGGAAGGAAGAAAGAAGATGTCTACTGGATGTCCATGAGGTCGGCAGAAAGATTGAGGCAGGAAAGGTAGGTTTGGGAATCATCAGCAGAGATTTTGCCAAAGGCCACATTGAGGACCTAGAGGGCCACATGTGGTATTGAGTCCAGAAGATTCCCCACCCCTAGAATGAGGTGACAGTCTGCCCTCCAGCACCTTACATCCTTGAGAGCTTAAATATTCAACATAAACATTTATATTCCTGATTTATTATTTTGTCACTTGACTAGAATTTTAAAAATGATGGAAAAAATGTTAACATTGAACTTGGAAGCATACCCTGAGTACATATTGGTTTGTTTTGAAGAGCTGTTGTTAAAACTGTTATCAGCAAACCTTTGTATGTAGGTGGGTGATGAAGTATTTGTTATTTTAAAAAAATCTTTGGAGTAGAATGAGACAGACCGGGTTCCATAGTAGGGAAAGGATTTGGGCCTGTTGAGTCACAGGAAGGGTGACCATGCGGGTTGCAATGGTAATTCTCAGGTGGAATGTCACCATTGGGGGGATAGGAGGAGGTAGGCATTGGGCCTGTGGCAGGAAGGTGGCAAGATGCCTGGGTAGGCTTTGGCTCCCTTGTGGATGGCAGAATGAATGTGAGGAGTGGATATGCCTCTAACTAGAGCTTGTAGGTTAGATGAGGTCTCAATAATCAGCACAGCTCAGTCTCTGGCTGAGTTCCAAAGACAAGTGGGTTCATTCTCCTTGGGAGGCCCAGGATATAGTCTCCAGAGGGCCCAGGAATGTTGTTACAGGTGGGGAAGAAAATGACCTAGGCTTTTTAGTGGGTTCCAAGGTCAATCCGAGGCAATTACTGATGCAGTTCAGGGTTGCTGGGACCCCCAGTGATGTAGTTTGAGGTTGCTGAGAACCCTGAAATGTCTGGGTACAGGGCAGGGGGTGAGTGGAATAAATCCATGCACTCAAGCTTTCCTTCAGTCAAAGTAGCAAGGTTTATTGTCATGCCAATAGGAGCAGGTAGAGCTTCTTAGGGAATCTGCAATTTAATGAGAATGCTGAAGATGCTTATGTACAAAAAGGACCACGAAAGGTTTAAGGAATGATAAGTAGTCTGGGCCGGGCCAGCTGAAACAGTGAAAGAAATATCCCATAGGCTGATTAGGTGATCTAGGTGAGATATGAGTGGTGATATAAGCTAGTAGTCTGGGGTGGGCCCAGGGTGACAGTGAAAGGACTGTCTAGCCAACTCATTAAGTGATCTAGGGGCGCTGGGCAGGTTGCCTTGGATGGAGGCCAGTGATCTGGGCTGCTGAAATGTATGAGAGAATTCCTGGGCTGGGTTGCTTTCCTAGACATAGTCTTTTCCCTTTAGGGTCCAGGTCCCATCACCCCATCAGCACCATTGGGCAGCCAAGGTCTTCTCCAGTGCTAACAGGAGAAGTGCTGACCAGTTTTCGGGACTAGGTAGGCCACTAACCCAGGGAATCAGAGACTCATCATAACCTAATCTCTCAGAGAAGTGACTTGTCCAAAAACCACACACTTCTGACTCCACTACACGCTTTCCCTGGACCACACTGTCTCTTCCCCTTTTGTTATTTCACAAGAAGCCACGTGGTACAAGGCTCTCTAGGGGGTTGGCCTTGGAGCTAAGGCTAACTGGATTCAAGTCTTGTCTCTAACATATAGTACCTGTGTGACCCTGGACAAGTCACTTACCTTTTCAGTGCCATAGCTCTCAAATGAGACCCATCTGCCTCAGTGGAATGATTTCATTTATTTATTTATCTTTCCCTGATAGTTATTTATAGAAATGAAACCATAGGTCTATAACCTACCTTTTCCCACCCCTCAAAATGCTGGTTAACAGGCTTGGTCTAGGTCATATAACCAGTTTGTAGGTGTAACCTCCTTGAGGGCAAGGAATGTTTCATTTTTGTCTTTGTATCTTCAACATTCATCACATAGTGCCTAAATAATGTTCATTGATTGATTGACTGGATCAAATATGGGGATCTATCCTAAATTATACCTCCATGTTCTGGACTGCTTTGGTACAACAAACTCAGAATCCTCTCAGATGGAAAGAAAGAGAGAGAGAGAGAGAGAGAGAGAGAGAGAGAGAGAGAGAGAGAGAGAGAGAGAGAGAGAGAGAGAGAGAGAGAGAGAGAGAGAAAAGAAGAAAGAAAGGAAGGAAGGAAGGAAGGAAGGAAGGAAGGAAGGAAGGAAGGAAGGAAGGAAGGGAGGGAGGGAGGAAAAGAAGGAAGGAAGAAAAGAATAAAGAGAGGAAGAGAGAAAGAAAGAAGGAAAGAAAGAAAAGAAAAAAGAGAGAAAGAAAGAAGAGAGACAGGAAGGAAAGAAGGAACAAAAGAGAAAGGGGGAAGAAGGAAGTAAGGAAAGGAAGAAAGAGAGAAAGGAAAGAAGAAAGAGAAGAGAAAGAATGAAAAGAGAGAAAGAGGAAAGAAAGGAGAAAAAGAAAGAGAAAAAGAGAGGAAGGAAGACAGAGAAAGGAAAGAAAGAGTGGAAGAGAGAAAAGGAGAGGAAGGAAGGAAAGAAAGGAGAGAAAAAAAGAAAGAGAAAGGAAGAAAGAAAGGAAGAAAAGAAAAGATGGAGTCTATGACTGGCTGCAAGGAAAAACCGAGCAGGTTTTCTCAGAGAGCAGATTTCTGTCCCCATGAAGGGGATGAAGAGAGGGTGGGCTGGGCTGGGCTCCCTGCCGGGGGGAGCCTGCAGGACCATTTAAAGGTCAGGCCCCAGTGCTGTGTTCTTCAAATAAGGAATCAGGGGAGAGGGAGAGAGGGAGCCTGCCAAGCCTCTCCCAGTCTGTGCTCTGAGCCCTGACAACAGTGTCGTTCCCTACTCCCCCCTCCCCACCCCTAATTGCTGTTCTGCCCAGAGCTGGCCAGGGCCCAGAGCACTGCCCACAGCTGGGTGAGGGAAAGAAGGAAACCTTTTCTTTGGCCAAGCTTGATGCCCAAAGTGGAGACCCAGTAGAGAGAGACAGGGAGTCAGCTCTGAAGGGTGATTAATTACAAAATGTCTGTGGCTACGGAAAGGATGTTCCGGACAAGATTAAGCCCAGTGTCTGAGACACATCCTCAAAGAGAGTTGCTGGGGAGAAGGGGGATTCTTTTGTTTTCACTTTATTTATTTATTTATTTATTTATTTATTTATTTATTTATTTATTAAGCAATTGGGGTTAAGTAACTTGCTCAAGGTTACACGGCTAGTCATTATTTATGCGTGGGTGCTCCTTTTCTGAGGGCAGATCTGATCTCGGGTCATCCCAACTCCGAGGCCGGTGCTCTTACTCACTGCTCCACCTAGCCGCCCCTTTAGGGCAATTGGGGTTAAGTAACTTGCCCAAGGTTACAGGGCTAGGTTTTTGTTTGTATGGATTAAGTGTCGGAGGCCGGCTCCGAACTCAGGTCCTTCTGATTCCAGGGCCGGCGCTCTATTCACTGCGCCACCTTGCCGCCCCTTCATTTTATTTTTAATGTGTTTAATTTGAGAGGCAGTAAATCATAGTGGGGTCAGAGCTGGCTCTGGAATCCTGGGTTTGAGTCCTGCCTGTGACATCTACTGGCTGTGTGACCCTAGGCAATTTGCTTAAATTCTCTGTGCCTCAAGCAACTCTAAGAGAGACAGAGACAGAGAGAGAGGAGACAGACAGACAGACAGAGACAAAGAGAGAGGAGAGAGACACAGAGAGAGAGAGAGACTGTTTCAGAGAGTCAGAGAAGGAGAGGGACAGAGGATGGAGTCATTCCTTTTAAACTGACCCAGCCAGACATCTCCATCAGAAGGGTGGGGAACCAAGGGACTACACAGGGCTTTCTGTGCCAAGTCCTGACAGAATCATAGAACCTCAGAGATGGCAGGGACCACAGAAACCATTTATTCCCAGCTGTACCTGACTGGGAATCCCGCATAAAACCTCCCTGACAAATGGTCAACGAGACTGTGCTTCAAGACCTCCATTACTAAGTCCAAAGGGCTGTAAAGCTGTGCATACATTTTGACCCAGCAATACCACTCTTGGGTCTGTATCCTGAAGAGATCAGAGAAAATTTAGGAAAAGAACCTATAGGTACAAAAATGTAGCAGCTTTTTTTGTGGTGGCAAAGGATTGGAAATTAATGTGATATCCATCAGTTGGGGAATGGCTGAACAGGTATATAATTGTGATGTAATGCTATTGTGCTATAAGAAATGATGAATAGGATGGTTTCAGAAAAACCTGGAAAGAATTTCATGAACTGATGCAAAGTGAAGTGAGTAGGACCAGAAGACCATTGTACACAGTAACAGCAATATTGTAAGGAAAATAAACTGTGAAAGACTTAGCTGCTCTAATCAAGACAATGATTCAAGACAATTCCAAAGGACTTATGATGAAAAATGCTGTCCACCTCCAGAGAAAGAACTAATGAACTCTTGAGTGCAGGCTGAAGCATACTTTTTCACTTTCTTGATGTTTCTTGCTTTTTATTTTTTGCAATATGGCTAATGTAAAAATGTTTTGCGTGGTTTCACATGTATAATTGATATAAAATTGTTTATCTTCTCAATGGGTGGGGAGGGGAGGGAGAGAGTTTTGGAACTCATATTTTTAAAAAATTAACGTTAAAAATTGTTTTTTACATACAGTTGAAAAATAAAAAACTTTGAGTGCTTCAATAATTAAGTTATAATACTGTTAAGAGGAAGGGAGAAAATTTGGAAATCAAAGTTTAAAAAAGAATGTTAGAAAGAAAAAGAAAAGAAGGGATGAAGAAGGAAAGAGAAAGAAAGAAAGAAAGAAAGAAAGAAAGAAAGAAAGAAAGAAAGAAAGAAAGAAAGAAAGAAAGAAAGAAAAAGAAAGGAAGGAAGGAAGGAAGGAAGGAAGGAAGGAAGGAAGGAAGGAAGGAAGGAAGGAAGGAAGGAAGGAAAAAGAGTCATCAACAACAACAACAACAACAAGGACCTCCAGTGAGGGCTGTGCCCAGCCCTGGGGAAGCTCGTGGTTAACTGAACAAGAAGACATCATGCATAAGGCAGTGGAATTGAGTTAGGGAGATGGGTTCTGCCTGCCCTGGGCAGGTCACTTCTACACTCTGAGGCAGCTATTTGAGTCTTCCCCTGCAAAGGGAGAGGCTTGGACTAGCTGGCCTCCGAGGTTCCTTCCAGTTCTAGGGTCCTAGGCTCTATGAATGGGAACCTCCAGAGGCAGCCCAGAGATCAAGCCTAAATCTGCTCCCCTGCTACTCTCACCCATTGTTCCTACTTCTTTCCCTAGGGACCAATATTGTAAATTATGCTCCATAATATTGATCTTAATTAGTAGGAGTTTGCAGGGAAAGGGAATTGCAGAGGCATTAGAACTCAGAAATTCAGTTAAGTAATGTAGGACATTCCCAGCATACTCAATTGCTTAGTCATGATTGTAACTATTGATCTAGATTAAGCCAACAATTCAAATGAAACTAACAAAAACCCCCAAACAGAAGGTGGTCTCTTGATAAGGACCAAGCTTGGCCCTAAATTGGAAATGAGCATGTGCTGGCCTCCCTGCTTTCTTGCAGAGGTTAGGGGGCCATGGGTGTGGGATAAGACACATACCTTAGGCTCTGTTGATGGGGTTACAACAGAAGAACCAAAAAAGATTGTTGAGTGAGAGAGACAGTGTGAACAGTGAATTAAATAGCATGTGGGATCTGAAGTGGGGAAGATCAGGCCTCATATTTAAGGCAATTCAATTCAATTCAACTCTTTCAAAAAGCATTTTATTGTGTACTCATTTGTTCCCAAACCCGAAAAGTCCCAAGGTTGGGGAACTGAGCAGAATAGGAATATGAAAAGGTCAGAACCCAGTGGAGAAAACAAATTCAATCAGAGGTGAAGGGGCATTTTTAGCAAGTGATTCCTGAGATCTCCAAGTTGGTTCCATATGATAGAGTGCCACCTGTGAGTCCTGACATAGGGTTTGGGGGGTGAGGGTGAGATGACCCAGAGGACAGTGGGAAAAGAGGGTCAGCCCACAAGAATGTCCACAGTGGATCTGCAACCATACCAGGACAAGGGATGGTACATCCCCAGAGATAGCTGCCTTCATGCCCAAGGAGGCTTTAAGAGGGAAGAAGTACCCCTATCCCACCCTGAGAGAGAGTGACACCATGGTCATGGGACTCTTTGAGGGAGTAATATCTAGGCTGTATTATTAATGAGACTTTAAAACTTCAAGGTTTGAGGAAAGGCAGTGGGACAGAGATTCTCACTGGCCTACCTTAGCCCCAGCTTTGTTATCCAAAAAAGAGACACAGACAGAGAAACAGACAGAGACAGACAGATAAGCAGAGTCCAGAGCAATAGTCCCTCTGATATATGATTTTCCAATATTATATGGTCACTGCATTAGAAAAATGAGTATCACTGATTCAAGGAGTGAAGTTGGTGGGGATGGAGAAAAGGGGAGAGGGTACCAGAGAGTGGGGATTAGGGAAAATTTCCTGGTGGGAGTTTTCAAACACTTAAGTTGACCTTTAATGATTGGGTAGGAATTCCACCATTGGGGAACTGAAAAGAGGGTATTTTAGGGACAAATAGCAGTCTGAGAAAAAGGCAGGGGTGGTGGTGGAGTGTTTAGGGGACAGAGCATGGAATAGCTTAGCTAAAGGCTAACGGGTGTGAAGGAAAATCACTGGAGATGAGGTCAGAAAGGTAGGGTAACAGGAGGTTGGGGGGGAGAGGCCTTGCATGTCTGAAGAGTTTGAACTTCATTGTATAGGCAATAGGGAGCCATTGAAGGTTTTTAAGCAGAGAAGTGACTGAATGGATAAGAAAGAGGAGGGAGAGAGGGAAGGCTTAAATTGGTGTACTCTGAACCAGCTCAAGCTGCCTTCCTGGAGCTGATTGTTAAATGCTCAGGGTGATCATTTATACCTAGGAAACCCTAAGAAACCAGCAGAGGTCACAAGTCAGGGCCTGATTTATTGTTTTGTTGATTATCTAGATTTAAGAAAGTGTTAGAGAAAGTGTTAATAAGGCAGTCACCTTAAAAGTCTGGTGTGTGTATAATGGGTTTTGGGGGGTGGGGTGAGGAGGGAAGAGCTTGTTAAACATTTACCACACATCCTTGCTTAAAGTTACAGTCTCTTTAGAAACAGGAAGCCACAGCCCATTTTCCAACAGGGCAGAAACAGGTTGATGAAAGGTTATGGTTTTATAATTTATAATTCATAAATGTGTAATTATTGATGGGGTACAGGCTCTGGGAACCCCCTAGAGCTCTCCTTGAATCTTCCCACTTGATGAGGCATTTGCCTGAGGCCATAAGCCCTTCATTAGAGCTTGGCCCAAATCTCTGTTACTAGCCTAGCCCTCCATTGTCCAGCTACCTCCCACCCTTGATCCTCCCAAAATATCTATGCCCAAATCTGTTACCCTTAGACTAGCCTAGCCCTCCTTTATCTGTCATCTCCAGGTAGCCTCCAGCTATTTTCCACCCTTAATCTCTCATTACTGGAGTCAGACCTCATTTCACTCCTCCTGAAGACCCTCCCCAAAATATTCCTTTAGACTGCCCCTAGGACTCTCCCACAATCTTTCTGTATATAAGCTCCATCTTGTCTCCATCAAGTGTCCAAGAATTATCATCTAGCACAGACTAACACTGTGTCAGATTGTTCTGGCCTGCTTGTCCAATACAAGAGTTACAGACACCAGGAGTGGCTAGGTGGCACAGTGAGTAGCGCGCTGGCCCTGGAGTCAGAAGGACCAGAGTTCAGATCCAGCCTCAGACACTTAACACACACACAAACAAAAACCTAGCCCTGTGACTCACACTGTGCAAGTTACTTAACCCCAATTGCCCTCCAAAAAAGAAAAAAAAAAGAGTTACAGACACCTCAGCTCCTTGAGTCTACCCATTATGGTGAATCTCTAATACACTTTACTCTACTTTGGCTGAGAGAAGACTTGAGTTGAATTCATTTGGCAGGACCCAGTGTGTTGGTATTTTGGGGTCTCACGCACCCCTAAATCTTAAACCTTAACATTTTGTGGTTCCTTGATCCTAGGAAACACTGCTAATCTCAAATTCTTCTCCAGCCAGGATTGTAAGGTATGGAACCTCTCTCTTTCCTTATTCCCTTCTTGTCCTCCAAGTACCTTGAGGGTTACTTTTTGGGCCTGACTCTCAGGTCCCATTAGGTCAGACAACTAGGAGGCTGTCTCATACTCAGCCTGATACTCTCAGGTTCTCAGTCCAGTTTGGTTATGTCAGAGGACATGGACCTGGGAGCAGCTTCTGAAGAATGGAGGGCCAGGCTAGTAACAGAAATCTAGTGATAATGAAAGGTTTATGGCCTCAGGCAAATTCCCCATCAAGTGGGAAGATTCAAGGAGAGCTCTAGGGAGTTCCCAGAGCCTGTACCCCATCAATTATAATTATATTTTATATAACATAATATATTTTATATAAATTTATAATTATATAAAATAAAGAAATTTATAAATTCGTAATTAGAGTTTAGAGCAGGAAGGTACCCTGGCCTGGAGGGAGAAAGACCTGAGTTCAAATTTGGCCTTACACACTTATTAGCTGGGTGACCCTAGGCAAATCACTTAACCTCTGCCTCAGTTTCCTCATCACGAAATGGGGATGATAATAGTAGTTATCTCCCATGGCTGTTGTGAGCACTGAGCTGGTGTCTGACATGTAGTAGGCACTATATAAATGTCTATCATCATTATCATCCTCATCACCTTAGAGGCTCTCTAGTTCAATCCCCTCATTTTATAGAGGAGGAAAATTTGTCGTAGAGAAGTCCAGTGACACGTCTGTTGCACAGTGTAATGGGAATGGGAATTTGAAGATCCTCCCTGACCTTTAATAGACCTAGGGGGGAGTTTGAAGACCTCCCCTGCTTTGACAGTAAACTCTGGAGCCTGTGATGGAGGAGTTTGCTGAAGGGAAGCAGAGCCCACAGGAAGCTTGTCAGAGCTAGCAAGATAGTGAAGGAGAGAGGACGCTCAGGCAAGGAGTCAGATGGGCTCGTGAGTAGATATTGATCTTGTATTGGTTTGTGGGTAGGCTGAAGGATGCTGTGGCTCTCAGTGTTATTATGGCTTCTTAATGTCTTTGGTACTATGATGGAATCAGCTTACTGTTTTTGGGATTCAGTTCTCTGGTGTCTAAATAAATGCTTCAGTTCTGTCCTCTACCTGGAGAGTCTGGTATATTTTGTAATCAAACATGATGTGATATTTATAGTCATGGTCTTTATCATGATTGTGGGCGCTGCAAAAATTGCACCGGTGCTACACACAGCAAGGGTCATGATTTGACAAAGAGGCAAGCTTTTAACCCAGATCCCTCTCACTCCACTTTAACCACTATCCCATGTAACCCATAGAGTTAAATAGAGAATCCTTTGGAAAATAAGAGAGTAGAGCCTTACCTAGGGCAGGATGCTAAGTGTCCTATTCCAGGGAGCTGAAAGTTAGAGGGTGCCCCCCCCCAAAAAAAAAACCAATGGCTTCATTTGCTTTTCAACATTATGGTCTCTCCTTTAGTAGAATAGAAATTAGTTACCAGGAATAATTAAAAAGAAAATGTCCAAGAGGACCACCTTCCTCTCCATCTTCTCTTTAGACTAGGGGTGGGGAACCTTCAGCCTCAAGGCCATCTAGGTCCTCAAGTACAGCCCTTTGACTGAATCCAAACTTCACAGAACAAATCCCCTTAATAAAAGGATTTGTTCTGTAAAACTTGGACTCAGTCAAGGACCTAGCTCTAGACCACCCCATTCAATCTTGTTCCTACATTAATAAGGGCTACCCACCATCCCAGGCTAATGTTGCCTTAGCCATTAATCATTGGTCCATGCAATCCATGAGGGATGAGATTAGGGTGTCCTCAGCCCCTCCCTTATTAGAGTATTTTGGGGAGATGGAATCACTGAGCATGTCTTAGGCAGCTGCTGGTGATGGGGGTCCTTGTGATGTATATATGTCTGTAGTATCAATTTGTAACATCAGTTTGTAAATGGGGTGCTTTGGGATCTATGTCTGTAAAATTAATTTGTAAAAGCAGTCTGTAAGATCACATTTCCACCCCCCAGCCTCAGAGCATTGACTCTTCTCCTTCCCCCTTCCAGCACTCTGCCCAGCAACAACTCATGACCTGTTTATCTCTGCTTGAGACAATAAGTTATGTAAATGTTATCTCCCTTAGTTAGAGTGGCCAGCCCCACCAGAAATTCTATAGGGTAATTCCTTAGTCAATTATATACCCACAGTGTGTCTGATGACCTTGGTGGGTGGCAGACTGGGCACTCTTGAGTGACGTGTCACTAAAACCACACCAGCTAGCCCCGCTTGAGCTATTTCCCAGTGAATCATGGGCAATACACCTGCGCAGTTGATATTAAAAGTGTATGGTCCTTTGAGCACTGACCACTCCTTAACTCCTCCCTGATCCCACCCCTACTCACCTAGTTAGCATAATTGACACCTTAAAACTATGCCTGCGGCCTCTGCGAGTTTGCAGGTTCCATAAGAATCTAGCTGTCCTTGTACAGCGTAACAATAAACTTTACAATTTTGGCTTCAAAGTTTGCTTGAGCCTGGTGAATTCCTTCCAGACTGGATGCCAGGGAGGCATCCCTGGCAGAACCACTTACCCTCCCCCCCTCCTTATCACCCTTCCCTCTTCACTGGTACCTAAGAATTAATAAGCATTCTCTACCACCATCTTAGGCTGGCTGCCTGCTTCATATTCAAGGTTAAAAAGGTTTTAAAAATGGAGTTTCCCAGACTTACTCTGCACAGAGTCTCTGGCAACTTCTCCAGTATCCTTGAAAAGTACTGGCCCAGGAGTTATTTGGACAGTGCAAAGCCAAAGTGAAATGTAAGGAGGTTGAAATAGTAGTTACATATTACATTAGTAAATTCTTTCTTAAGTTTGTTGTTGTTGTTGTTGTTTGTCTGGGGGTGCTTCATAAATGTTTATTGACTGATTGATTGGTCTATCCATATGTATTTATCAAGTACTCCCTTGAGAAAGCTTTATTCTTGGCATTCTTTTTGTGTGTAAGAATAAATTATCTGTCTCATACTGGATTCATATTGTACATTAAGTATCTTTTTTTTTTTTTACTATGTCCCTTCTGAGGAAACACTAGATATAAGCCATAGGCTATACTATAAGTAAAATTGTCCCTGGGGCGTGGAAAGGAGTTAAGCAGGGTACTGTGAGAATACTCTTCTCATTGGAGATCAGGCTCCCAGAGACTGAAGCTCATCCAAATTAAGTGTCTGGGCATCAAATAGGGAATAGATGCAATATCCTAGACCCTTTGGACCAAGTAGCGGGTTCTTCATAGAATCTTATTACCCAATGACTTTAAGTTATAGAAAAGGTACTGACCTGCATTGGTTGAAAGAGGTTTCTCATTTGGAGAATGCTGCTATCAATGAAATCACAGATTCAAACTGCATTCCTATATCTGTTTTTTCATATAGTGAGCACATATTTATTCTGTATGTACTTAGATATGTATGTAATGGGGATCTGACACATGTGTAGACCCCATCAGCTTGCTGGGCTGATGAAACTCTCCATGACTTATAAGGGAAGTGCTCTAGGAGAGACAGTGGGACATGTGTAGACATTCTGTAATTGGTTGGCTGACTAGGTATGGATGCATCCAGAAGATCTAGGAGGTTTATACCCTCTTCTTTCTTGTCTCAGTTCTTTAGGCTTATCTATTCCCAGCATCATGCTTCCTTCTCCCACAGCATCTGGTGAGAGTCCATATTGTATGAATAGAAGCCATGGGGCCTTCTCACCTCTGAGGCCTTATAGACCCAAGAAATGAGACTTAGTCCTTGGCCCCCACATTTGTTCTTTTCCATTCTAGGTTTAGGAAGTGGAACCTCTGTGACTTTTTTTGAGTTTAAAATGCCTGGGGAGACCTTGGTCTCCTAGCTCCAAAGTATGGGTTCTGGAGCCAATGAAATATTAAGACTTTTGAGGGCCCCAGCCTAGTGGTAGCTGAGACAAGGATTCATCCAACCAAGATGTGTTTGTTTGAACATGAACTTGGTGGGACCAATACTGTGTAGGAACTGAGCTAAATTGAGCTTAACCTCCATAGACCAAGATTGAACCCGAGGTACTGGGGTAAATGCCCGAACTTTGTTCTTGCCATATCTTTGAAGTAAATATTCCTTTATAAAAATTAATAGAGTGGTCAAGTGGAACTGAGAGTTTTGTCACTTACCCCTACCACAGCCAATAAGGGCTTAAGCCAATGATAAGAGAGAAGAGAGATTCCCCCCAAATACTTCAGGGTACCTTGGAAACCTGAGGGACAGGGGGTAGCAGCCTGACTGTGGGAGAGTGGGCCAGAGCATACATGCACAATGTACCATGTTAAATCCCTTCTTAGGTAAGGAACAGGGTCATAGAGAGCAGACATAGAAAGAATGGGCAGGAAAAGATAAAAAAAAGAATTAATTAAATAAAAATAATTAAATTAAATTAAAATAAAATAAGAATAGGCAGCCTAGGTACAGCCAGATAAAAGAGAAAGAGAAGGTTGGATTGAGCTATAGCAGAGCTGGAGGGGAACCACTGGCCCCTTTGCAACAGAAGACTCAGGAGAATGCTACCAGAGTGCCCATCTACATTTTTGTTTCTGCATCCCCAGTACTGTCCCTAGTGCCAGGCGTATAATTAGTGCTTCCTAAATGCTTGTTGATTGATTATATAAAGACTTAATCAGCCTTCTTTGAACAAAACACTTCATCAAAATATGCTTAATATATTTAATTCCCTAGAGAAGGCAGAATTGGCAGCTGGATCATTAGACAGAATCCATGATGTGCTAAGCTAAGAAGGAGAAAGTCTTTTTTGTTAACCAGATAAATGCATCCCTTTTCTTTACTAGACCAGACTGAAAAAGGGAGTTGTCAGACAGAGTAGTTAGTTTCTAAAAGGTGTCTTCCTTATGGCTTTGTGCCTACATCAACACTGAGCTATTTTTAAAGTCATTCTAAAAACCCCCAACCTAAGCTAGGTACTTCTGTTTTTACCACAGCTGGGGAATGTCATCTTTTGTTTCATAATTACTACAACATGTGAGTTGAATTACTTGATGGAAGAGGTCTTTTCTGATATACGTGAGGGAGGATCTCAGCAAGTCAGAATTTCTCTTCAAGCAGATGCATATATACTTAACAAATAATATACCTCTGGTAGATTTGTCTTTGTATTCGCAGAGTCTAGCAAAGAGTAAAATAAAAAAGGCTCTTAATAAATGCTTGTGGATTGATTTGTAACCCCAAGACTCCATTGATTCTCTGACTTTACTTAATAATTTTACCTTTATTAGGTAAGGACTCTTTTTTTTTTTTTTAAGCAATTGGGGTTAAGTAACTTGCTCAAGGTTACACGGCTAGTCATTATTTATGTGTGGGTGCTCATTTTCTGAGGCCGGATTTGATCTCGGGTCATCCCAACTCTGAGGCTGGCGCTCTTACTGCGCCACCTAGCCGCCCCAGTAAGGACTCTTCTTGACTGAGTCAGACAATGGGAACAAAATATAAATAGGGCCTGTACACCACCTTGAATTAATCAAAGTCATTTAATGAGAGACTTGATCATGCTCTAAAAAACTCATATAATATGGAGGAGTTATCTAGGAACCAGGGAGAGATTCTGAGGGTTTGGAAGAAGAGGGGAAGAAAAGGGCTATAGAGAGCTGATATATAAAGAATGGGCAGAAAAAAATAAAATAAGAAAGAAAAAATGGGCAACCTAGATACAAACAGATAAAAGAGAAAAAGAAGGTGGGACTGAGCTACGGCAGAGCTGGAGGGGAGCCACTGGCCCCTTTGGAGCAGAAGACTCAGGCTAATGCCACCAGTTTACCTACCTAAGAACTAAGGGAAATCCAAAGAAAAGGTTGGGTTTTTCCACAACCTCTTTTCTCTATGTCTGTCTATCCACAGACATTATAATATCAGCTGCTGTTTCATCACCCAAATGCTTCTAGCAACCTAAATTTTTCTTCAGCCATAAAGAGACCATGGGTTAATTAGAGATGAATATAAAGGTAAATTTCTGCCCAAATATAAAATATAAATTTTATAAAATTATATATAATAAATGTATATAATTATATATATTTATATATTTGGGGAGTAGTTATATATTATATAAATATAAGATATATACCATTATCTGGAGATGACTATAAATATACATTTCTGCCTAAATATAAGTTTTATTTATTTATTTTTTGGAGGGGCAATTGGGGTTAAGTGACTTTCCCAAGGTCACACAGCTAGTTTTTGTGCTGTCTGAGGCCAGATTTGAACTCAGGTCCTTCTGACTCCAGGGCTGGTGCTCTATTCACTGTGCCACCTAGCTGCCCACTAAATATAAATTTTATAAAATTATATATGATACATAAACATATTATTTATATACATTAGGAGAGTAGTTATATATTATATAAATATAAAATATAAACCATAAAAAGGCCATGAGTTAACTGGAGATAGATATAAATGTTAAATTCTGCCTAAATATAAAAAAATTGACAATTGGAGGCTTGGAGTAATTCTGATTGAATTTATACCTTTTTTTTTGCCTAAAATGATCTCTTTGAGCTTCAGAGGTGAGAAACATGTGTGCCTTAGGAACCCTTTTATTACCCTTAGGCTTAAAATTAGTTGCTTATTGTAAGAAGGTATTCAAGATTGAGTGAATGAATGAATGAATGAAGCCCTAAGCAGTTAGTTAAAATGTAGAGACTGTTCTTTCTTCCACACACTTCAGGTAGTTGAAGACAGCTCTTAATCCTCCCTCCCTCCCCCACCCTTCAGGCTTCTTTTCTCCAATTCTTCCAACAGTATTCCCATGGCATGATCTGAAGGCCTTTCAGCTTCCTCAATGCCCTGTACTGGACTCTCTTCAGCTTCTCAATATCCTTCTTAAGCAGTGGGGCCAGAACTCAGCTCAGTACTACAGATGTGGTCTGAGCAGAACAGAAAACAATGTGACTTATTTCTTTATTCCTGGAAACTGTCTTCCAATCATTTATAGCCCATGACCACATTCACTTTTTTTTAGTTCCTCTATCATCCTGCTGACTCATACTGAAATTACAGTCCTCTAAAACTCCCAGATATTTTTTAGACAAACTATTGTTTAATCATACATATGTCACTCATCCTTTATATGTGAAATTGATTTTTTTTAAACTCAGGTACATGATTTTACATTTATCCCTATTGAATTTCATCTGTTTCAATTCAAGTGAATTTGTAAAGCTGATTTTTTAAATTCAAGTATATGATTTTATTGAATTTGATCAGTTTTGATTCAGCTGAATTTGTGACATTCATTTTTAAAAATGAAAACATAAGATTTTACATTTACCCTTATCAAATTTTATCTGTTTTGATTCATTCTAACTCTAGTATAACTTATAAATTCTTTTTCAGATCCTAAGTATCATTCATTGTGTTAACTGATTATCCCAGGTTTTTGGTCATCTGCAAATTTAATGAGCACATCATTTATGCCTTTATCCTGGTCACCAAGAGCAAGACCAAATACAGATTCTTACGGCCCTCTACCAGAGATCTTCTGCTATCTTGACACTGAACCATTCACAATTACTTTTAGAGTATAACTGGGTGGCAAAGTAGATAGAATGCTGGACCTGAAGTCAGGAAGATCTGAGTTCAAATCTGGCCTCAGACACTTGCTAGCTGTGTGACCCTGGGCAAGTCACTTAACCCTGTTTGCTTCAGTTTCCTCATCTATAAAATGAGCTGGAGAAGGAAATGGCAAACCACTCCAGGATCTTTGTCAAGAAAAGCCCAAATGGGGTCATAAAGAGTTAGACATGACTGAAACAAATGAACAACAACAAAAATAGACCAGTTCTGAGCCATATGACTGTGTTATCATATACTCCACGATCTCTCCATCTTCTCTACAAGAATAATATGAGATACTCAATCAAAAGCTTTGCTAAAATGTAAGAAAACTATGTCCGCAGCATCCCCCCACCCCCTCATCTACTAACTAACCAGTCCTATTAAAAAACAAAGAAGTGAGTAAGGCTGAAACCATCTGAACTTGGTGCTCCCATTCTTGCTGACTCTTGGTAAGCACACCTTCTCTTTCTAGCTTTTCACTATCTCTTTAAAGATCTGTCCTAGGATTTTCCCAGGAACAGAAGACAAAGATTGATGAACTAGAATTTGCAGATTTTATTCTCTTCCCTTTTTTGAAAATGGGCACTTCTCCAATATTTTGGTACAATTCCTGTTTTTTTTTTTCCACAGGCTTTCAGATATTACTGAGAATATCTCAATAATCACATCTGCCAGGCCTTTTACTGGGGGCGACTACGGGGTGCAGTGGATAGAGTGCCTGGCTTAGAGTCAGGAGGACCTGAGTTCAAATTTAGCTTCAGACACTTACTAGTTGGTGACCCTGGGCAAGTCACTTACTTCTGTTTGCCTCCATTTCCTCTTTTGTCAAATGAGCTGGAGAAGGAAATGGCCAATCAATTCTGGTATCTCTGCCAAGAAAACCCCAAATGGAGTCACCAAGAGTTGTATGGGACTAAAACAACACCATCCAAGCCTTTTGCTACCTGAAGATGTACTTCATCTGAGTCAAAGACTTGAATCTATCAGGGGCACCAAGTTACTCTCCTATTTTTTTCCTGACTTACCTTGGCTATGAATTCCCTTTTAGCCATTTTTGCTTCTAGTACACGGGTCATTGCCCTTGGCAGAGAAACTCAAGCAAACCAAGAACTCAATGTAGGCTCCTAGGGACCAAAGTGGTTAGAGTTTTAGACAGGGAATCAGGAAGACCTGAGTTCAAGTCCCACCTCAGACACTTACTTTCTAGGTGACTCTGGGCAAGTCACTGTATCTTAATTTCTTCATCTAAAAAATGGGGGTAATAATAATAAAGCCTACCTTCTGGGGTTGTTATGAGGAACAAATGAGAAAATATTTGTGATTTGTTGTTGTTTAGTTATTTCAGTTATATCTGACTTTCTGTGACCCCACGTGGGGTTTTCTTGGCAGTGATACTGGAATGGTTTGTCATTTCCTTCTCCAGCTCATTTTACAGATGAGGAAACTGAGGCAAACAGGGTGAAGTGACTTGCCCAGGGTCACATAGTTAGTAAGTGTCTGAGGCCAGATTTGAACTAAGGAAGAGTCTTCCTGACCCCAGGCCTGGCACTGCCCTGATATTTGTAAAGTATTCTGTAAATGCTAGCCATTATCATTAACCCAAATTGCTATCCCAGGCTTACCAGTAATTTTTTTAACTGTCAAATCCAAAGACCTCTTCATAGTTTCCATCCTTTTTGAGTTTTCTATGGCAGTAGAGAATCTTTTTTATAATTTCAAATTTTATTTTTATTTTCAGTTCTACATTCTCTCCCTCCCTGAACCCCTCTCTTATCCATTGAGAAGGCAAGAAATCTGATCGCCATTATACATGTTAAGTCATAGAAGTAGATACTCTTAGCTAAACCCTTTTCCTGGGTATTGTCTCCTCCCCAGGTTTTTGGGGGACTTCTGCTTGCTGGATCCCCTCCTGCCCATTGACTGTTCCATCTCAGTTTCCTTTGTTGGATCATCATACATATTCCACCCACTATATGTAGGTGCATTCCCAGGACTCTGTCCTGATCCTTCTTTCTCTACATACCCTCTCTTGGTCATCTCATTAGTTTTATGCTAATATATGGTCCACATATACAGTCTTAGTTTCTTTCCTGAATATGGTCCCAACTGCCTATTGGATGTTCTTAATGTTCTTACGTGGATCCTAATTGGATGTTCTTGGCCATCTCAAACTTAGAGTGTCTGAAACAAAAGCACCATTATCTTTCCCTCTCCTTCCTACTGACCCTCAATTCTCCTAAACTCCCCTTCTTCCTATACCATCCCTGGTCAGCCCTGTGACCAAGACCTATCACCCTTCACCTTTGCCCCAAACACCATCCCGTGGAGACTGAATGATAAGATCTAATCCCACTGACCACGTAAAGGCATCATCTGGAGAAAAGATCTGAAAAAGGACTCCAGATGAAATAAAAAACCCAGAAATAATTGTTCTATCTAGTACAGAATTGCCAAGAAAAATGGCCAGATGGGAGAGGGTTTGCATAAGAAAAGTCAACCCAAACCCCAGTAAATGGGCCTGAAGCAGAGAAAGAAAAATGGGGATAATAAGAGCACCTACCTCCCAGAGCTGTTGTGATAAAATTATACTTATAAAGTGCTTTATAAACCTTGTAGTGTCATATAAGTTATTATCAGCTGTTATTATTATTATTATGCCAGAGAAGAGATGAGGAATAAGGATGATGAAATTACCATTTTATTTTATTTTTTTTGCTTTTTGGAGGGGAGAAGGTAGGGCAATTGGGGTTAAGTGACTTGCCCAAGGTCACACAGCTAGTTTTTTTGAGGTCGGATTTGAACTCAGGTCCTCCTGACTCGAGGGCTGGTGCTCTATTCACTGCGCCACCTAGCCATCCCTGAAATTACTATTTCACATAAATAGGGTAAGAGAAAAAGAACGTACAAAAATGGAGGAAGGGGTAGAAGAAGTGGAAATCTCCTGAACTTCATTCATCTGAATCAAAGAAGGTTTGAAAATACACAGAGTTTGGTATAGAAATACATTAGACTCATAAAAGAAAAAATGGAGAAAGGAAGAGAGGATAGTGGGGTCTAACATGGGAAAACAGAGTTGGGGAAGGAAAAGTTACAAAAAATGCAACATCAGAAGGTTAGTCACAAATGGAGGATTAAAGAGAGACAGAAAATGCAAGAAGCAGAGGTTGGAGTCTAGTCTTGGGAAAGAGCAGTGGAGGAAGAAACTTCAATTATGGATTACTGGTGTGAATCATATTCCTTGTCTTTCTCCACCTCCTCTGCAAAATGTGGAGGGAAACAATGAAAGGATATGATGAAGGCAGATATACAATTAAAATAAATGTAACCTTGAAACTAGAGGGGAAGAACTGACTCATAAAATGGAGGAAGGTAGATGAATGGAATAGAAAGTGGAATCCACCAAAAATCCACCACGTGCTGTTTTTAAGAACAGACTCTTCAGGTTGTACAGCTGACTCATCTTATTACCAGGCTTTCTCTGCCACGCTATAAAAAGCTCTCCACTTGGGAAGTTCACTCCTGGACAACTTCTCTTACTGGGCCCTTCAGATTGGTTAGTTCCTCCCAGACTCTTCAATTTAAGGAGGACTGCCAGGCAGTTATGTCTTCATTCCTGTTCTGTTGACTCATTTCCACAGTTCCTGGGTGGGGCTAAGGGAGGGTCCTCACCATTATCCCACCTCCTTCTCTGTTCCCTTTTCTGTGCTTCTTTCCTGATCAGAATTTAAGTTTCTTGAGGGCTGGGACTTTGCTTTTGCTTGTATTTGTATTCTGAGCATTAAACCCGGTGCCTGGACATGTGAGCACTTACATACCTATCTTTTAGGTAGCTAGGTAGTACAGTGGGTAGCCTACTCTGTCTGGAATCAGGAAGCTCATTTTCATGAGTTCAAATCTGGCCTCAGACACTTACTAACTATGTGACCCTGGGCAAGTCACTTCACCCTGTTTGCCTCAGGTTCCTCATCTGTAAAATGAGCTGGAGAAGGAAATGGCAAACCACTCCAGTATCTTTGCCAAGAAAACCCCAAATGGGGTCACGAAGAGTCAGACATTACTGGACAACAAAATTTACTTGATTACAAAAAACTCACTTGAAACATAAAGATTTATACAGTTGAAATAAGAAGCTGGAGCCAAACTTATTTTGTTTCAAGGAAATTTTATTTAAAAAGAAAGGGTAGGGGCAGCTAGGTGGCACAGTGAATAGAGCACTGGCCCTGGAGTCCAGAGGACCTGAATTCAAATCCAGCCTCAGACTCTTGACACTTACTAGTTGTGTGACCTTGGGCAAGTCTCTTAATCCCAATTGCCCTGTCTTCCCTCCTCCAAAGAAAAAAAATAATAAAAAAATAAAAAACAGGAGTAGAAATCAAGATCCCTGGTAAGGCAACAGTAAAAATATACTTGGTTAAAAGAGATAAACAAGAAATTGTATTTTGCTATAAATAATCAGGTCACAGAAATATTTGATATCTATGTACCACATAAATGTATATATAGCATCTAAATCATAGCATCATATGTATCATCAGATCATCTAAATACTTTAAGGAAAAGTTAATTGAATTATAGGGAGAAATAGCAAAATTGTAATAGATAGTTGTATCAAAGACATTGACAATAATGATGTCTATATTAACTATATCCAACTTTGGCTATACCAAAACCAATCTCATGGAAAATGTATATCACTAAACACTGTTATCAACAAAAAAAGAACAGATCAGTGAATTGGGAGTGCAACTTTAAAAAATAAAAAACAACAAATCAAAAACCACTACTAAATACAGAAATTTTGAAAATCAGAGATAAACCAAATTAAAGACAAAAAATAGTGAATTAGGATTTGGCTTTTTGAAAAAGATAAGTTTACCAATGTAACCAAATTTAGGAGGGAAGTAGAAAATTGGGAAAGAATTTTTACAACCAGTATCTCTGATAAAGACCTCAGTTCTAAAATATACAGAGAACTGAGTCAAATTTACAAGAATATGTCATTCCTCAATTGATAAATGGTCAAAGGATATGAACAGGCAGTTTTCAAAGGAAGAAATTAAAGATATCTACAATTATATGAAAAAATGCCTTAAATCACTATTGGTTAGAGGAATATAAATCAAAACAACTCTTAGGTACCACATCTCACTGTAAGATTGGCAAACATAACAAAACAGGAAAATGGTAAATGCTGGAGAAGATGTGGGAAAATGGGGACACTAATGTATTGTTGGTGGAGTTGTGAACTAATCCAACCATTCTGGAGAGCAATTTGGAACGATGCCGAAAGAGCTATAAAAAATGTGCATACCCTTTGACTCAGCAATAACACTTCTAGGGCTGTATCCCAAAGAGATCATACAAGTGGGAGGAGGACCAGTATGTACAAAAATATTTATAGCAGCTCTTTTTGTGGTGGCAAAGAATTGGAAATTAAGGGGATGCCCATCAGTTGGGGAATGGCTAAACAAGTTGTGGTATATGAATGTAATGGAATACTGTTGTGCTATAAGAAATGAGGAGCAAATCTCCTTCATAATAACCTGGAGAGACATATATAAATTGATGCTGAGTGAGGGGAGCAGAACCAGGAGAACATTGTACACAATTACAGACACCATATCTGTGATGACTGTCTTTGATAGACTGGGCTCTTGTCAGCAACGCAAGGTTATGAGACAACTTCAAAGGATTCATGGTGGAAAAAGCTATTCCCATTCAGAGAAAGAATTACAGAGCCTGAGTGCAGATTGAAGCAATCTACTTGCTCTCTCTTTTTCATTTTGTTTTGTTTCTTCTTTCTCATTATTCATTCCATTGGTTATAATTCTTCATTTCAACTTGGTTAAGGTTTAATGTGAAGGTATATGTAGAATCTCTATTGGATTGCATGCTGTCATGGTGGGGGGAGGAGTGGAGAGGGTGGGGTGAGGAAATTTGAAACTATAAAATTTGTGGAACTGAATGTTGTAAACTAATAGGAAATAATTTTTTTAAAAGAAAGAAAATAAAGGACAAATAACTTAAAAAAGAGAAAAAAGAAAAAGATAAGTTTATATACATACACATATATGTAGATAACTATTGGCTAATCTGATAAAAAAAAAGATGAAAACCAAATTACCAAAATCAAAATTGAAAAAGGATAATTCAAAACAAAGGAAAAGAAATTACTAGGAACTATTTTATTTCACCATATGCCAGCAAAATTGATGATAAATGAAATGGATGAGTATATACAAAAATATCAAATACACAGATTTATAGATCAAGAAATAGAGAGTTTAAATAACCCATTTGCAAAAAGAAGTTAAACCAGCTAAAAAGGAATTTCCAAAGGAAAAACTTCAGGACCAGATTGATTTACAAATAAATTCTATCAAGCATTCAAAGTGCAATTAATTCATAAATTGTTTATAAAAATAGAGAAATGTGGCACCCTAACAAAATCCTTCTGAGATAAATATGGTTCTGAAACCTAAACCGGGGAGATATGAAGCAGAGAAATAAAACTTCAGATCAATATCTCTAATGAATATAGATGCAGAAGTATTTAATAAAATATTAGCTCACAGGCTATAACAACATATTAAAAGATTATGTTCATTGTGACTGGGTTGGATTTATACCAGGAATGAAGTTCAATATTAGGAAAGTTTTACTCATAATATACCTTATTAACATTAAGAAATCATGATCATAATAATAGATGTAGAAAAAAACTTTGATAAAATAAAATAATAGATGTAGAAAAAAACTTTGATAAAATAAAATATTTCATGTTGATAAATAAAATATTTCATGTTGATAAATAAAATATTTCATGTTAAAAAGCACAGGAATAAATGAACTGTTCTTTAATATAGTTAAAAATTTTTATCTAAACTAAGAGCAAACATTATCTGTAGTGGAGAAATGCTAGAGTCTTCCCAAAGATCAGGGATAAAGAAAGAATTTCCATATCACTACCATTATTTAATATGGTTCAAGAAATACTAGCTATAGCAATGAGATAAAAGAGATAAATTGAGGGGATAAGCATAGGCAAAGGGGAAAAAATTATTTCTTTTTGTAGATAATAGAATGGTTTATTTAGAAAACCCCTAAAGATTCAAATAAAGATTAATTGAAATAATAACCAGCTAATTAGCAGGATAAAACAAACCCACAAAAGCAATCAGCCTGTCTATATATTGCCAACAAAACCCAGCAGGAAGAATTAAAAAAAAAATACCTTCCTTTCAAAATAAGTACAGAATGTATAAAATCTGAGAGTTCACCAGTCAAGACATATATAGGAATTATGTGACTACAACCACAAAATATGCTTTACAAAAATAAAGATGAACAAATAATCAGAAAGTTAATTGTTCATAGTTGGGCCATACAAACAGAGTAAAAATGATAATACTTCTTACATTAAACTGCATTTATAGCATAATATTAGTCAAATGACCAAGAAGTTACTTTCTAGGACTAGAAAACATAATAACAAAGTTCATCTAGAATAAGGGTTCTTAACCCAGGGGGTGGGGGAGGTGGTCCATGAATTTGTTCTTTTTACATTTTTGATAATTTTATATAATTTTATATTAATTGGTTTCCTTTGTAATCCCATATATTTTATTTTAAGCATTTGAAAAAATGGTTCTGAGAAAGGGTCCATCTATTTCCCAGACTGCCAACAGGATCCATTTTACAAAAAAAGGTTATGAGAGCGCCTGATTTAGAGAAACCAATATTCAAGAATCTCAAGGAAACAGTGAAGAAAAGGGAAGAAAGGAAAGGACCTTATTAGTATTAGAACTGAAACTTTACTACACAATACTGTCCATAGGGTCTTCTTTGGCAAAGATACTGTAGCAGTTTGCCATTTTGTTGTCTGGTAGATTAAGGCAAACAAAGGTGACTTGCCCAAGGTCACACAATATCTGAAGCTGAATTTGAACTCAGGTCTTCCTGACTCCAGACCCAGTGCTCTATCCACTGAACCATCTAGCTGCCATATGTATGTATGTATATATGTATGTTTACACACAAATATTAGTAGGTAACAGAGGTTCATGCTTTCATATACAACCTTCTTTCTTTCTGGTCTTATTTATATATGGAAATGTTTACATTTGTCAGTCAATAAACATTTATTAAACACCTACTATATGCCAGGCACTGTGCTAAGCTTTGGGGATAACAAAAAAGGCAAAAGACAGTTTCGGCTCTCAAACAGCTTTATTAGTAACTCAAAATAACTACAAAAGAAAATGTTTCAAAAGAAAAATGACTCAAATGAGAATATTTCTTCTGCCACCTGTCTTTACTCTGTTCTATAAAACAAAGGAGACCCATATTCCTGGCAGTCACACCCCTACTTTCCCACAATGATGCCTCTGGGCTGGTTTCCAGGTAAGCCAATTATGCAAACAGGGACTGGGCTAATCCTTGGCCAGGAAGTTCTCCTTTGCATCTAACCCAATAATAACCAGCATTTACTGTATGTTGTCTTCTGAAATCTGAAAAGGACGATACCTCATGATCTGATTTGATCCTTACAACAGTTGGCATGGTGGTTTAGGAAAAGCAAGTTGGTTCGGTTGGTAAAGGACCACACTTAGAGGGAGGAAGAACTGAAATTCTAACCCAGTCTCAAGCATTTATTAGCTGGGTGACTGACCCTTGTCCAAGCATTTAACTTGTTTGAATTGTCTTAGTTTTCTCCTCTGTAAAGTGAGGGTGTTAGATTTAATGATCTCTAGGGTTCCTTTAGCTTCTAAATAAATATTTATTAATAAATAAATATCAAATAAGTAAATATCCTATAAACCCTTAGGTGTGAAAGGTAAAGCATTACTCCTCCATTTTATGGATGGGAAAACTGTGAGTGGTTAAATGACTTACCCAAGGTCATGCCACTAACAGGGGTCTAAGTCAAGATTTGTACCCAAGATTTTCCTGACTCCAAATCCAGGGCTTTCTTCACTCCGACAAATCCTTTAACTTACTTCTATCAGGTGGAGGGACTGACCAGGTGTGCTTCTGTTGGGAGGAGGCAACTAAGAAAGGAAAGCGGCAGTGAGGTATCATTTTCCCCTGTCTTGCTGTTACGTTGACCTGTTGGTTCTAGTTCTGCATGAGGTCTAGCAGCTGAGCTTGAAACCTCTGGCCCATGACCAATCTTTTAAGTGGAAACAACAAAGTTTTGAAGAAAGTGACCGGGTCATCTTGGGCTCTGTGACTGATAAGCAGCTGACCTGGGAAAGGTAGTGTCATTGGAGTGGATAGGGAAATGGGTTCAGAGTTGGAAAGTCCTGACCCAAGATTTGTCTCTGCCACATACTGACTTCGTGACCCTGGCCAGTCATTAAAATTCTCAGTGCTGGGGGTACTTCTCTGAAAGCAGAAGGGGACAATTCTGCATTAGTAGGGAGAGTTTTTCAACAGGAGCTCTCTGGCTTTGGTTCGAAGGAGGTTAAGGCTTGGAAATGGGGCCTTCATTTCCACATCAATGAATAGGGATTAGAGTTTTAGCTTGAAATTGAAAATATTCTCTAGATTAACTTTTAGGGGAACAGGTAGCTATAATTCTAGCCTAGTATGCCTTCTCTCTCTGGAGAATTTAGAATGGCTGAGCTTCTGGTCTCATCCTCTGCCAGAATTAAAGTCTCCTTGGAGAAGGGTCAGAGGAGAAGAGGCTAGAGATGTCTATTCTGCTCCCTTCAAGCTACACAATGACACCCCCACGCTCGGGGGGGGGGCAGCCTTGCCACATGGGGATGGGCAAGACATGGGCATATTTGTAGGCAGTAGGAAGCAGCCAATAGAGAGGCAGAGACTGACAATTAAATGAGAGATGATGAAAGAGGCAGTCTCTTGGAGAGGATGGAGTGGGATGGGAATATTTGTGCCAGAAGAGGGGTGAACTTTGACAAGGAGAACGGCCACTTCATCATGGGAGACAATGGTGACAGAAGGCATCTGGGTGATGGGAACTGAAGAGGAGGGTGGAAGAGGGAGCTCGAAGTTAATGACCTCAACCTTTTCAGAAAAATTAGGGGCAAGGTTCTTAGCTAGTCTGCACTGGAGCTGAGGTCTTCAGATTATAAATCCAGGCCTTTTAGAATCTTAGCTTCCTTTGAGACTTGACTTAATGGGCCACTTCTTCAGGAAACCTTTCCCTGATACCCACTTTCCCTAGTTGCTCATCCTCTTTTCCTCTCTCAAATTTTCTTATATTTACTTCTGTTTACATATTGTATCTGGCCAGGGAAGTGCTGGTGAATGTTTAATGTTTAATGTTCTCTCGGGGAAAAAAATGATGGTACCCACTTTTACATTTAATCCTTGTTTTTGACATTTTCTGCATTTCTGAAGTCTAGAGACAATCAACAAAACCATAACTCTGTCCCTGATTTGTAGCATTTGTCTATTTCTGAGGTATAAATGCTCCCACTGAAAATTTAACAATACAGTCTCCAGAGCTGTCTCCAGTATATTCCCCAGTAGAATAGGATCTGTGATGGTTTCATTTTGGATATTTATTGTATGTCCAGAGTCTAACATAATGCCTGATAGGTGTATCAGTGCTTAAAAGATTTCTTTTTTAAGTGAATTCTGTTGAATTTAATTCCTGTTGCAATTGGATCCCATTTCTGTGAAATAAATCTTCTACAGAAACCTTACCATCCTTCTGCCACTGGATGCAGTAAAAGCCCTAAGAGACAAAGAGGAGCTGTCATGAGCCCTTTAGGAGAGCCGGTGGTGCCATTTTCTTTTTGTCAAGTCCTCATTAGGGCACCAGGACTGGTGCTTCCTTCACAAGAACTTTTATGGTCTCACTTAACCATGTTTGCCTCAATTTCCCCACCTGTCAAATGAGCTAGAAAAGGAAATGGCAAACCACTCCAGTATCTTTGCCAAAAAAACCCCAAATGGGGAAATGAAAAGTCAGACACGACTGAAACAACCAAGCAGTAGTCAATAAACTGGGTCAAGGGCCTTTCTCAATGACCAAAGGCTCTGAATGAGGGCCAACCAGGTCTTTTATAACAGTTGGCAATATGACAGAGTAAAATTTTGGGCTCGGGAAGTGTGTCTTCTTTGGATTGGCCTGACATTACATCACAGCAGTACCAGTTGGCAGACATTTTAAATGAGGAGGTGGAATAATCCTCAGGTGATAGGAGTAACCTGCACACTCCTTAACACTGCAAAGAGTAACTATGGCAATGGGACTTCTTGCTGCCAGAGCTATCTCATGTCATATTTACTTGTATACATGTTGTAAACTGCCCTCCCACCTTTAACCCTAGTTGAATTTACCCTTGGCAAGGGCAGTGACTGGTTTTTATTTGTTCAAAAGCTAGGTGTCCCAGTGGATAGAACGCAGGACCTGGAGTCCAGAAGACCTATGGTCAGATCCAGCCTCAGATATTTACTAGCTGTGTGACCCAGGATAAGTCACTTACCCTCTGTCTGCATCAGTTTCTTCCTCTGCAAAATGGGGATAATGATAGCACCAACCTCGAAGAGTTGATGTAAGGATCAAATGAGATGACACCTGTAAAATGCTTTGCAAATCTTAAAGCATTTTATAAGATCTAGTTGTCATTGCTTGGCCGCTAGTCTTCTAAGAATTGAAAAGACATGCTGTTTAGAGGGCGACAGGGATGCACATGGTGAGCAAACTGGGAATCAAGAAGGTGATCTGGTGTAAAGGGCGTCATTGAAGGCATGAGTGAGCAAAGAAGATAATCTAGTCCCACGGTAAGAATGAGAGATGAGTAAAGGATAAACCATGGGCTACACTGATAATTTCATGATGTCAAGAGAAATTGAGGAAGGCTCGAATTTGGAAAGAACCCTGAGGATGAATTTATGAGAGGGGATGGGCAGGGATAGATGGGTTGGAATAGGACCAGAGCCTTCCACTCCTGACCTGACACCTAGACTTCCAGACCCAAGTCTTCTCTAATTCAAACTCTCAGTCTATTCATCTTTGGAGTTCTAACTCTAGGGCCTAAACCAGCTGATTGGTGATGATTTTTTTAAAATACAGAAATGTGTTTTTTTATACCTAGAGCTTAACACATAGTAATTACTTAATAATACTTGTAAAGTAGCTGACTTAGCCTGTTCTGGACCTTGAGTTAGAATCTGCTTTAGCTTCTGGCCATCTACCCAAGCTGCCTCACCATCTTCCTACCAACCTTCTTTTGCTTCCTCTTTCAACCATCTGGGAGCTAAATTCCCCCTTACTGCTTGCCATTTCCCTATATGGATTGTCTTACCCTATTAGAATGTGAATTTTTGAGGGTAAGGACTGTCTTATTTCAAAATTATTTGTATCCCCAGCACTTAGCACAGTACCTGTCATATAGTTATTCATTCACTGATTCATTTATTTATTCATTCATTCACTCATTCACTCACTTACTCATTCATTTATTCCTCTCCCTACATCTAAGAGATCACAGAATCATAGGAATTTTTAAGTATCACCATAAGTGTATTGTAAATACCCAACCTTGCACATAATAGGTATCTAAGTTGTTGAGCTCCATTCTCAACTGGAACTTGAAACACTTTCTCACAGTCATGGGAGATGGGAGGGATCTCAGAGGTCAATGACTTCAAGCAATATTTGGACAAGAAATACCTCTACGATATATGGTAGAGAGAGTGTGGTATAGTAGATAGAAATTGTAGTTTTTTAGGGTTTTTTTGTTTTTTGGGGGGTTGGGGTTTTTTTGCTTTCTGGAGGGGGGAAAGCTGGTCAGTTGGAGTTAAGTGACTTGCCCAAGGTCACATGGCTAGTCATTGTCAAGTATTTGAGGCCTAATTTGAACTCAGCTCCTCCTGACTCCAGGGCTCATACTCTATTCACTGCTCTACTTAGCCACCCCAAGATTGTAGTTTTTATAAACTTTGAGGATCCTCATCCCAGTTCATATACATACTTGCATCAGGTACCCCCAGGACAAGGCTAGCTATATCTCCTCTGATTCTGAGGATATTCCTGAAAGGCTATGGGGCAGCTAAGTGTCACAGTGGATAGAATGCTATGCCTGGAGAAAGACTTGAATCCAAATCTGGCAGTATGATCCTTGGGAAGTCACGTCACATCTGTCTCACCTGTAAAACGGAGATCATTAACAGCACCTACCTCCCAGAGTCATTGTTAGGTTCAAATGAGATAATCTTTATAAAGCTCTTAACACAGTTCCTGGCCCATTGTAGATGTTATAAGTGCTTGATTCCTTCCTTCTACGGGCTTCACCCCTTTTCTGATATGTTTTCCCCAATGTTAACTGCCTCAGATTAGTACCTCAGTTTCAATTAAACAATTACAAATTTATTAACATTTAATATTAATAATTTAGTTTAATTAATTAAATTAAAATTAATTAAATTTTAATTAATATCCATTCAGTTTTACAAATTAATATTAACTGTGAAGATATGATAAAAACAGGCACATAGACGTTTTCCCCAGTGTCTGGTGGCATGCTCTCTAGGGAAAGTGAGCTCAGACTTAACACAGTTTCTATATAACATTTGTACCGCCAAGTTCACTTCTGAATTCAACATAATTAATGAATGAATCACTGTTAACCTACCTGACTAGCACTGGCAACCTTAGATCTCTTTAAAGTTACCTATGAGCTCTTATTGCTAAACTGATGGTCTTTTCTCAGGTCTAATCCTTCTCAGCTTCTCTGCTGCATTTGTCACAGTTGACTACTCTTTCTTCCTGGATACTCTTTTTTCTCTGGGTTTTTGTGACACTTTCTCCTACCTGTTGGTCTCATTTATCTGTCTTATCTGTCCATATAAAGCCCTCTAATTGTTTGCATTTTACAAGATTCGATCACCTTTTTTCTCTCCTCTCCTTTCCCTTCCCCTCTCTTTTCTTTATCTCCTCCCTTCCTCTCCTCTCCTCCTCCTCTTTTCTTCTCCTCTCTTTCTTGATAACTTCACCAGTTGCCATGGGTTTAGCTATTATCTTTGTGCAGAAGACTCTTGGATCTACATACTCAGCTTCCATTTCTCCCTAGAGACTGAGTCCCCTTATCACCAGTCGATTGTTGGATATTTAAAACTGGATATCCTGGAAGTATCTCAAACTAACAAGTCTGAAACTGAACTCAGTATCTTTCCCTTTAACCCTCCTCTCTTACAAATTTCTCTATTTCTGTCAAAGGCACCGCCATACTTTCAGTCTCCCTACTTTGTAATTTGTAGTAGTTTCCTTGACTGCTCACTTTGCTTCCCTCCCTACATCCACTCAGTTGCCAGATTTTGCCATTTCTGTTTTTACATCTCTCACCTTTGACCCCTTTTCTCTACTCCCACAGCCATTACATTGTTCAGTCATTCAGTCACGTCCAACTCTTCATGACTCCATGGACCATAACACACTAGGTCCTTCTGTCCTCCTCTATCTTCCGAAGTCTGTTGTTTATTGCTTCCACGGCAGAGATGTTCTGCCATCCCCTTTTCCTTTTACCTTCAATATTCCCCACCATCAGGCTCTTTTCCAATAAGTCCAAAGTATTTAAACTTCAGCTTCAGTATTTGTTCTTCCATTGAGCAGCCTGAATTAGTTTCTTGAAGTATTGACTTGATCGACCTCCTTGCTATCCAAGGGACTCTCAAAAGTCTTCTCCAATGCCACAATTTGAAAGCATTAATTCTAAAGCACTCAGCTTTCCTTATAGTCCAGCTCTCATGGCCAAACATCACTACTGGAAAGACCATAGCTTTGACTCTGCAGACCTTTGTTGGCATTTGTCTAGATTTGTAATGACCTCCTAATTGGTCTCTCTGCTTCCAGACTCTCCTTAAACATGGATCTGACCATATCATTTCCCTATAACAAACACCAGTGACTGCCTATTGCCTCTAGAATAAAATATAAACTCCTGTTAATTTTTCAAAACCTACACAACAACTTGGCCCCAACCTACCTTTCTAACCTCATTGGACATTATTCTCTCTCCCACACTCTGCAGTCCCATCAAACTGGCCTATTTTCTGTTTCTTACTCATGACACTCATTTCCCATCTCTGCTTTTGTGCTGGCCATCCTCTGTGCATGGAATACAAAGGAAGAGAATCTCTCTCTTCCTTTAAGATGAAACTCAGATGCCATCTTCTCCCTGAAGCCTTTTCTAATCTCTCCAACAGCTAATATCCTCTTTCCAAACTCTATCTTGCACTTTACTACTGTGTGTGTGTGTGTGTGTGTGTGTATGTGTGTGTGTGTGAGAGAGAGTGAGAGAGAGAGAGAGAGAGAGAGAGAGAGAGAGAGAGAGAGTGAGAGAGAGAGAGAGAGAGAGATGGGGTTCTTACACATGCATAATGTGCCTCTGTTGGCATGTTCTCATATGGAGGAACCTGGGCATCCTGCTTTCAAGAGACTCCTGATTATATGTAATGGAAGTGTCTTGGATAGACTTAAGTGTATATAGATGCTCTGGTCTGCTGCCCATATGGTTAGTGAATTGTTTCTCTAACTATATTTTCTTTTCTCTTTTGTTTTGACTCCTTTGCCATTGGAGTCTCAAGAGAGACAATGCTTTGAGAGGTCTTGGGTATTCCTCTATCTGAAGTCAACATGTAACCCTGTGGAAAACATATCTCAGTTGTCAGCTTTGTATTTCCTTCTCCAGCTTGTTTTTACAGATGAGGAAACTGAGGCCAACAGGGTTAAGGGACTTTTCTAGGGTCCCACAGCTAGTAAAGGTCAGAGATGAATAGATGGGATTTGTACTCTACTCTTCCTGACTCCAGGTCTAGAGCTCTATCCATTGGCCTGCCTACTAAGCTGCTAAAGGGACTTGTCATCATCACAGTGTTAGAGGATGGATTTTTATTTCCAGTCTTTCCAACTCCAGGCCCAGTCCCCTTTCCATTGTGCCATGCTGCCTCCAGTTGTCAGCTGGGGTCATATTATTATTGTGTTTGTAGCTACAAAAATGCTGCCTTAAGATATTATTAGTCTAAACATCATCTCACACTTTCCCACTCCTGTACCCTTAGTTCACAGTTTTGTTTTCTATAGAAATGTACTGGATTTCAAATAACACTAGGGGTTGATTAGGCTTTGAGGTTTGTTCAGGAAACTAATATTTGTAACATGATTTACATGGGAAAAATGCTTTCAGAATTTCAGACATGCTAGTTCCAGACACATTTTTGGAACATGGCTCACTTGTAAGTTGGGGACAACCTGTTCTGAGAACTAACTGTGGGCACAGACAGCCAGGGACACCAAAAAAGGAAAGAAGGAAGGAAGGAAGGAAGGAAGGAAGGAAGGAAGGAAGGAAGGAAAAAGAAAGAAAGAAAGAGAAAGAAATAGTGGAGTGGAATATGTCCTGGATTTGGATTCTGAGAAGCTGAGTTCTAATTTGGATTTTGTGTGACCTCATGCAAATTGCTTTCATTTCCTCCTTCTATAAAGTGAGGGCTTTGTTTTAGATAACATATAAAGTCTTTCCCAGCTCTAAATCTATGTTTCCATGATCCTAAGTCACTCAACTTGTAGTCTACTTAATGAGATAGAGGTAGTGAGGTACAGTGAAAAGTGAGTTTAATTTGAAATCCCAGGGCCTGGTTTCCTCTGCATCTCAGAAGGCACAGACTAACTCTTTAATGTAGCCCTTAAAAGTTTATAAAGAACTGAGATAATGTTCTTCTTCAAAGAAATATATAAGCAAAGAAAATGATGGACCAGTAGCATGGTAAGAACAATGGATAGTTCATATGTTCTATTGAAATCTTCCTGATGGCTATCTGCTATTATAGAAAGAATGTTGGTTTTGGAGTCAGTTGTTGTTACGTTGTGTTTGACTATTTGTGACCCCATGGACCATAGTATGCTAGGTCCTTCTGTCCTCCGCTGTGTCCCCAAATCTGTCTAAGCTCATATTCATTGCTTCCATCACACTATCCATCCATGTCATCCTTTACCGTCGCCTTCTCCTTTTGCCTTCAATCTTCCCTAACATAGGGTCTTTTCCAATGAGTCCGCAGTATTTAAGTTTCAGCTTCAGTATTTGACCTTCCAGTGAATAGTCTGAGTTAATTTCTTTAAATATTGACTGATTTGGTCTCCTTGCTGTCCAAAGGGCTCTCAAGTTTTCTCCACCATCACACTTTAAGAGCATCAATTCTGTCAGATAACCTGGCCACCCAGCTGCCCACAGGAAAAGAATGGAGCTGGGATTTTACCCTAGGCTGAAACTCCCACCCACAGATCAATTAGGGGAAGGGGAGGGTGGAGTTATGCTCAACAAAGGCTGACTGTTCCCCACCCCTACAGCCCATGAAAAGCCCAGAGTTGAGAGATAGAGCTCTGTGGGGGAGAACAGTTGAATTAGGGAGTCTGTGAGTAAAGTTTAAGAAGACTGGAAAGATAGGAGGGGGACTGGTTGTGAAAGACTTTAAAAGCTAAACTGAGGATTTTATTTGATCCTAGAGATAGTGTAGTTTTAAGGTTTGACAATGATCCTTCCTCTCTCTCTCTCTCTCTCTCTCTCTCTCTCTCTCTCTCTCTCTCTCTCTCTCTCTCTCTCTCTCATATTTCTCCATGTATCTGATGGGGTGATGGGACCTGGCTCCCTAAAAGGAAAAGATCATGTCTCTGAAAGCAACCCAGTCCCTGAATTTTCCCATACATTTATTTCAGCAGCCCAGATCACTGGTGACTTATTCCAGGCTTCTGGCCCACCCAGCCCAGTTGGATACAATCCTTTCACAGTCCCTTTAGGCCCACCCCAGGCTAGTTAATCACTCCTTTCACTATTTCACCTGGCCTACCCCAGATTACTTCATTTCCTGGCCCACCTCAGCCTATTTGCCACTCTTGAATCCCATCCTGATCTTTTCACTGCCCCTTTTTTGTATATAGGTATCAGTCTCACATCCAAGAAGTTGCAGATTCATTAGGAATCTAGCCCAAACTATTGGCATTGCAATAACCCTCGCCACCTTGGTTTAAAGAAGATTTGAGTGCATGAATTATTTCCAGGTGGACCCCCCCTGTACACTTACACTTCGTCGTTTCCAGCAGCCCCAAAGCACATCATATTCATCTCTCTCTACATCCATTCACCTATCCATACATCTGCCCACCTATCCCTCTATCTTCCTCTATGCATCTACTTTATCAGAGGAGTTTATCATTTATCTTTTTTTTTTTTTAAAGAGATAACTGCCTTTTATTGTGTACATTTTGAAATGATTTCCCAATTTCTTGTTTCACAGAAATCATTAAGTATACTCAGCTTAACACATATGTTGTAAACCTGCCTTGCTCCCTAAATAAAAGAAATCATTCCAAAAATTTATCCAGGAGGCCATGTCATCTGACGTCCTCCAAGGACATGCAGATGGATATGATAGACAGATTGCCCCCCATCTGCACCTTCGTTGATCACCATTCGGTATCCTCTCTTCAGACCCAGGTCAGCTGCACATTTCTTGCCGACAATCATTAAGTGTCCAAGAAGATTTTCATCTTCTTCTTCTGCAACAGATATCTGAGTAATAGTTTTCTTAGGTATCACCAGGAAATGAGTTGGGGCTTGTGGGCAAACATCATGGAAAGCAAGACACCTGTCATCCTCAAAAATGATTTTGGCCGGGATTTCCTTGCGAATTATTTTCCCGAAGATGGTGTCTCCCCCGGGCTGGGCAGTCTGAGCTTTGCTGATCTCATCTGCCATAGCGGCGGCTCCCGCCACCCCGGCCGCCGCAGCCACAACGGTCTATCATTTATCTTAGAGGTAACGAGAAACCTGGAGTATATTGGGTTGGGGAGTCCCACGGTCAGATGCCCTAAATAAATGTTTTTTATTCAATTTCTCAAGATAACAACAATAACTCCCACAGTCCATTAACAACATTAGTAAATAACAATAATAAGACTTCCAGGGTCCATCAGCAACATCTTGCTGTTTTCAGTCGTCTTTCAGTCGTTCCCAACTCTCCTGGACCCCCGCTGGGGTCCCTTTGGCAAAGGTGCTGGGGTGGCTTGCCATTTCCTCCTCTAGCGCATTCTACAGGTGAGGAAATTGAGGCAAACGGATTAAGCAACTGTGTGAGCTAATAATAAAACTTTCATGGTCCATTAGCAACATTATTAGTTAATAACAACAATAACAATTATCCAACATTGTTAGCTGTAATAAGAGTTGCCTCCAGCCTCTGTAAACACTTGGGAGGTTGACATCAAAGCCCCAGACTGGCAGGAGGCGGAGCTGCCAAGAAACGGACACGCCTCAAAGGCCTGGAGAACCAATCATAGACTAGGGGGCGTGTCCTAAAGGGCTGTCTGAGCGACGGGCGAGAGTGGCCAATGAGCGTCGCGCCGGCTCTGAGGCGGAGCCAATCAGGCGCGGGTGCTTGCGGTGGCCGGAAGCGGCGGTGGTTCTGGGGCGGTTGTTGAGTGCGGGGGCCGAGCGGGAGTGTTGTTGCTGTGGCTCCCGCTGCTGCTGCTGCTTTTTCTTGCTGCCGCTGCCGCCGCCGGTGACGGGTCCCTTTCTTCCTCCTTCCCAGGTGGGCCTGAGCGGCCGCGGCCCCTGAGGGAGGAGGAGGTGGGAGCGGCCGCCCTCGAGCTCCGCGGTAACGGGGCTGGGGGAGGGGGCGGGTCCGGCCTTAAGCGTCCTCCCGGCCCCGAGGCCCCTGGGACGGGATTCCGCTCGGGCCTCGGGCCACGCCGCCCGGCCGAGGGCTGGTGGGCGCGGCTGCTGTCTGGGCTCCCCTCGGGCCGGCGGCTGTTCTGGCCTCGGGTGGGCTGGAGGACGCGGGGCGGGGGGCGGAGGGAGGGGCGGGGGAGCAGGTGGGCCCGGCCCTGCCAGCCACTCCAACCGGTCCAGGCCTCGTTTTTGGTCTGCTTTTTAACTGGGGAAAAATCCATTCATCCAATTAGAGGGGGGAGAGGGTCCTGATGGAGCCCCGAGATCCCGCAGCCTGCGGCGTGAGGGGGTCGGGGTGCAACCCATCTGGACGCGCCCCCAGGCCCCGGGACCGTGGGAATCCGGGGGAGTGACCGTTGGCCTTGTGCCTTCCCGCATGAGCGGAATAATCTGGCGTCTGTGGCTGAAGAGGCCGCGCTTACGAGCAGCCCCCCTAGCTGGAAAGAGCCCAGCAGCCAGTGGGTGTGTGACCCTCCTGCGGGCCTTAGAGCCTCCCGAGCTCCCTGCGCACCCACAGCCTTGTAAGCTCCGAGGGGACCTGTTGAGGATCCCGGGACAAACTTGGAGAGGAGGAGCTCGGGGGTGTTCCGTGCGTGTCTTCTTAGAATCGAAAATGAAAGCGCCAACGTTTTGTTTTCTCTCCTAGACCTGGGCAAGCTTTAAAGATGGCTGAAGTGATAGAACAGGAAACTCAGCTCTGTGACAACTGGTAAGGACATTACCGCGGGGACTCCTCTGCCCCTGCAGCCCCTCCCTCCCCAGCCCCGCCGCTCCCCAAAGCGATGGGGGCGCCGCCCTGCCTTCTCAAGAGGACACAGTGGCGGCACGGGTCAACGTTTGGAGTGGAAATGCCCCTAAATTTAGAGCACAGCGCCTTCTTTGTGGCTTGGGGTCTCCATTCCAGAGTTCTGCCATGTGAGGGCTTGCTTGTGTGAGTTCTCTGTAAAGTAGTCTTTTAGGCAAGTGCCCCTCTGGCCCTCCAACAGCCAGGGGGGTGATGACTGCTCTTTGAGGGCCTCTGTCCTTAGGGCCTCCCACGCCCATGCTTGGTTAGTGACCTCTGCTTCAGACAGGCTTGTTGGACTTCACTTTTCGTAGAAGTTTGCTGTGGTCTTTAAAGAAGGACTGAAAAGTGAGGCTGTGGGGCCAGAGTGGGACTAGATTTGGGTAAAGTGCTCATTTTGGTAATTTGAGTATTTTCTTTCTGGGGTGTTAGGAGACTGGTCTTGCTCTTTGCTGTGAGCCAGTCCCCTCTTGGGGCTTGTTTGCTCCTCAGTGAAATAAATGGAGAAAGGGAGGGAGGATGAGGTCAGGTGCTTTCAGGCTTCTTCCAGGCCTAACAGTCTGTGATTTTGTGTCAGGAAACTTAGACATATAGATCCTAGAGCTGGAGTGCACCTTAGTGGACACCTATTCCAACTGCACCATTTTATTTTTATTTGTGAAATCCAGTTTTGTTTGATTTTCAGGTCTGTATCCTCTCACCTTCCCTCTTCCCACAGCTGAGAAATCAAACAGGTATTAAAGCAAAATAAATTCCTTTACTGGTCAGCTTCCTCTTTGTATAGAGGGAGGTGGAAACTGAGACCCTGAGAGGTTTGGTGCCTGACTCCAAGGTCACATTATAATGGATTAGCCATAAATCTGACTGGAATTTTAATATCAATAATCCATGTGACAGCGTGATGTGCCACAGGGGATATAAGCGTTTTGGCTGTCTGGAGCCTTTTCAGAAAGATGTTTTTAAATACACAAAATAAATACCTGGGATTACTAGAGAAACCAGTATGTTGAAATAGTTATCAGTATGGTAACCAAGTTGAAAAAGCCCAGCCAGCCCAGGTAATAAAGAAAGCTGGCCTTCGAATCAGGAAGAACTGGTGGTCCATCCTGTCTCTGACCCACCAGCTTTATGACCCTGGGCACTTACTGTCTCAGGAGACCAGAAGAGCTGCTGAAAACTATGAATTAGAGAGGCCTTGCTGTCTTCAGTATCAGTGGAGGTACTGTCAACATTGGGAGTCCTTCCTCTCCTCCTTGCTTCTCCCCCAGCACAAAAAAAGTAGTGTGATTGACATGACTTTTTAGAAATTTTTCTGAATTAGTGTTTATATGATGTTCCAGTACCAAAGAGTGACTGCCCTGTTTGCCTTAGTTGCTCAGTGGGGGTGTGATTTTTACCTCTTCCCAGCCTGTCTGTGCTAGGATTTTACTATAGGAGAAAAAGCTGCAGGTAACCCTTGTTATCTTTTTGAATGGAATTAAGATCTCTCTTCCCCTCTAATCCAGTCTTCTCACTGTTGCCAAACTGAGCTTCCTAAAACAGATCAGACCATGCTCAAATCTGCTTAGAAATCTTTAGTGGCTCCTAGTTACCTCTTGGATGAAATCCCCAGGGCCTCTCTCCTGGCTGCTCTTCCCTCCTCTTAGGGTATATGTCCCTATTACTCTCCTTCACGTACTTTCTGACAGTCAGATCAGCAGAGTTCGAAAGCTTTTTTCCAGATGTCCAGCAGGCTCCCTCAGTCTTCTCTCTGCCTTTACCTTGGTGGTATTCATGGCTCCATGTGTTCACTTGTCTCTGCCCCTGAGTTTTCTCTTCCTTGGAAGCTCAGCCTCTGGGCCTCTGCCTCTGAGAGGCCTTTCCTCCTCTTTTCTGGTTTTGGCACTCTCCTTTGTGGTACTTTGGCAGAGGCTTGGTAGAGTGAGGGCTGTGACTTTGGTTTAATGGTTGAGGAAGGGTGGTCCTAACTCGGTGCCTGCCATAGAGTTGCAGAGCTTGACAGATACTTGTTGAATTGAATTGAGGAAAGGGATTAAGTCTGGTTTTCCCTCCCTCCTTCCTTCCATCCTTCCTTTCTCTTTCTTGGTGTTCTTTTTATTTTTTGGAGGGCCACTGGGGTTAAGTGACTTGGCCACGGCCACACAGCTAGTTTTTTTGTGTGTGTGTGTGTGTGTTAAGTGTCTGAGTCCGGATTTGAACTCAGATCCTAACTCCGGGGCTGGTTCTCTATTCACCGTGCCTCCTAGCCTCCCCTTTCTTGGTGTTCTTCCTACTCCTTTGTCATCTATGGCATGAAATGGTGTATGTGGCCTGAGCCCTCACTGCAAGAAATCATTTTAATCGCATCATTTCTTGTTATTGCAGTGGTTTTTACTTTGTCTTCCTGCCTCCAGCTTCTCCCTCCCTCTCCATCTCTGTACGGAACCTGTGAAGTGGTGTCCTCCAGGTTAGATCGAGATCAGGTCACTTCTCTGCTCAAGGAGCTTCTGTCTGTCTCCGCATTCCCACTGTGGTCTTGGGTTAAACTGCAGACCCCTGCCCCTGCTCGGCACAGAAAGCCTCTCACCATCCAAATCTAGCCCGGTTTCCTGGGCACATTGACCATCATTCCATTTGACCCTCCTCCAGCCAAACTGGCCTTCACACTCCTCTCCATTCTCAGCCTTCCTTCTGCCTCTGGGCCTTTGCACAGGCTGGCCCCCCCCCAGCTCTTCCTCACCTCTGTCTCTTGGAATATCTCAGATGTGCTCTCCTATACAAGGTGTCAGTGCCTTCCCGTTTAATCCCTAGGTATTTGATTTTTGTGTGTTATCCTGTATGATTCCCAAGAATATACCTCCCTCCCCTGGTGCATTGTGGGCTTCCAGAGTGCAAGAATTGGCTTGCTTTCCTGGGGTATCGTGTGTGTGTGTGTGTGTGTGTGTGTGTGTGTGTGTGTGTGTGTGTGTGTGTGTGTGTGTGTGTGTGTGTGTGTGTGTGAGAGAGAGAGAGAGAGAGAGAGAGAGAGAGAGAGAGAGAGAGAGAGAGAGAGAGAGAGAAAGAAAGAAAGTATACAGCAACACCTGAAGACTGTCAACTTTTATTTGGAAACATTAGTACTACTTCTGGTGTTAGAATGATGTTATTTTGTCATGAATTCGGTCTTGGAAAGGACTTTTTCCCAAGTCAGAAAACCACTACCACACCAGGAAGCAGCCTTCAGGCCCATGACAATGTATAAATAGCTGTGCAGAGACTCACAGAGGCTGGGTTGTTGCTACCTTACAGCAGAGCCAATGAAAACAGGGCAATTTAAAGCAAAGCCATTTATTTAAAGAAAAAGCTCCAGCTGGAAGGAATGTGACTAAGCACCCTCCAGTGCATCCTCCCTCAAACAAACCCGGCTTCTAAACCTTTGGAGCTCTTGTTTTCCCATTATTCCTATTTAGCCAAAGGTTAAGGTAGTTTTCTTTTGTTGTGCAAAATTTGAGCTGTAATCCAGCTTGGAGGCCCAAGCTGGGCAACCACAGAGGGAAGCATTGATTCATTAGGATAGATGGCACCTGATGCCTTGTCCAGAGCCAAGGCATGGCCGGGGATTGAGAGTGAAGCTCTTCCTTTTCAGGGCTCTGGTCTTGGGCTTCTGGTCTCAGACTTTTACCTGGTGGGTGGGAGTGGGCTGAACAGTATTTTACTGAGGATCCTGGTATTACGGTCTCCTGTTTGTCTAAACACTGATTTCTGTCTAAGGTGAGATTTCATCATTCATCGGTTCTTCCTCTGGGGTTTCTGCCCTTGTGTTGAGATTGAGATAGAGAAAGGCAATGTTTTCTCTCTTAACAGCAACACTACCTGGCTCTGGCTATAGCACTGAGAGGTGTGTGTGTGTGTGTGTGTGTGTGTGTGTGTGTGTGTGTGTGTGTGTGTGTGTGTGTGTGTGTGTGTATGTCTCCCCGTCCGTGTGTGTCCGTCCATAGACACATACATTTATCAAGTGCTACTAATTTTATCATTAACTTCTAGTGGCACATTTTAGGGGGTGGTTGAGGGGATTCTCTGATTGATTATGCCTTTGAAAAATTTGCCAGCTCAGGCAGTTGTGTTTTGTCATGAATATCTTCCAGCCTTCTTCATTTCCTTCACCTAAGACTTATATAAATCAATAAATACCTTATGGATGGTTGGGTTTTCAGCAGAACTTAACTGACAACCTTGTAATGATTAATTCATCAAAGTTTGTGGTTAGTTTAGATCTGGCTTCTTGAATGAATCTAATTTTAATTATTAAATTTCTGAGAAATTTTATGTGAATTGGAAAAATCCAAAAGCACACTGAACATGTCTCTGTCAGTAGTTTAAAAAAAAAAAACATTTTGGTGTTTTGTTTTTCTCTCATTTTAATTTCCAAATCCTGTTCTTCCTCCCCTCACCCAAAGAGCCCTCTCTTATAACAGGAAAATGAGGGTGGGAAAGGGTTGAGCACAAACAGCTGATCAGCTCCCAGTGCCAACGTCCCTGCTTGTTCCATACCTGCATCTGTAAAGGGACAGGGAGCTGCATATACATAATCTTCCTGGTCAGGCGCTTGGTCATAAGAATCAGATGTTTCATTTCCTTTGTTTCCTCTTAATAGTTATCTCTGTTTTTCTGATTCTGCTTCCCTTTGCATTAGTTCCTATAAGGCTGCCCAGGCTTATTATTATAGTTTATATAGATTATAGTTTATAGTTTGCAGTTTTTTTTTTTTTTTTGCTTTTTGGAGGGCAATTGGGGTTAAGTAACTTGCCCAAGGTCACACGGCTAGGTTTTTGTTTGTGTGTGCATTAAGTGTCTGAGGCCGGATCTGAACTCAGGTCCTTTTGACTCCAGGGCGGACGCTCTACTCACTGCCACCTAGCCACCCCTATAGTTTGCAGTTCTTTTAAGAACTGTTCACATCCTTTGCCACTTAACCTTTGTGGAATGACTTGGTCTTATATGTGTGACCCTGTCTTCTTCCCCATCACCCCCAAATATCTTGGGATATCATGCTCTTATTGTAGGGATTGATGCCAGGAACTTTTTTTTTTTTGACAGAATTCCTTATCCCAGTTGCATTGATTTTATTGGTGCAAAAACATTTCAATTGCATGTAATCAGGGTGATCTATTTTACTTTTTGTGATTACCTCTATACCTTGTTTGGTTGGGAATTCTTCCTTAAACCTTAGTGTGAAAGGTATGAGCTAAATTTTTTTTTAATTAAGGATTTCTAAATTTTTTCCTGATTATCTCCTGGGTTATGTGTCTACTGTGAGCTTAATGTGGCACATGTTGAAACTTATTAGAATCTGGTTTTTTTTCCAAACTATTTTTTGAATATTCCCAGCAGTTCTTGTTAAGCAGGAGGTTCTTTCCTAAATAATTTATATTCTTATGTTAATCAAACACTGAGTTAAGTTTGATAGTTTCTGATTTTTCCTTATCCATCTCCTAATGACCATACTATTCTATATTTTAACCAGTATCAAAGTTTGTATAGTACTGCTTTATAGTATGATTAGAGGTCTAGAAGGACTACTGCTTCCTCATTTATACCCCACCCCCCCATTTCCCCCAATTTCCTTTGAAATTCTAGACCTTTGTTCATCCAAATGAATGTTGTCATTTTGTCTGGCGCTATGAAGTGACCTCTTGATAGTTTGGTATAGCACCAAATTTGTAAATTAATTTAGGTAGTGTTGTCAGTCTCAATCTGTAGTTTTATTTTACTTCATTTTTTTTTGCCTTTTGAAGGGCAGTTGGGGTTAAGTAACTTGCCCAAGGTCATACGGCTAATAAGTGTTAAGTGTCTGAGGCCAGATTTGAACTCAGGTCCTCCTGACTTGCACCACCTAGCTGTCCCTCAAATTTGTAATTTAAAAAAATTTTTAGTATTATGAGATGATGTTGATGGGCTAGGTCTGATGAACCCAGGCCCCTTGAAAATGCCACTCTGGAACTTAGAAATATACTAGTTTAAAAAGAAAGAAACTTATAGATACCTCTACCCTTCCCTGGGATCCACAGAAAGCCTCCAGAATCCTGCCAACATCCTGATAGCAACCATCAGGGGTAGACTGGTGGAAAGCACAGGGGGGTGGTCTATGTGGTACTGGCAGCCACTGAGACCTACCAGGCTAGAACCACAGCAAGGGTCACATAAGACTTAGTTGCTGCTGCTGTAAAGAGGAGGAGAGCTTGTAATACAATATTTCAAAAGGCAAGTGATGTAGGTTTCTAAGCAAGAATACCATATAATGTAAAACTAAGTACAATCCTTCAAGGGAAAAAATGGATTTTTAATGGAATAGAAGATTTCCAAGCTTTACAGATAAAACTGAGAAGGCTCTTTGAAATGGAAACTCAGGTGTTAAGAAACAGAAAGGTAGACACATTGGGTGAATTGAATCAAAGGTAATATGGGGAATGAATTTTTTTGCATGTTAATTGGGAGATAAGAAACTAATGGCTTCTCAAAATCCTACTTTAAGGGTTTATATTATTGTATAGTTGTTTTCAGCTGTGTCTAACTCTTTGTGACCTCATTTGGGGTTTTCTTGGCAGAGATAATGGTGGGGTTTGCCATTTCCTTCTCCAGCTCATTTTACAGATGAAGAAACTGAGGCAAACAGGGTTAAGTGATTTGCCCAGGGTCACATAGCTAGTAAGTATCTTGAGGCTGGATTTGAGCTATGGTCTTCCTGACTCCAAGCCTAGCATTCTATCCACTGTACTACCTAGCTGCCCAGTTAAAGGTCGTTGGAAAAAAAGGTAAAAATGACAGAGGGTCCATGTTTTGTTTTGTTGATCTCAGAAGACAAAAATGGGAAGAACAGAGTACAGTATTAGGGAAGAAAAGGATTATGACTTAATGTCAAAAGACCAGATCTTGATGACAATATATAAGTACAAAAGATAGGTTACGTACATAAGATGAAGAACATAATTCTAGAGGATGGGGGAGGGTAAATAGGTGTCCTGCAAACTTCCCTTTCATCTGAATTTGATAAAGGTGGATTGAACACACACCTTTTTAAATTTAATCTATTCCCATGTGAAAATCTAGAGAGGGGGAGAAGGGGGCCTGCAGTGTGTGTTCAAGGCCCCCCTTCTCCCCCTCTCTAGTTTTTCATACGGGAATAAATTTAAAAGGGAACTAGGAAGCGACATACGTAAATAGGGAAAAGAATATCTTTGCCGCTAGTTTCTCTGAGAAAGATCTCATTTCTAAGCTAGAGAATTCAGGTGATAAAACTAAGCCATTACTCAGTAGATAAATGGCCAAGGGATATGAACAGGCAGTTTGGAAAGGAAGAAATGCAAGCTATCTACAACCATATATAATGTTCTAAATCACTAATAATTTGAGAAATAAACAAAATCAAGCTTATTATACCCATTAGACTGGCAGAGATGACGAGAAGAATGACAAAAGTGTTGGAAAGCAGGGTCCTGGTGCACTGTTGGTAAAGCTGTAAATTGGTCCATGGTTTCTAGAAAGCAGTTTTGGGAAGTGTTATGCCTCCCAAATGACTAACCGTCCACTCCTTGGACCACTACCAGACCTGTGCTCTAGAGATCTGAGAAAGCAGGAAGTATAGGTACAGAAATATTTATAGTAGCTGTAGTGGCCACAGATTAGAAATGAAAGGATTGTACTCCAATAGGCAAATTGACTGATCAAAATTGGGTTTCTGAATCCAGTAGAATAGTGTTGTGCCATAACATGGTGAAACGGAGTTTCAGAGCCAGCTGGGAAGAGCTTGTATGAAGTTAGGCAGAGTGATGCGAGCGGCACCAGAACAGGTAATTAATGATTAACACAGGCATGAAGGAAAATGACTCAGCTTGGATAAGTCTGTCTGAGCCCCGTTCTGGGAGAGATGCTTCATGCTTAGCCTTCTGTCAGAGCTGATGAGCCTAAAATGTAGACACACAGGATTGGGGCGTGGCTGTGGGCGTGGCCAATGGGGGAATTTGATTTGCCTGAACTAAGTATTTCTGATAAAGATTCTGTTACTTGTTTTGTTAAACTCAGTGGATGGGTTTAGTGGGAGGGAGAGATGATAAAAAGCATGTAAAAATAATGTTTTAAAAAACAAAATGTAACTTAAAAACTTGCACAAGTCCCTAGGTCTTAAATCAGTTCTAGGTCAAAGTTTGGCAGCTTTTCTGAAAGCCAGGGACTGGGGATGGGGTTGAAGCAATCAGAGATTTTGGTAGTTTTTTATCTTCTTTACCCCAGTTATCCTCCTTTCACAATAAAGTTTTTGCCGGGGGCGGAGCGGGGGGGGGGTTTGCCCTTGGGGAGATGAGTTTAAGATGCCCATGGAATATCCAGAAGGTTATCCAGCAGGCAAGCTGATGGTGCCTCAGGAGAGAATCCCCTATCCTGTGGTGCTCACGGAACCTTTGGGAGTTGAGAGGTCCCTTTGTATTGTGGTTTTGGAGGACCAAATGGTGATTATGTATGAGGATTGAGAGGCTGTCGCCATCATTAAAGGTTTGTTCATTTCCTTGTCTTTTCTGTGCTAGACTAAATCCCAAGAACTGATGTTAATCTCTTGTCTTAAGGCTGATTTACAAGTACATCCATTGTCTAATTTGGTCCATCCAGCAGTATGGAGGTGGGTATGGTATTGCCCTCCTGTGACTGATGCCAGTCACACAGACTCAGAGAGGTCGTTACTTCCAGTGGGTGCAGCCTCAGTAGGTGTCAGTGGTGAGATAGGGCAGCCATGACATCTATTGCATCTTTGACTGCCTTAAAAAAACCTGTGTTGCATCCAGGTACTTGCAGTGTTGTCTTGAATTCTGGGTAGATTTTTTAAGGAAGGACTAAAACTGAAGGGTCCAGAGGAAGGAATCCAGAATGGCCAAGGACTGTGGTATGCTGTGGTATTATTTAAAGGAACGAGTTGGATGTTTAGCTTGAAGAACAGGAAAAAAAAAACCTAGGAGAGGGGGAAATGTGAACTCTCCTAAATATTTTGATGGGTTATTGGGCTGTCTTATAGAATAGGCATGAGACCTGGTCTGCTTGGTGCTCAGAGGCTGGAACTAGAAGAAATGGGTGGACGAGAGAAATTGAGGCTTTCAGCTGCTCAGTAATGGAAGTATCCATAAATGGTCTGCTAAGCTCAGTGGCATGGGAGCTGTACCAGCCAAGGCTGGACCACTTCTCATCAGGGATGTTGTGGGGAGAACGTGTTCGTTCAGATCTCGGCCTCTTGCCAGCTCGGAAATTCTCTGGCTAACTTGTGACCATATAGCTGGAGTCAGGCTGCAGGTGATCCTGGTGTCTCCTCTCAGGCCAGCCCTCTCTCCACCCTAGTAAACATCAGATAACAAATATATGTTAAGTGTTTTGGAAATAGTAAGTTGCTATTACAGATCTCTGCTATTTTATTACTTACTCCATGTTACCTTGTATCACATTTAGTTGTAGTGCTGAGATTGTCTAATTGAGTGGTTCTCAAAGTATGGTCTAAGAACTTGAGACCCTATTAGGGGCTCTTCAAGATCAAAACTGTTTTCATCAAACTAAGATGTTATTTGCCTATTAAAATATTCCTCCATTTTCTAACCACACATCTTTGTGAGTAAGGCTGGATTTTCTTCATACACTTGCACCAAAACAACACATATCACAACAAATTGAATACAGAAGCATTTGAGAATTCTGCCTTTCTTCTGTTAAGTCAGAGATTAAAGAGATTTGCAAAAATATGTAAAACAATGCTATTCTTATAATAAATTATCTTTTGTTTTGGAAAATAGTTTTTTGTGTTCTTTTCATTATTTTTTTTTAAAGCAATTGGGTTAAGTAACTTGCTCAACATTATGCGCCTAGTTATTTTATGTGTGGGTGCTAATTTTCCGGGTCCTTCCGACTCCAGGGCTGGCGCTCCACTGTGCCACCTAGCTGCCCTAAAATTGCCTTTTTTTTTTTTTTTTGGAGGGCAATTGGGGTTAAGTGACTTGCCCAAAGTTACATGGCTGATTTTTGTGTTAAGTGTCTGAGGCCAGATTTGAACTCAGGTCCTCCTGACTCCAGGGCTGGTGCTCTATTCACTGTGCCACCAAGCTGCCCCTTTTTTCGTTATTTTTAAATGAATTTATAAAATTAAGAAGACATCCCTTTTGATTTCTAATGTGGTATATATATCAATACAGGTAATCCAAATAAAGCTTTTGGGGGTCTTTGATTTTTAAGAGTGTAAAGGGGTCCTGAGACCAAAAAGTTTGTGAACTTCAGTCTCATTTATCTTTTTCTTCTGTCTTAACTGTAGAAGCTCTATCAGTATTCATTGAATTGAATTGGTTCTTTGTTATATGAGTTGGGTATGTTGTGCTTTTGGGCAGGGCCAGACTTAGAAAAACCAAACCTGGTCCAGACTTCTTGGCAGACAACTTGATTATTATTGGTGTGTAATTAAACTCTGGGTGGTGAGTGAGGCTGGCAGAACCTGGAGAAGACTGAAAATGAGGATAGCTTAGAGATCATAGGATTTAGAATTCGGAGGGACCTTTGAGAACAGGACATCTTCACCTTTTGTGCGTAAGGGCAGTGTAGGGAGTATAGGGACATCCTTTCAGAACAATGATGTTAAGCCCATAAAATAACATACATAGGGTTTCAAAGGAAACTAGTGATATTGAAATATAGTTTTTAAAATATATTATTCTAAAAAATAAGTAAATGTTCCCCAGGTTCAGAACCCCTGTTCTAGAACACATCATCAAAGGTTCTCTTTAATTGACAGGGAGCTGACCCCCAGTGACTGAGTGACTTTAGTAGCAGACCCTGGGCTACAGCCCAGAGCCTCCTGATCCACTGCAGAGGGCTGGCTTCCCACCCTTTAGAAATGAACCAAATGGAGTCCAAATCAGCCCACACCTTCAGATTACATTGTGGGATAAATGCACAGACAGATGGGAAATGTGTTCAGTTCAGAGGTTTTCCTTGGCCCAGAAAAGTTCTACAGGTGGGGTGTTTTCTTTTTTTTTCCTCTTTTGTACTTTTTTCTTCTTTCTCTCTTTTTCTTTAAAGTTTTAATCAGAAAAGCAGCTGGGGAAAAGGCTACTTGTGTTCTAGAGTGACCTGCTGGGGGAAGCCTAGAGGGCTCCAGCAGCATGGCAGCCAGTGTGCCTCATGGGTAATTTTGTTTGAATGACTGAGTCACTTTTCAGGCTTCAAACTCCTCCTGGAGGATTTTTTCTGAGACTAGAGAAGAAGCACCTGTTTTTAGGTTTTAAGTGTGTGAGGGCAAAAGCATTCATTTACAAAGCATTCATTTAGCTGTTTCCTTGGCCTTTGGGGGGTGGGGCTTATTTTCAAAGTAATTTTAGGAGATTTTTATGGTGGCAGCAGTGAATAGAGCACTGGGTTTGGAATCAGGAAGACTCCTCAGTTCAAATTCAGCCTTAGACACTTACTAGCAGTGTGACCCTGGGCAAGTCACTTCACCCTGTTTGCCTCAGATTCCTCATCTGGAGGAGATGGCAAACCCTTCCAGCATCTCTGCCAAGAAAACCCCAAATGGGGTCACTGAGAGCAGACATACCTGACCAGTAGCATGGGAAGGAGGTGGACTGGACTGGAATAGATTAGGCGTAAGGACCTCTGCAGTTCCAAGTCTAGTGGGAAGATGGGCTTTTTGATGAGTTAGTAAGAAGGGAGATGACCTTCCCTGTGGAGCGAGCCGCAAAGGTGAGGAGGCAGAGAGACCCCAGGCAGGGGGTCTTGTGTTCCCTGCTGGAGCACTCATGCGGGCCAGGTGCAGAGGAGACGGGTCAGGTGGCCTGCCCAGGGTCACCTTGCTAGGTCAGGATTGCGTCCTCACAGTAGGGAAAGACTGATTGGGCTAATGCTTTCTTTTCTCATGGCCCATGAAGTGATCTACATTTTCTTTTCTTTTTTTTTTTTTTTTTTTTTTAAGTTTTATTGGAGTCTTGTTTTCATAGGGTGTTCATTTCTGAATTCAAACCCCAGGAGACCAAGGCTTTGTGACCCTCGCCCTCAGCTGACAGCCTGAGCATTGATCAGTGCCTTCTGTGTGTGGGAGCATGGCTCCTCCAGAGGCAAGGGGGCTTGGGGCTGTTGTTTCTGCGTCCCTCAAGTCAGTTCCTGCCTTCTTGTTCACCAGGGCTCTCTGAATTCCTGCTCATTTGTTGTTTCTTACAGAGCAGTTCTATTCCCTGGCTTTTGTTCACCTAGGCCCTGGTGAGGGGCTCTCCAAGTTTCCAGTTCTTTGCTGCTGCCACAAAAATGTTGTGGCATTATTGCTATTAATAATAGCAGCCAGACTTTAGAGAGTTTACTCTTCTTGATTTCCTTGGGCTGGGTGTGCACCTCCCTATGCCCTTGGATCTCTGGGTTGGAGGGTTTGGGCTGGTTAGTCATTTTCTTAGCGTAATTATAAATTGCTTACCAGAATGCTTGGCTCACTTCCCAGCTCCCCTGCATTGCATTCATGCCCTTGTCTTCCCATGGCCCTTTAAGGAGTCTCAGCTTTTGCTATCTCCCACATTGCAGGGTATGAGGTGAAACTTTTAAGTTAATTTTAACTTGCATTTTTCTGATGGGTGACTGGAAACAGTCTTTTTTCTAGTTGCCAGTAGTTTGCACATCTGCTTTGGAGAATCCATTAATCAGGGGGCCTTTATTAAGTGGTGAGCCCTGTACCCTAGCACAGGGGAGAGAGAGTGTTAAGAAATGAAGCCCCCTCTGGCCTCAGGGAGTTTCCTTTCTCTTCTGTAGGGAGGTAACTCTACAAGGGAAAGGGCAGCGGGGGTGGCCTGCCAGCTAGGCCTTCAAGGAGAAGCAGGGCCTGGGGCTCTTCTGTGTCTTTCTTGAATTTAGAGTTTTGAACTTGACTACTTCAACTTTTATTTTTTCCTGGATTTGAAACCTGAATCTGTTCCTCATGTGTTCCCTTAAATTAGTCACCTCTGTATGATGGGATAATTGTGGATTACTCATTGTGTGGGGGGGCTGGATGAAGACTCAGAGTGTTACACAGTTAACCCAAACCTTAGAAAATGAAGCCTTCTAAAGCAGGGGAAGATGAGGAGAATAAAGGAAAAATGTCAGGAGAGCACCAGGCCGTGCCTGCCAGGACTTGAAAGGCCCCAGGAACAGGCATTGGAGCAGGAAGTGTTTTGTGTTGCAAGGCACAGAGCTGTCAGTAAGTACACTTTTATTTTGTTTGTTTCGGTAGCAAAAGAGAGATTCCCATGCCCAACTTCACCATCCATGAAATTCACTGTCGACGGAACATCGGTGTGTGCCATGTCTGCAGGGAGCCAGTCCCCAAATCTGAAATGAAGGCCCATGTGGAGCTGGAGCACAGCCAGGTAGCTCAATCATCTTCCATATTCACAACCCAACAGTGCTGGGAGCTTCAGAAAACAGATTTAACCATTTTCCACTCTCCCTAGGTGACCTGTAAGTGTAACATGAAGATGGAAAGACAGCAGTTAGCGAATCATGAGGTTGGTGTCCTTGGCCTCCAGAAGGAGTCGGCTACATTGGGTCTCACTTGGTCACACAATTTACTTGTACTTGCAAAGCAGCCGCTGCTCCCACGGCCTTCCCCTTGAGAGCCACCTCTGCTGTCAGGGGATGGTTGGGTCAGCATTGATTCAGCTGGCACTTCCTTCAGAGCTCGCTTGGCTGGCTGCATGCTTGCCCAGGCTTGTGCCGGACACTCTTGTGTGGACTCTTTGGCACAAGGCCTGACCAGTATCTCATCACTCCATTCTGACCTTCTGGTTTCTCACTCGCCACTTAGACCTGCACAGACTTTCAAAGAGTATTTGGTGAGAACTCAACATGAGTAGAATCTATACAGATTCACACTGTAGGGGAAGGAGCTGGCCGGTTGACCTTCCACTTGGATCAGAGAAGGGAGAAACTAGTAAGGGCCATCCTGCCCCATAGATAGGACACAAGCAGACAGTGCTTCAGTATCTTGTCAAGACCTTTTCATGGCTTATGGTTTCTCTGCTCTTCTGGAGCATTCAGGAGTGATTTACGGGATTTTGTTAGCGAGTGGCTGGTGGTAGCAGGTGAAAGATGAAATGAGTAAGGAAATGGAAGTTGCACCTTCCGAGCATATCAGTTTATTAAGCACTGCATGCCAACTGACTAAGGAATCAGTACTGGGTCCCTCGCTTTGGCACTGCACTCCACATACAGGCAGAGACAGATTTTTGTGCATTAAAAGAAAACAATTAACCAGCTAAAAGCCAGGATACAAAATCAGGTGGTCTGATGTCTATTTGGAGGAAAAATTAGGGACTTTTCAAGTTGGGAGGGGGAGAGCAAATAGGAGCAATTCTCTGCAATCAGGAAAAGAGGTGTCCCACTTCCCCAGGCCCCCATAAACAGAGAAACGTGGAAAAATAACTGAGTCACCAGCACAGTGCCAGTTTTCAGATAAGACAGAGTGGGTTGCTTGAGATGTACAATTGTGAGGAAAGTCCTTTCATTGGTCTTTGGATTTGACCTCAGTCCTTGGTCCAGGGTCTCTAGCCAGCAGGGAGGGGTGGTCAGCTTCCCAGCCACACAAGGCTAGGTTCAAACAACGCAGTAAAGTCTTCTCCCAAGACAGAAATTGGATACCCCCTAATTGAGTAGAAAGGGGATCTGAGCCAGCTCCAGGCCAGGGAATTCACTCAGTTCTCACTGACTCTTCATAGGCTCCACTCTCTCCCTGGCGTCATTCTTTCAGTGCTAAAGGCATGGGATGTCTAACTTTGAAGCATTCTTTGGTTCTCTCAGCATGATGGCTATAGATTATACAAGCCTTAGAGATGGTGCTGCATTACAATTAGAGCCTCAAGCTTCAGAGGCAAGAAATGGATACATTCTTATCACAAGAGTCCTTCACGTATATTCACTGATTTTAATGACCACTTCCCTCTAGGTATAAAATCCAGTTTGTTCATATTCATAACATATTCGTATGTTACTGCTTGGAGGGGCCTGTTTTAAACTTGGCAGTTGCTGGCAGGGCTGTGCCTAAGTCCACAAAGGTTGTGCAGTGCAAAATCCCCTGACCTCCTGGCTTCCCAAGTCAAGCCCCTTGCAGGAGGCTTAGCACGAGAGTTGGGTAGGTGGCTAGCTCATTGAGTAGGATCTCCAAGAGCATGTGTTGGGGGGCTGGGAACGGCCCATTAGCCAGGCCAGGTGGGGGTGGATACAGAGAGCCTCGTGGCTGCACATCTAGCCCAAGGATGCGGCCTGGGCCCCTGAAGCAAACCTGGCTACTCTGTTTGCAGGCCCTGGAGTGCCCCTTGAGGCTTGCCGTCTGCCAGCATTGTGAGTTGGAGCTAGCATTTCTCAAACTGAAGGACCACGAAGATTACTGTGGGGCCCGCACTGAGCTCTGTGGCAAGTGTGGCCGGAATGTTCTGGTGAAAGCCCTCAAAGCTCACCCTGAAGTGTGTGGGAGAGAGGAGGAGGAAAAGAGACAGGCAAGAACCAGGCCTCTCCATGGCTATGAGAGTGAGGAGGACGAGGATGAGGAAGAAGAGGATGATGATGAGGAGGAGGAGGATGGAGCATGGTTCATAGCACAGACTGTTCAGAACATGCTGGGTCCTGAAAACCCCAGTAGACCTCTGCGGAAGCTTTCGAGGTCCCTGGATGGCCCCTTTTATAACCGGCTCATAGGCGGCCAGATGACAAGAAATGCAAACCGAGGGGCTAGGTCGGCCATGCAGCTGGACCAGAATCGAGGTGAGCCGTCCTGGGCACTGCTGGGTGTGGTGGAAAAGGGTTGCAGGCTGTGCTTTTGAGGAGCTAAGGCCTTTGGTGTTTTCTGAAGGGAGGGATCGGGGTGGGGTGATGATGAGTGGGGGCATCTGGCCTCCTTCCCACTCTCCTCTCATGTGATGAAGGAAGCTTCCCTGGCAGACCTGGTGGCAATTCTGCTTTGGTGTGAAATATGAAATGGCCAGCCTCAGGTAGGGAGCTGACCGTGGGAGTGCCCGCCTGCCTCTAACGTGTCTCTCTGTGTGCTGATTTTTGCTGAAGTGGAGAAACAGGAGAGGCACACGGGCAGTAAAAGCCAGCTGTCCCCTCCAGTGTCTGGTGAGGAAGATGCCCATTTGGACTACATGCTGGCCCTGAGCCTGCAGAGTGAGAGTGGCGCCCCTGTCAACACCGCCACCCACCTTGAGGATTTCTGGAGAGCTGTGTGTGCCGAAGACCTCAGCTCGGCTGATCATCTGGGCCAGGCCCGGGACACCGACCTGCTCTACACTGAGCCTTTCCTAGCCAAGGAGGGTCCAAAGGAGTCAAAGAGTAAGTTTAAGAAAAATAAAACCTTTCCATAAGCAGGGGACCCACTTAGGGATGAAGTTAAGGAACAGGAGCCTGGGAGGCCTCTTGTGGCAGAGCCCAGGGGGCCCCTGGGGCCATGGCCTGTGGTCAGGGGTCTTCCCCGTGGCCCCTGATGAGAGTTCTCAGGATGAGATGGAGAAGAGGGGCTGACGGTGCAGGGGTGGGTCAAGGTTCGGGTTGTCCTGCATGTGCGTGAGAAGGCGCTCGCTGGCCCTTGGTGTCATCAAGGTGGAGGACAAAGTCGTTTCTGGTTTTATGTCTCTTGTGAGTGCTCTGACCGCCTCCTTTTGACCGTCTTTTACACATCCTAGAAAAAGGAGGAGGAATGACAGATCCATTCCCAGCATATGAAGAAGCTTCAGGCTGAGGCCACTTTCTGTCACCTTATTTTTTTTGGAATTTAGTGAGCCATTGGAATGGGTAGTGGCACACGGCCTCGTACCCACCAGCCAAGGGATAGTCAAGATGAGGAGGAGAGCCTGGCCGTGTAGACATGGTTTGGGAGTGGAAAAGGTGGTGGTATTAGGCCAGTGGAGGAACCCCAGGTCTGCCTCGTGGGGGAGGTGGGCGTGACTGATGGGAACCAGAAGTAGACAGACAAGCTTGTCCTTTCTGCAGGTAATGAGACCATGCTGCCTTGTGAGTTTTGTGAGGAGCTTTATCCTGAGGAAGACCTGATTCTTCATCAGGTACATTGTGAGGGGGCAGGACTGGTGGTTTGCTGGCATGGGAAGGGCTGTGGGCACAAGGCTGGCTTCAGGGGGCTCCTGCCTGGGCTCTGGGCTAGGCCCTAAGGGGGGGGGATGAGGCAGAGAACACATTCTCTGTGGCTTCGTCCTGGATGTCAGTGGTGGCTTGTCAACACTTACTAAGGGCCTAGTGCTTACAGGAGCATTATGTGTACTGCATGGAACTCCTACCCCAAGGGGGCAGGGCAGATAAGATATGACACGTCCAAAGAAAGTGCTGGGTATGAAGGTTGAATTAGGTCATTCCTGATATGGGGAAGGGACCCATGAATGGAGGAGATTGGATTGCCTTCAGTGGTTAATAATGAGGAAGCATTAGGGACCTACTGTATGCCAGCTGCTGGGGAGGAGGGTACAGAGACAGACAGGAAATGAGTCTTAATGACCCTTAAGATGCTTGAGCTGTCAGGAGAGACATTGTAATGGACGTGTTTTTGTGTGTAAATATTCAGTTCAGAGTCTTGGTCCTTGGGAAGGGGGAGAGCGCTGGCAGTGGGGTAGAGGGGAAGGAAGGCAGAGAGGATGGGTGTCTGACAGAAATAGAGCAACTTGGACAAAAAGGAGGAATCCTATTTTGGACCCATTGGATTTGAGGTGTCTCTGGGACATCCACTTGAAATGTTCCTTAGGGAGTTGGTGATGGGGGACCAGAGCTCTGGGCAGCCCCTGGGAGCTGAGCTTTTCTTTCCAGACTAGGGCTGATGTAATGTAAGACAGGCATTAAAGCCATGGAAGCTGATGAGGTGATGAGAGGTTCTAGGACAGAACCATGAGGGCTGGGACATGGTAAGGGGCTGGTCCTGATCCAGGAGGGAGAGCTTAGAGCATCCTGGAGAAGGGAGTCAAAGGGAGGTTAGGGAGGGTGAGGAGTGAAAGGTGACTGGTCACTGAGGTGATCAGGAGCTGGATCAGTGGCTGGTTTGAGGAGGGAGAAGAATGAAGCTGTTCTGGCAGTAGGATGGGGGGGCAGATGTTAGGGATTCGGCCCTGCCTTCGCAGGGGGCCTTCCTAAGTGTGTCTGCTGGGGCCAGACCTGGGCATGGGCAGAGACCTGGCTGTGGGGTGCATTCCCTGTGGTGACTGACTGTTACCTTCTGAATGACAGACGGGCTGTAACCCCACCAGTGCCCTGGCTTCGTTCAGTAAGAGAAGCTCTCCCCCAAGCTTGTCCCAGGACCGTGGAGACCGTGAGGGCCACGAAGATCAGCTTCAGAGGCTCCTGGACCTGCCAGCCACACGGGCCATCAGCAGCAGGTTCCGCTCCCTCTTGGATCTGCCAGCTGTGCCCTCTGGGGAGAGCAGCGTCATCATTCCCTGTGAATTCTGCGGCATTCAGTTAGAAGAGGAAGTCCTTTTCCACCACCAGGTACGGCACTCCAAGGATTCAGCCGTACGGATGGTGGGCTGAAGCTTTAATGGGAAGGGAAGTCTTCCTGCACCGTGGGTTGTTAGCTCCCTCGTTGGAAGTCCCAGCTCCTTTTTCTGGCTCAGTGAGCTAACACCACTGGGCTGATGCTCAGCGAGTCCCCAGATTAGCTCGCTACAGGAGCTTGGCGATTAGCAGACTGCAGCCACTATGGTTGGGGGGTGTGGCCTTCAGGATAGTGGTTTTGGATGGATGCACTCTGGGGCTGAGCTTGGGGGTCTTCCCCCAGGAGAGAAGCCATTACTCATGATCTGCTGGGCTTAGAGGACCAGCTGTGTGGCCAGTGGGCCTCCTGTCTGAACCTGTTTTGTTCTGAGAACTCACAGGAATGGCGCTGCTCAAAACATTCTAATGAATTGGCCCTAGAACATGAGTGGGGGAAGGGGAGGCTACCTGTAATACAGTCTGTCTGATCTTCGCAGTGTAGGCGTTTGCATTTGGTCAGAGTGGGAGGACCAAAGGGCGTCCAGGACATTGTAAGGCTGTGTTCGAAGTCCGCAGAGAGAGAAAGCTGCACTTAGCTTCTTTCTCAGATTACCTGAGCCCGCTCCCTCCCTCTCTCAGGACGGGCAGAGCTGACTGAGTGCCCTGGAGGGGCAGATTCTCTTGGGGACTCCTACACCATCTGTGCCCAGTCTGTGTCTTCTAGCCCAGAAGGAGCCTGTTTGGGAGCCCGAGAATTCTCTTGTTACAGAGGACTCACTTGGGTTTCTCTTCTTAGGACCAGTGTGACCTCCGCCCAGGCACTGGAGTGCCCGCAGAGTGGCTGCTTCCTACCTGTGAAACACTTCCAAAACAAGGCAGCTTGCAGCCCGAGCCATCCCCCGAGTTGCCTAGGCGGCGGATCAGGCACCAAGGTAGCAGCCAGAGGCTCCCAGCTCTGCCCTCACTCTGCTCAAGGCCTCCACGGGCCCCGTGACCCTTCTTACATATGGGTGGCAGAGGGTCCTGTCTATAGTCTCTGAGCCCAATTTACAAACTTCTTGGGGAATTATCTGTGCACTGCGAAGGCTGTGCTTCAGGCCAGCGTCTCTGGACTTAGAACATCAACTCATTTTTTTTTTTTAAGCAATTGGGGTTAAGTAACTTGCTCAAGGTTACACGGCTAGTCATTATTTGTGTGTGGGTGCTCATTTTCTGAGGCCGGATCTGATCTCGGGTCATCCAAACTCCGAGGCCTGTGCTCTTACTCACTGCGCCACCTAGCCGCCCCTTTTAGGGCAATTGGGGTTAAGTAACTTGCCTAAGGTCACATGGCTACGTTTTTGTTTGTGTGGATTAAGTGTCTGAGGCCGGATCTGAACTCAGGTCCTTCTGACTCCAGGGCCGGCGCTCTACTCACTGCGCCACCTAGCCGCCCCCATCAACTCATTTTTAATGATGTTCTAATCCATGAACAAGAAGGCAAAACTAAAATTTTAGAGGAAAATACAAATGGTCCTGGTGTAGGGCATGAAAGGTGACTCTGCTTTCTGAACAAGTCCATAGAGCCGGCTGGCTTGGGAATGAGGAGGCCTCCGTCAGAGGTGTGTCTAAGCTGGCTTTGGGCTGAGCCATTGACCTCCTAACTGAGCTCAGGATAGATTTTTTAAAAATTCAATTAGTGTCTTGTTTTTATATCACCTAAATTTCCCTCAGAGAGTTGCACCCAGAAGGGCCGTCCCCTTTCCTTGCTGGTCCTGGCTCTGACTCTCAGCAGCATGGGCCTTTACATCATTGATCATCTCCTCTTTCAGGAGACTTGTCTTCTTGCTACATGGATGACATACGGCAGGAAAAAGGGGGCAAATCAGCGTACCCCCTGCCACCCAGCAGGTCCACCAGCAGCATAGGGCTTGCCCGAAACAGACTGCCTAGAGCTGTGTTGGCCCCTCGGCCTGGGGGCCTGCCGAGCCCTCCCCGGGTGCTGAAGGCCAGCAACTTGGATAGCCTGGACACAAGAGGGCAGAGTCGCAGGAACCACAGCTCGGCCACGGGGCCCATCTCCGCTGGCCGGCCGACTCGAAGTTTATATCCTGAGAACTACGTGCCCAGTTTCCCCCGGGTACCTCCGGTGAGACATGGATTAAGGTAAGTGATGCAGAGGTGCTGTTAGCTGGGGGTCCTGTGTAGGAGCCCTTCAGAGCCCTGCTGCAGAGTGGCCTGTTTTTGTAGCCTGCAGCCAGGTGGGCAGATGCTTCAGGGCTCTCCCCCAGGACAAGGCTCCATTAGTCTCTCTCTGCTACTCCTTCCTCCCTTTCTGCCCACACCTAGTCCTCAGAGCCTATTCCCTGAGGCCCTTGAGGTCCTGGTGGAGCTGGTTTCCAATTCCTTCTTCTGGTCTTTCAGTGTGAGAAATGAGGTTGGAAGGAACTCACGGATCACTACCAGTGCTGCCAACTTCCGAAACAGGACCACCAAGGTAAGGGGATGATCGAGCCTCTCACTATGGGCACCGGCCTGGTGGGCGGGTAGGGTCCAGGGCCCTCTTTGGGCTGGTGGGCACCTTCTTGCTTGGGAGGGCAGTGCTGTGGGTACAAGGGAGGGGCCACTCTGCAATTAAAGGCAGTCCCACCTGCTATGCTGTTTCTGCAGACAAAATCTCCCAAACCAGCGGCTGGTGATGCTGAGGAAGAGGAGTAGCCTCCTGCTAGATCTGTTCCTTGGTCTTACCCTTCTATGCACAGCAGCACCTGTCCTGGTGTGAGAGGCTGGCTCTGATTGTTCCAACAGAAAACCTTGTATGGATTTTAATTTTTCTAGGCAGCCATCATTTTCTAACTTTTTACATTGTGAAGTGGTCAAAGTGGGGACGATTGTGGAGAGCCCAGGGGAGGCCATTCAGAGTCCACCTGTGCTTGCGGGCTGGGGCCTCAGTGAACGGCTCCCCTTTGTGTCTCCTTGCAGTGTTGGGGGGGGGTGGAGGGTGGGCAGAGGCTCTGGGCCCATCATCTGTACTGCCTTCTGTGCTGTCCGTGAACTCATTCTCCTGTTTTCTGAGGGGAGCTTGCTCAAAGTGTTCTGGGGCTTTCCTATAGCTAGCCAACCTATATGCTCCTGTTCTCTGTGCTAGCTTTGAAATTCATGTCCTGAACATGTGACTTCCCTTGGGTCAGAGAATTCCAATGAGGGGGAGGTTGGGTTTCAGCCAAAAGTGGGAACCACCACCAGCCTTGATGTTGTCGAGGCTCTGGACCTTGAAGGCTGGCATTAAGCCACCAGCACAGCTCCTTCCTGGGGTTTGAAGAGCACTGCCCAGGGGAGTTTGGGGGTAGCTGTTCAGGAAAGCTTGTCACTGGCTCCCTGGCAGGGCTGCTTGTCTGTGAAACAAGCCCATCTCACTGGGAGCCACAGGGTGGATCTGGCCCCCCCACCCCCAAGCAGTTCTGCAGTCGGCTCTGAAAAGAAAGTTTCAGAGTCTTTTTTTTTTTTTTTAATTTTAATTTTTTAAAGTTCCCTACAATAGAAATAAAATTTGTACTTGGAGCACAGCCTACCTGTGATGTTTACTGTCTGGTGTATTGTGGGGTCAAATGAATGCTGCTGAGTTTTCCTCCAGAAGGGAGGGGTGAGGAACCATTTTTGTGCCCCTCCCCTTCGACAGCTTGGGGTGACCTTTGAGCACAACATTCAAGCTCGAGCTTCCCCTTCTGCTATATGGCTGTACAGCACAAGCTTGCCCACAATGGTCACTGCCTGGGGACAGAGCAGCTGGCTAAGCTCTTGGATGCCTGCTGCCCCTGAGTGCCAGCATTGACAGACCCATTTGGAGAAAACCCCTTTATCCTAGGTCTTGCCAGGCAGTTCTGTGATGGGCACTGTGCTAAGTGCTTTCAATGTTCCTCATGACAGCTTTGGGCAGGAGGTTCTGTAATTCTCAAGAAACTGAGGCAGACGGGCCCTGAGTGCCCACCTAGCTGTGAGATGGGACATTGAGGGAGAGGTGCCCAGTGCCCAGCAAAACCAAGGAAGAGGAAGAAGAGGCTGCTGGTAGCTTTTCCAGGCAGTGGTCCAAGCTGGGGCTTTGTGGCCCCAAATGATGACATTTTGAGGACACGTCCACCAAAAGTAAGCATTTATTAAAATTAAAGAGATTTAAAACAAGTGGCCCTGGGCCCAGGGGGGCTTCACACTGGGAGCTGGGGGCCTCTAGCTTGCATATTCTCTGTACAGAACGGGTTTGGGGACTGAGTGGAAGCACTCTGAGGGTACAGGCCAAAGGGAAGGCATGTTTACACACTGCAAGTTGGTACAATGCCCAAGAGTGGTTATGACTGAATCTCCTGGTGCATTCCCAAAGGAGATTTGTATAATGACTGCCCGTTAATGTTGGTCCTGCCAGGGCCCACCCTGCAAAGCCCACCCCAGAATGGGGCAGGAGACAGGTGGAGGCCTACCTGGGACCCACTGGGGAGTAAATACAGTTCAAGTACAAAGAAACCATGATGATTCAAAAAGTTTTTAATTCCAAGCCATCTGGAGGCAGTTAAATCTGTCAAAGCCACCAAAACACATCATTCTCTGTCAGTAACATTCTTGGAACTTGTTCTCAGCCAGAATCGACAATAACATGACTTCAGAGAAATCGAAATTGGATGAAGGTTATTTATTGTGGACTTGTGTATCCGTAGCACGGACCCTTCACACAGCACCAGTGTGTAAAGAGCACTGGGTCAAAGGAACCATAAATAGATTAATAAATACACACCACATAACCTCTGGGCCAGGCCCAGGCGTGGGGAGGTTCACAGGCCTCTGGGAGGGGAGCAGGACGTTAGCAGCAGGAATCTGACTTACTCACAGCTGTCACTCAGTGGGGCTGTGGGATTGGCAGGAGCTTCCCAAACCCCAGCAGGGGAGGTAGCTACAAAACTTCAAGTCCGCTCAAGGAGTGGATGGAAAGGGGGACCACGAAAAGTAGTGACAATAACAAGCCTCAGTGGGAACAAACGGGTCGCCGAGGGGCGGCAGCAGAGGCCACCGCTGGGGGCGGAGGGAAGTGGATGGCGCCTGGCCTCCCCTCCAGGAGGCTCCAGCCACCTGACAATGCAATCACTTTCAGTAGTAGAGGTTAGTCCTAGACTTTATATTAGAAGACTGGAGCGGGGGGTGTCTATATATGCATATATATTTATATATATATATATATATGGATGTATAAAATGGTCATTAATACGTTTGCGAAGAATGATGGGTGGCGATGTAAAGGACAGCTCTAACCCTAAGACTTGCTCCTGTCTCCACTGGCTTGGAGCGGAGCACAGACTTGGACCACACAGGGAAGGAAGGGGCTTTTCTGTGCACAGGCATGTGCTGAAGCCCTCTAGGCCTCACACTCAGAGCTCCCAATATTCACAAGAATATACAATAAATACAGCTTTGCAATTCCATGAGAAATGGCAAGGCCCCAGAGCTGAGTGTCCAGGGAGAGCTGATAGCCCTCTACAAAGAACCATCCGACAACCACCGAGGTGGAGCCCCCTCAGGACCAGGAGGCCCTGGTGCTTTGACTGTCTGTCTGGTGTGTAGTGGGGAGAGACTCTTCCCTGACGACCCATGCCCACTTTGGTGAGCAGAGATTCTGTCCCACTATGGGACTTGCCTCTGGGGGCCATAGGGTCCCTGGTCACAGCCACAGGGGTCGGTGGCCTGACTGCAAACTCCCGATTTTGGTACCTCAAATCATCACCTCTTCCCAGTGACATGTGGCCTGCTTCTTCCTGTTTTCAGGACCAGTGTGGGGGAGAAGGGCCATCTTGGAGCACAAGAACAGGGAGCCAGAAGTGTGTGCTTGCTTGTTGTGCCGAGTCGCCCTGGTCAGCTGCTGAGGCTTCTGCTCCCAGAGTTCCATGGTGGTGTCCACACTTGGGCTGACCTCTGCCACTAGAGGACTCTGGTAGAGTCCCTGCTTCTCCAGCCTCTCAGATCAGCTCAGCTACTGGCTAACTGGTCCCAGTGGCTTGCAGGGGATACAAGTTGCAGAGCAGACTCATTTGTCCAGCACAGGCCCCATGGCTCCACTCAGGGAGATCAGGGCCAGGGGCAGGAGCAGTCTGAGCTGACCAGAGGAGCCCAGGCTGGCTGAAGGCAGTGGTGGGGACTGCTCCCCTCATGAGTGGCCTCTGGCTGAGGCTCCTCGGATGCTCAATGGGTGCCCAGATCTGGACTCCATGTCTGGGGAGATCAAATCACACATCAAACTGTTTGGTACTAAACTAACCTACAAATATTCCACAAATGAGTGAGGCAGCTGAAGAACCACTCCAGCACGAGACTAACAAGTACAAAAGGTGGTCTTCCGGAAGGCCGCAGAGAAGCCCGTGTCCCAGCTTCTCCCAGGCGCTGCCTTCCAGGTGGGCTTCCCGGGCTGGCGGGCTTCCCCATGGCCACCACTCCTCGCGCCTCCACAGGCCCTGACGCGGGCTCCCTCTCACACCTCTGCTCAGCCACTCAGGGGGTCCTCCCGGTAGTGAATGGCACAGCGCAGTTTCTCCAGCATGATCTCCAGCGACGAGTACTGGGGAAGCTTGATCATGAACATGCAGGTTTCTACACGGATGTACCGAGAGTCTGGCGAGCCTGTGAAACAACCAGCCACAAGCCCTTGTTAGCTTCCCTGCTAGGAAGTGAGCCAGGCACAGAAGCCAGGCCCTCGAGCCCCTCCCCTCTGCCCATCCCTACATGAACCAAGACCCAGCTGGTCACTGAGGCGGCTTGGAAACTCCAGTGCCAGCCAGCCTTGCTGTGCCTTCTGGGGGGGGCCCAGTCTGGCTTCCCTGCCAGGAGTAGGTGGCTACCTGCAGCGCCATCTGGGGGTGCAATCTTCATGGGGTATGGGGGGACGTGGGCAGTGTCGGGACCCCCGTCTTTGCAGGGACAGGTGAAAGGGATGCGCTCCTGGTTGCAGGCGAACTTGACGAATTTGCAGAGTTCCTCCTGAGCAAACGTCTCCAATGCACCCCAGAAAAACTCAATATGCTGGTCAGTCTCCATCAGCCCCACTTGGTACATGGTATGAGCCTGATGGGGAGACAGAGGCCACAGTGACCTGGGGATGTTCAGAGTGGGGCTTCAGAGGCAGGGGACCAGCCCCAGCTCTGCCTCCTGTGACCCCAAGTGGACCGCTGCCAACCCCCCCCCCCCCTGGCTTGGCCTTATGGGCAGAGGGAGCAGATGCCCTAGGCTCGGACAGCCCCTGCTTTCCTGCCTTCACAGCTCTGCTTCTGGTGTGTCTGGAACATTGCCCTTCCATCTTCTCCCCCATCTCCCTGACCCCATAAGCCTCTCTGCAGACTCTGGTCCTGCCTCCCTCTCTCTCTTTGCTAGTGTCTGGATGGGTGCTAGGGGGTGCCAAAGTGCACAGAGCCCCGGCCTGGAGTTCAGAAGACTCATCTTGCTGAGTTCCAATATGGCCCCAGACACTCGTTAGCTGTCATTTCACCCTGTTTGTCTCAGTTTCCTCATCTCAAGGAAATGACAAACCACTCCAGTATCTCTGCCAAGAAAACCCCAAGTGGCCCTACTGAATCAGGCAGGGAACTCTGCCAAGCAGGGATGTATCACTCCCCACTTCTGTGCACTCAAGGCAGGGGACCCATGGATGAGAGCCTGTCTGGGATGCTCCCTGCTCTCTCATTCAGTGCCCTATCCCCTCTGGCAGGTGACTCAGCTGTCTCTCCAGCCCCAGGCTCTTTCCTGAGTTCCCACACTGCCAAACGCCTTTTAGACTTGGATGTCCCATAGACTTCTCAAACTCAACATGGCCAAAGCAAAACCCTTCATCTTTCTCCCCCAACTCTCCCCCTTTGGAACGTCCTGATTACTGACTTGAGCACCCCTCCTTCCAGCCTTCCAGGCTCCTGACCTGTGTCCTTCATGATCCCTTGCTCTCCACTCCCATGGCCACCCCTGGAACAGGCCCTTGTCTCCCAGTACTTCTAGCTGGTCTTCCTGCCTCCGGCCTCTCCCCACTCCGAGCCATTCCCCGCTATGTAGTCAGTCTTTATTAAAGTGCCAGGCTGTCCATGTTCCTCCTTTTCTCAATAAGCTCCACTGGCTCCTGCTGACTCCCAGGATCAAATACCAACCCTTTTATTTGGTATTTAAAACCCTTTACAGCATTGCTTCTTCCTGCCTTTCTATGAACCAGTGACGACCTTGTACTATTTTGCGACTTTGGGCCTTGTCCATGACTGTCTTTGGGCGCTGGGAGGTTCTCCCTGCCCCCCTGCCCAGCTGTGGGGCCTTCCCTCTGAGACAAGCTGCCTCTACTACATATCCTGTGTGTAATTAACTGACGAGCTTGGTGCCTCCTCCGTTGAGGGTAGGACCACTGGTGCCTTTTTAGTGTTCCTGGCACTTAGCCAACAGTGCTGGGCACACAGCCAGCTCTTAGCAAGTGTCTGCTGAAGGCGCTGACTGAAGCCCCTCCCCAGGATGAAGGGAACTGAGGACTCCAGCTCCTGGCTGGGCCTTCTTTTTTTGGGAGGACAGCCCCTCGAGGGGCCACTCTCCCACTATCCCCACTCCTATCTTTGGGCCTACTACCTTCAGAAACTCCAGGTTGATATAAGGGAGGCCGCAGGTGCGTAGTTCCATCTCCAAAGGAGTGAGGGTGGTGAGCAGCTGCAGGGGGATGATGGAGCCCAGGCCTGCCCGGACGGCCATCACACAATCATGGTTCTGCAGCTCGCGCAGCCGCAGGTTCCGGATGGCCATGGCATAGACGTCTTTGTTTTCCCACCTGGAGGCATGTGTGTGATGATGGAGAGAAGGAAGCGGAGGACGCCAGTCAATCCCACTGTCCCTCTGGAGAGGTCTGCTGGGCTCAGGAGGAGCTCTAAGCCTCAAGGGCCTCCCCTCCCAGGATCCCCAGGGGCTGAAAGTCACTCTCCTGTTTTGGAAGGCCCTTTTTGCATTGTTCCAGGGCCGTCACCCTCCCTTTCAAGAACCCTCCTCCTGCTATCTGTTCAGCTCTTTCACAATCTAATTGCCCAAGCTTAACAAGGTTTCCTCATTTCACCCCCAGACTCTCCACATGTGGCCCTGACCTCCGCACCAGCCCAGGGCTTGGAATCCCAAAGGAGGCCCCAGCCCTAGCCCTGCCAGTGGGCAAATGCACTGGGGGAGAACAGCGGCCTCACCCAACTGGTATGTGCCTTCCTCGGGAGCACAGCTCCACCTCTTCCCCAGTCATGGTCAGATAGGTAAACTTGCAGCATGGTCTGTTGGGGGAGTCGGGGCTCTCGGTGGCCAGATGTTGGGAGGCAATCTCGGCACAAAGGGCCTCCAGGTCTGTCTCGTCACTGATCTAGGGTGGAAGATGCACACTGCGTGGGAATCTGCAGGAGACTCCTGGAAGGCAGCCCAGGTGACAAGGAAAGTTCCCCTCTGGCCTAGTCCCACCATGGCTATTATCACCCCAAGAAGAGAATGGCGCCATCAGAGGACAAGGCCAGCCCTGTGTCATGGGGTCTCCATCCTCCAGAAAGAGACAACTACGGGAGCACCCAATGTGATGTCATCCACAGGAGCTGGTGAGAGGGAGGAGGCACTTTGTGATGCCGTTAATAGTGCATTTACTCAAAATGAGCTTCTTTCAGAGTAGTTTGGCCAGAGACTTAATTAGGAAGTCCCTGCATCCTCTAGGAACCCCAGTTAGAGCAAGGAGGGACATGAGAGAACAGAGCTAAGGACTGGGAGACGCATTAGAACAAGGAATGTCAGAGCTGGGAGGGGCCTGAGAACAGAGAATGACACAGCTAAAAGAACTTCAGAGTTGATCTACCCCAACATCCTAATTTTAAGAAGAATCAGAGACCTGGAGAGAAAAGGGCCTTCCCCAATCTCTCTGTTGCTTCTTCCAATATGAGTTCTCTCCAGTCTATCACCATCCCAGCTAGAAGAGGAGCAAGATGGGAGAACCCAGACTTGTTCTTTTGCTTCCCCTGAGTTAAGTGAACAAAGGTCTGGTGGGACTCTTAGCAAGGAGTTAATGCTGACTGCATGTTAATGGAAAGGGTTTCCTTTGTAATCCCAGGATTTGGTCTCATACATTTAAGAACTCAATTCCGAGAAGGGGTCTCCTGGCAGAACACTGCCCAAGGGGCCCGGGAACAAAGATGGTCATGAAAAGGGTGTGGATGTGGAGCTCTTAAGGGCCCGTGGCTGGGCTCCCTTCTCTGGAGGCTGCAGTTTTCCAGGCTCCTGTGCTCTCCCAGGGTCAAAGGGGATGATGGAGAGTTGGCACTCAGTAAAGACAGTAAAGAGGTGTGGATGCAGTAAGTGGGCAAAGAGAGCATTTCCACGGAAGAGCAGCACCAGCTTTCTGCCTTTACGTTTCAGGGGACCCGGCAAAATCAGCTTCTGACTTGCACTGATCTCTCCATCATTGTGCTGGGAGAGAGCTGAGCCCCATGCTGAAGGCTGGGGGCTGCAAGAAGGGCTGGAGAAGCCTCTCTTGCTCTGGGCTTGGTCAACAGACAGGACCTCAACAGAAAGTCCCAGAGCTGGAAGAGATCGTGAAAGTCACTAGGTGGCAGGAATGCAAGCTTGCCCTGGCCAGAAGCTGGGGAGGGATGCTGTGAAGTGGGGCAGACAGCCAAGAAATGGGGAGCATGCCTTCTCCTGGAGCTTCTGTGCACAGCCCCACCAGCAGGACAAGAGGCCCTCCTCCCTAGCCCATATTGTTTCATGGTTCCCATCTCTGTGCCTTCCTGGCTGTGCACTCAAGCCAGATCTAAAGCAACCAACTCCTATGATTCCCCATCATGGCCTCACTACATGGGGCCATCCTTTGCCAGTAAGCCTTTCAGGGCCAAGTCTTGCAGGGTGACAGAGGAAGGCAAAGGGGGTTGGCAGATTCTTCAGCTAAGCCAGCAGCTGTCAAGTGAAGCTGGACATGGGGAGAGAGACAGAGACAGAGACAGAGAAAGAGAGAGGAGGGAGAGACAGAGTCAGAGAAAGAGAGACAGCAAGAGAGAGAGAGAGAGAGAGAGGAGGGAGAGACAGAGAGAAGGAGTCAGAGAAAGAGAGAGACAGACAGAGAGAGGAGGGAGAGAGAGACAGACAAAGAGAGAAAGAGGAGGGAGAGAGTGAGAGACAGAGACAGACAGAAAGAGACAGAGAAAGAGAGACAGACACTAAGACAAAGATAGAAAGTGTGTGTGTGTGTGTGTGTGTGTGTGTGTGTGTGTGTGTGTTTTATGTCAGGGTGTCAGTGCACGAGAAGGCACTGCGGAGGAAAGTGCTGGTTTTCCTCAATCACACTGTAGGTGGGGCTGTGGGCAAGCCCAGATTGCAGGGACCAGTCACTGGGAGGGTGACTCCTCTGCACTTCTGGTGGCAGCTGGACCCTCATGGGCATGAAGGGGCATTACTTACATTTTCAAACTTTTTGACATAATTGTAGGTGAGTATGTCTGCTTCCTGGAGATCCACATCAGGGTCCAGGGGCTCCCCAACCAAGGCCTTCCAGAAGGAGGGTAAGAGGTCCAAGGGCAGAGGCACGTCGGCGCGGATGGCGATGCCCAGCAGCTGTCCGAAGAAATGAAGCAGCTGCTCTTCTCCGTAGGTGATGGGACTAGGAGTCAGGATGTACTTGCCCTGGAAGACACAGCCAGAGATGGGTGAGAATCAGCCCACTCTGATCACCATCCCAGAATCTGACACTGGGGAATGGGCGCACAGGGTCAAAGGAGCATCCCGCGTGAAGTCCAATACTCTCATTTTACATGTGAGGAGCCTCTGCCCAAGGTCACCCAGGAGGTCCTGGGGCCCCAAATCCAGGCAGGGCTCCTTGTCTCTCATCACCAGGGTCACTTGACGCTTTGCTCTCTGGGACGAGTCGCACCTTATTTTTGTTGACAGCAGAACTGGGACACAGCAAGAGGAGGGACAAGGAGGAGCTCTGGAGTTCTTTACACACCTGCCACAGAAAATGGCGGAAGGAACCACCTGCAAGACAGAGACCAAGAAGCTTCACCTCTGCACACCCCGGGGTCTCCCCTACCTTCTTTAAGGAATGTCTGGCCTCCTGCCTCCAGAGAGGGTCTGCCAGGCTAGAGAAAGGGGGAGTAGGCAGCCCCTCTTTCTCCTGAGCTAACAGGAAGGCTGACCCTTGGGGAGATGGCTCCTTCCTTTCTTTCCAAAGCTCACGGTCTACAGAGGCCTAGCTGACAACCATCACAGGCAGTCTGAGCCTCATTAGACAACAAAAGCTCTCCCAGTGGAGGCAGGAAACCTAGGAAGTGGCCAACCACACAGGCTGCTTGAACCCGAAGGCAGAGCCACAGTGAAGCCTGTCCTGGAACAGCCAGGATCATTGCCCTTCATCTGTGTAGACTTTGCTGAGAAGCAAAGGATTCCTGCTGATCCACCTTGGACCCATATCGGCACTGCAGCCTCAGGGGACCCATCCAGGAGCCTGCTCCCTAAGATTGTTCAGAGGCCCCCTGGTAGTAACCATTTGCTAATGCTGAGGTCTAATGAAGACACTCCAGCCTTCTTTCTGTTTGGCGTTTCCCCTTAGTCTTGGGGCCCTTTCCTGCCTTCCCCTTTGCTCCTTAAGGCACCTGCCCTTAATCCTTAGTCCAGAGAGGAGAATCTGGGCTCATCTACACTTGGCGGGCTCTCTTTTCTTCCCCATCTACCCTGAGTCTGCCAGGATGACAGCCAGGAAACCAGGGGCTGCAGCTGCCCTGAACCGTTTAGCAAAGAGCTTAATTGAGGCAAGTGTCCCTTCACTCAGGGCTTCTCCCTGAATGTCGGCTGGGGCTTGTTTTGTCCATGAGAACTTCTTCAGAATTTGCTTTTAAAAAGCGTGTCAGGTCTTCAGACGATGTGGGGCATGCAGCCTGTCACTCCTGGTCAGGACCCACTTTAATCTTTTCAAAGAGAACCCAGTGGTCCTCGAAGGAGAGCTAAGGCAAGCAGAAGTAGTTCTGTTTAAAAATGCTTTTTTTTTTTTTAAATAAAGGATGGCTCTCTGGGAGACAGACATGGAGGGGCATGGGGGGAAATCTAGGCAATATAAAAATGAAACAATAACACCTAGCAGTTATAGGACACTGCTTTATATATATATAAAACAAGGTTTGCAAAATGCTTGACAAATCTCTCACCTGATCCTCCCAACAAATCAGGGGAGGTAGGTACTGCTATTACCCAATTTCATAGATGAGCAAACTAAGGCCCACAGCCAGTAAGCATCTAGGGCAGACTTCAGGCCCAATACTCCATTGCTTTGCCATGTAGCTATCAAAAAACCCCCAATTTTAAAAAAGGAACACAGGCCTGTTTTTAGGAAAGGAGGTAAGTAAACAAAACCCCTAAAGGCAGTACATGGCCACACATAGGTAATCAAGTCCCCTCTGGTAAGATGGGCTAAAAAAGACTTGTAGGGGAAGAAAAACCACGGTGCCAGGCTCCTCCCCCTCATCTCCTCTAAGGCCTGGGACGAGCAGCGTGCTGGGCAAGCATCTTGAGCACAGCCATTACTCACTGGTCCCGTGAACTTCCTCTCCTGTGAAGCGGATGTTGAAGGCATAGGTGGGGTCGCCACCACTGGCCAGTTTGACACAGAGCTGGGATGATGGCACAGAGGCCAGCTGCCGGGCAGCCTGACAGAAGTAGGAGTTTTCTGAAGAGCGAATCTCACCTGTGCAGAGAGAAGGCCATCTGTTTCACACGGGAGGCTGGGCCAGAACCCTCAGGGGGAGGCTGCCTCCCTCCACAGGAGAAACTGCCACGCCCTACCTCCAACGATTTCTAGTGGGTCCAGGGTGATTTCCGGTGCTGCGTGGTCTGCTGTTCTCTGCACTGTCGCGTTCAGCACACGATTCATCACGGTCACTTTTGTGTCATAGAAGATTAGCCCTACACAAGGGAGGCAAAGATGTGAGGTCAGAGTGCCCTCACCACTTCCTGCAGCCACCACCTGCTGCAGAAACCCCTTCCTATTTGTCATGGCTAGGGCTTATCCACCTACGTAGGCTCTTTTTTTTTTTGAGATTAGGGCTTGCTCTCTCTCCCACTCGTAGGCCCAATCCCACTGTAGACTGCAATGGGAGTTTTCTTCTGTTTTTTTTCCCAGTAGGGGGCAGTTTGCTCCTCCTCACACAACCTTATTTCCACTCCCCTCACCAGCTCCTGGGCCCACCGTTCTGGTCCTGGACTCAGTCTGGACACCTGCTCAGCTCAGCATCCCTGAACCCAAGTGATGCACCAGGACGAGGCCTACAGACACGCGTGCATCATCACACCAAGCCTGAGCCCTTCTCTCATCACAAGGCTTTCAGCTTGAGAACAGGGCCAGTCCAAGGGGCATTTCCATACTAGAACTGAGGTTGGGGAGGTGACAGTTTTTGGGCAATGCTTCTCCCAGAGACATTGGTGATCTCTTGAGGAGCTTTCTAGCCCAAATTTTACAGTTCTGACAAGAAGATAGCACATGTCTGTACTGATTAACTCTGGTTACCCAAGGAGGGTGAAGAGATGACACATGGCTGCTGGCCTTATTGTTAGCATCTCTGTTCAGCCTAAGCCTCCAGAAGCCCCATTACCCAGGAATCTCTGACCTTTGGCCTCCTGCAGTAAGGCAGCGATGCTGTTGGAGAACACGTCAGTCTGCCGCAGCTCCACGAGGGGTAGGAAGAATGTCTCCAGGGTGGTGTTCAGGGACTGGAGCAGAGCAAAGCGCAGACGTAAGCTTTCGATGGGAATATCTAAGGTAGCAATAATGAAGGAAGTTAGGACACAAGTAGGCAGCTCGGGGAACTGCTGCTATTCCATACTGTCTGAAGCTGGAATAACATCATCTGGAGTCAGGTCTGGGGGAACGTGGGACATACTCAGGGGAAAGGATGCTGCCCTTGCAGGCAGGACCCTCTGGGCGAGGATCAAATAAAACAATAGTGCTATGAATCAGCCTATGCTCTTGTCAAGCATTTACATTTTAATCTGTTTAGGGATTTCCAAGCTTCCTGTTTTCCACTTCCTTCTCCTTGCCTTTCCTCATAGGCCCATTGGGACAGATGGCTTTTCAAACAGGCAGTATTCCTGGCCCACCTTCCTCAGCAGAACGCCCCCAGCAGAGACCCCAGGCTCTCTGGTCTTCCTCACTCTAAGGCCTCCAGAGCAGTGGACACTGGGTACCAGTTATGGGAATGTGAATTTAAGATCTTCCCTGCCCCTAGGCCCTTTGATAGGATTAAGTGCACCTGGAGCCTGTGAGGGGAGGCTTGTTTTTCAGGAGATACTTTGTGATTGGGCAGTGGGTCAAGAGGGTTGTGAAATTCTCTAAGCAGAAGAAGGCTATATAAATCCTGATGTGAGGCTTTGTTCTGGGGCTCACTTGAGAAGTGTTGTGTTATTAGACCAGAGAGACTCTGGGCAGCCGTTGAGCCCCCTGCCCCTGGCTTTGAAAACACAGATGTTGTTGCTTCCCTCTCTGGTAACTGTGACTAGGTATGGATGTAATGGTCAGATAGTTGGAGGCCTGTCTGCTGAAATGTTTCTCTGTATTTTTGTCTGCTTGTAACCTCTGTACTCTCTGAAGTTTGGGGTACTGACTTTTCCCCCTGAACTAGGTAAATGATATATGTTTGATTGATTAAAGCAAGATTATTAACTCTTTTGAGTTGCTTTCCTTTAGAAAAGCAGATCTAAGAACCTGTGTTGGCAGCCACCCTGGGGGCGCTGGGGTGCTTGCTGCTACAGTACCACAAGCACAGGCTAGCCAGTCTCAGTGTGAGCCCCTTCCCAGGTGCACATACTCAGGAGGGAGGTGACTCTGGGGTCTGCAGCATCGGCAGGGTCTAAGTACACTTCGTGGGGGTGAAGCCGGGCAGGGGTGATGGCAAGATGACGACAGAGGCGGTTGATGTACTGGACGAGTGCAACATCCATCTCTAGGGTCCACTTCCTGGATGTTTTCTGTGCGTGTCTGGAATCAATGCAGGCACACCTAAAGAACAATGGTAGAAACCATGGGCTGGGATTTAGGTCCAGATGATTCCCCTAAACAACTTTCAATCGAGTTTAAAGCTGAGCTTTGTGAAATACCCTGGAGCCATGGGTAAGAGGCCCTGAACATAATACAGGGCTTGGGCTTCACAGAAGCCCCTCCCTTTCTAGAGAATGAAGTCCAGCCAAAGTCCCCTGCCTGAGCATGGTGCTAAACACAGGACACAGAGCCCTGAAAGGAGAGAAGGCACCTGCCTGCTGTCCCTACAGCTGGGCATCAAGCTGAGTGCAAGAGGGGCCTGGGGAGCCAGTGCCTCTTAGGCTGTGAGCCCAGAGAGAGATGACTAGCCATGGTGATGCTGGCTCATCTCCCTGGCCACTGCCAAGCTGCAGGGATAGCTCCAAGGCTGAGCCCCAGCCCCCTCCCTAGAGGGGGAAGCCTCTTTGGAGGGCAGGGTCTATCTCTCTGTAGGAAATACACCAGCTTTATAGGTATGTGGGCAGATTCCTCTGACTTGTAGTGTCCCGAGTCAGCTGAGGCCTTCCTTCCTAAGGCCCTTAGTGCACCGAAGGCCCCAAAGCTCTGTTAATTGACAGACTATCCTAGTTTGGTACAATCAATCACTTTCTGGGGCATTCCAATGTCTGAGTTCTGTCCCATTTAAATATGATCTTCAGTCAAAAGAAACACAGCTGCTCCTTTAAATGCACAAATACATTCAAACTACTGGTCTTTTTGAACCAATGTGGGAGAAGCGAACCAGCTCCTGACCAGCCCAGTATGGCTCAAGTCTGAGTATTTGATTAGGGAGAAAACTTACTGGAAATAGGAGAGAAATCTCACGTCCTTTTGGAGGACAGTGTACAGGTTTCTGGGGAAACCTGGCCAAGATGAAGCCAATGGTAATTCTTCATTTTGGAAAACTTGTTTGTGGCAGGGTGGCCTGGGAAGGGAGGGGGATGGGGCGGATTTCTTTTGCTTTGGCAGTTTTCCTGCCTGAAATATGCATCCAACTGGAAAGGAGAGGTGCTACTGAATATGGGCCCTGGAGATCCAGCATTAAGGTAGCCACAAGATTCAACTGGTCAGCACACAAGAATGGGCAAGATCAGCACGAGTTCTAGTACAAGTCTGTAATGGACAGCTCCTCTTTGCCTATCTGTCCCCTGTCTGCTAGGAGATATGGCATCATTCTAAGGATGACAGCCAGTTATCTAGGAAATGGGAGACTAGAGAACCGAAGAGGAAAAAGATGATGATGATGATGAGGGAGAAATTCACCTACTCAGCTAAAGATAAAGGTCAACAGGATCTAGGAGGGAAGCCAAGATGAACAGAGACTATGTGAAGCTACCCTAGAGAAGAGACAGAGGCAGAGGTGCACTGATGCCCTGTAGCAATGCCTGGAGAATAAAAGCCCCTCCCTTCCCTACCCCAGATGACTGGATGACCCTGGGAGAGGAGGGTCATGGGGACAGAAGAGTCAATGTGGGCTCTACTGCTCACGAGAGTTCTTGTAGGTTATGATTTCCTGTCAGTAATTCACTTGGGATGCGATATGGAACCTGAAAAAATGCCATCTGAGTTCAGCAGCTCAGTTTTATGAAAACTTGGTCCAGGAAAGCCAGAAGTGACCCACCTACCTTTCAAAATGAAGGTCATAGCCACAGGATAAAATAGCCCTCCAGACACTGCGAATGTCTTGCTTGGCTCGATCAACCACAAATTTGTGAAATCCTTCCAGGGTCAGATACTTTTCCTCAGGGACTGGGGAGAAGCAGAACATCCTCAGCCAAGCACCAGATGTCCTTGGCACTCTGCCCCCCCCCACCTCCTCTCGCCCCTTCCTCCCTTCCATCATCACTTCCTACTCCTCCCTTGTGAGAATGCTGCTTCACTCAAGCTAGATGTGGTTCCTGAACACATACCATTATTTCCCACCTCCACACTCCTACTCATGCGGTTCGTACCCCCAGGCAGGCACCTCCCCTTGACTGGGAATCTTTGCAAGAAGCCTGGATGACAATTTGTTTGGGACATTGTATGGGGAATTCCTGTCTAGGTACAGGATGGATTCAATGGCTTCTCTTGTTCTCTCCAACTCTGAGATTCTGGGGGAAGGCCCTTGCTCCACCTCTGCCCATCTCTCAAACACTCCCCTCCTTCAATGAAGTCTGCCTTGATTGGCCCATCTCTAAATCCCTAATGATCTCAATAGATCCATCTCTCATGGCACTGACCATACAGAGAGGGACCAGAAGCTGCTATTTCACTGGCAGATGGAAGTCTGGGATAAGGAGACTCTGTCCATCAGTATTGAATGCCTAGAGCACCCAGAGGTTCAGAGGGAGGACTTTCCCTTATCTCCCTGGCTCCAAGGCCAGCTCTTGATTCACTCCCCATTCCGCCTCGAAATACTGCAGGACTTGGCGATCTGAGTCCTCATCTCCTCCATTCTTAGATTTTAACCACATGAAGGGTTTCCTGTCTCTTTTCAGCTTGCAGCCACAATAAGTAAGCCCGTGCCCACACTCCCCTTTATCTACTACCCGCAACTCCCAGGTTGGGATGACACAAGGTTTACTAAGATTTTCCCCCCAATTCTGGGAGCATTAGGAAGCTACTAGTGCTAACTAATCATTACCCACTGTCGAAAAGGGACAACAGCTCCAATGCCTGATTTTCCCAGTTCCTTCTTTCCTCTTCAGATTTTCTTTCTCCTAGGAGCCAGGCCAGAACTCTCAAACCATTTTCTTTTTTTTCTTTTCTTTTCTTTTTTTTTTTTGCTTTTTGGAGGGCAATTGGGGTTAAGTAACTTGCCCAAGGTCACACGGCTAGGTTTTTGCTTGTGTGTGAAGCCTGACGCTCTACTCACTGTGCCACCTAGCCACCTCATCAAACCATTTTCTTAACACAGTTTGTTAAGAATATTCAATCCAACAAACTTCCACCTTTGTGTTATACCTACTATATGCAGAGAACTGTGCATGGTGCTGAGGGAGAGACAAAGCCACATTTGCTGTTGCTCCAAAGCAATGAATGGGGTCTAGGAAAATGCATCCTCCTCCTCCTCTTTTTTTTGGGGGGGGGGAGGAGAGAAGGCAGGGCAATTGGGGTTAAGTGACTTGCCCAAAGTCACACAGCTAGTAAGTGCTAAGTGTCTGAGGCTGGATTTGAACTCGGGTCCTCCTGACTCCAGGGCCAGCGCTCTATTCACTGTGCCACCTAGTCGCCCCCCTCCTCCTGATTCTTGAAACTTGAGAAGAAAACTTCCAAGCTAAGTCTGAGAATCTCAAGATTGGAGGGGATCTCAGAAGCCATCCAGCAGGATTCCACTCAACAAATGCTTACCTATTATATGCCAGGTACTCTGCTAGATGCTGGGGATTCAAAGATGACAAATCATATTTCTGACCCTCAAGGAGCTTACAATCTACCAGCACCACAAATTTCCTTCTCAACATCGCTGATAAGGGGTCACCCAGAGTCCTTCCCAAAGGGAAGGGAGCAATCTGCCCCTTGCCATGGGCCAGACAGCCTTGGGCACTCCACAAATGAGCCCGTATTCACAGGATGCCCCCTTTGCAAGGTCCCTGGCCTCTGGTTGTCTGACTGTCTGCCAGGGCTCATGTGGCCCTCTCCCCTGCCCCCTCCTCACCTTCCTGCTTTTTGGTGGGGGATTTTTCCGGGTCCTTTTCATCAGGTTTACTCTTCTCTGGTGACTTGGGCTTCACAACTGGCTTCTTCTCACTTAAAGCCGTCCTGCTACAAAACCAAATGTTTGAATGAAACCGTTTTTGCCTGGAGCAGATAAAAAAGCCAGCGTTCTGGTTTTCCTTTGTACTCTCTGAGAAGAGGATTTATTAAGAAAGTTAACAATGCAGACAGAGCTGATTTAAGTCTGTTCGAAAAACCTGAGAATGAAATGTTTTCAGACACACATAGAATTGGCTGTATCTACTGTCTGATGAGAAGTGCATTTCAACAAAAGCCATTCACCAAGTCTATGCAGGGACCCCTGGCTGGAGAGCTAACATGTTGCTCTCTCGGTTCCCTGAGGACTGTAGCAACATGTACTTGAGGATGACAAAACATGGACAAGTGGCTCCAAGGGTGGACAGAACATTGGAATATCGAGGCCTTGGTTCAAGGCTTAGTCTGGACAAGTCCAGATTCTCTGAGTGTTGGTTTTATTATCTATAAAACACAGACCTGCTAGGCCTACTTCACTCTAGGGTAGTTCAGAGGATTAAATGAAACTGTGTTTACAAAGTGCTAGATAAATCTAAGTTCGTGTTATTCTAAGACTATTCTAGAACGTTCTAAGCCACCTTCTAGAAGAATCCTCCCAATTCCCTTTCATCTTACCACCTTCCCTGCTAATTCTCTCCAGCCCATGACCCTGCTGACATCCTGTCTGTTCATAGCTGTCAGCGTGCTGTTTCCCCCATTAGACTGTTAGCTCCCTGAGAACAGGCACTGTCTTTCAGCTTTCTTTGTATTCCTAGGACTTAGCATGCAGCCTGGCTGATAGCAGGAACTTCATAAATGCTTCTTGACTCAATTCTACTGATTCCAGATAGATGTGGTTTTTCCTCTGCCTCTCAGCTGAACCAAGTATCAATCACCCAGCTAGAAAGCAGAGAACTCCCAGGTACAACCACAGCATGATTAAGACAAGCTGAGGGTGTGTGTCAGATGTAAAGAAAGCCTCTAGGCTGCAGGTACTGCAGCCGAAGGAGACTTGGCCATCCCTGGGGGCAGGGTGCTCACCTGACACTGTTGAGCACTGACTTCTCCTTGGTGGGAGGCTTCGTCATTGGGCGCTTGGTGCTCACCACCTTCACAGGGTGCTGTTCCTTGCCTGCTTTGTTGTATTTGCTCTTGTCAAACTTGGGCTTGGGCACGCCGTATTTCCTCAGAATCTTCCCACAGAAAGGAGTGGTTAGTTCTGGGGCGATAGCTCCTCCTCCCGTTCCCACTCCCTGGGATGCAGAGCCCACAAGCAGGGTTTGCACAGGGGAGGGTGGCCTTACCTGGGTGAGCTGGTCCTCCAGCACCTTCTTTGGAGGGCGCACATTGGTGAAGAACACATGGAGCAGGTTTCCTGGAGTCTGAGAATTGATTTGCTCCTTACTGAGATAGATGTCAGAGACTTTGATGGGCTTGGCTGGCGACAGGCTGAGCATCTGCTCTGAATGGATACAACTTTTAAATATATCGGTGAGGACCTCTCGAGCCCCAGGCACCAGCTTCTCTCCTGGTATCGAGAGAGAGAGGAACAAAACTGTGGGATAAACAGGATGTTTGCAGGAAAAGCTAGGAAGTTTGCTCTTAAGTACTTTGGAATATAACAGGAAAGTATTTAATACTTAAGAAAGATTTGATACGAACAATGGCAAGGATAGTGAAATCTTACAGAAAGTATAGTCACAATTGTAGTCACATTTGTGGAAAATTCAATAATCAATGAATCAATCAGCCTAACATGTTCCAGGCATTGTGCTAAGCACGGGGGAGACAGAAAGAGGCAAAAGTCAAAGACTGTGTGCTGGGGAGGTAAGGTGTGAGCAGACTGGGAAGGGAGGTGGGGGCAGGCTATGGAGGGCTTTTAATGCCAAACAGAGCATTTGGAATTTGATCCTGGAGGTAATAGGGAGTCACTAGTGTTTATGGAGTAGGGGAGTGACATGGTCACACTCATGCTTTAGGAGAGACTGAGGCAGGCAGACCCCTTGTGATGAGGCAGGTGTGAGGCAATGAGGGCCTGCACCAGGGTGGGAGCAGTGTTGGAGGAGAGATGCTGCTGCAATGGTGAAAGCAACAGGCCTTGGCAACAGCTTGGGGCACTTTGTTGGAGGAGTTGGGACATGTACTAGTAGGGGGTTAGCCTCGGTAAGGACAATATCATGTAAAGGAGGAGTGAGCAGTAGAAGGCACCCGAGTGATGGAAGATGAGAAAGAGGAAAGAAGAAGGAGCTTACATGTTTCCTGTAAAACATGAGCAACAGCCTCTGCTGAGAAACTGGGAGTTGGGAGAGTCATGGGAGTGTCTGAGGAGGCTGAGAAGGTTCCAGAGAGCTGCTGTGCAGAGGGGGGGAGTGAGCTGATAAGGGAGGTAGAGTGGGACTGAGGGCCCAGCTGAGCCTGTGTAACAAAAATCTGTAGTGGGCCCAGGCAGAAAAACTGCATGATTCCCTCCATATGTGTAAGTATGAAGGTGATGAATGGTGGGTGTAACTGCTGATGTGATTCTAGAGGACAGTGTAGAGCTGAAATGGTTCGCCAAGGGGTCAAGGTGCAGAAAGAGGAGGCTGGCTAGTGCAGGGGAAATGGGAATGGGACATCACAGTGAGAATGTTATATAGAACAAGGTTAGATAAGAAAAGGCAGAGGGAGAGGTGAAGAGTCAACGTATCCTGGTCAGATGAGGGGGTTTCAGAATTCTTGAACATAGAGGTATTTCATGTTCTGGGTAATGGTCAAGACTGAGACTATGACCATAACCTTTGTGTGTGGCTAGGGTGAGGAACTAAGAGATTTGGGAGTCTGAGGGAAAAATCAATATGTCTATTGAAGTCCCCTAGCATGAGGGCAGGAGTTGGGGAGGAGAAAAAGTTTATAAGACAAGGGAAGGCAGGGGAGTAACCTGGGGGTGGTGGGGTCTATAGACAATAGCTATGGAGATTTTAATTGGGTGGTAGATGTGAACAGCAAGACCCTCAAAGGAAGTGATGGGAAAAAGGGAGAGCCTAGAAATGGCGATCGGGAGCACGAAGTATTCCAACTACTCCACCCTGACCAGTGAGCTATGGGGGATGAGAGAAGGCACAGAAATCATAACTTATATGATGTTACTGTTCTAAGATACAACAATATTACATGGGGTCATTAAAGAACATGTTTATCTTGGCCTTTCAGCATGTGTTCTTGCTTGCTTCATTTTCCTAATGGTGCAAAAGATTCTCTGGCACCATTTGTGGCCTTCATGGTTTCTCGGGGGACACAGTGAATGTGTCCCTTAAGACAGGCTGCTAATGACATAGAATCCTACTCCTGGCCAGGATGCAGCATAAACAGCACAAAGGATTATTCCAAGGCCATGAGAAGTACAGACCAAGAGGCCATGTCCAGGTCTATGTGACACGCACTTTTAAAAAATGCTGACTATATATCAACTAAAGCAAAGCCTCATTAGATTTTTAAAATGCTACGTATAAATGCATGTTACACGAGGTTTCTACCTTAGTATTATTAGGAAATAAAATTAATTGATGCAAGGGACAGAAAAGACCAGTCACAGAGAAATGTGAAAAATGACAAGCTGAGGGCCAAGAGAGACCACTGGTGAGCAGCCAACATGTGGCTGGGGTGCCTGGGCTGGCGCAGCAGGATCCCTGTGGGGGCCTCCATCTTTCTGCTAGCGCCAGTGTTGGCAGAAGCATCATCAGCACTGGGTCCAGTCTGACTTCTGCAATCTGGAACAGGCGAACAAGATGGGAGGAGACAGAAAATGGCTCATGGAGGTGGGAATGTTTCACTGGAAGAGAAGACTCAGGAATCAGTATATTCAAGCACATGAACAAAATTATGGCAAGGAAAATACCGAAAAGGTTCTATCCGTTGGCTCTAGAAAACAGAACAAAATAAATGGGCTGAAGAGTCAGTAAAAGATCACCTAGCTACAACTCCTTGACCAAAAGTAAGAGCAGATACTATAATGGCCCATTAAGGCAGCCTGCCTGCAGGGCATCTATTCTTGGTTGGGTGATTAATTGCCTGTGCTGTGTTGGTTTGGTTAGAGGCCTGGCCAGGGAAGCAATTTCTCTCTACAGCAGAAGCAGGAAGAAAAAAAAAAATTAGCACACTCCTGATATGCAAAAAATGGCCACAGTCTTTGGGAGGGTTATTGTACTACCACACCTTGACCTTAGACCACTAAATGCTAAAAACTAGCTCCTAGGAAGCATTTCAAGCAAGTAACATACCTTTAATAGATTTATCATTGAAATAGTCTTCTAGCCCTGGGCTTCCTTGGGTATCAAATAAACTCTGGTTTACTGTTGACACAGTTAAAATTTCTTCAGTTGACATTTCCATTAATTCATCTTCACCATCCAGGCTAGACAAACCAATCAGATCATTATTGTTAAACAGACTTGCTCGGATCTTCTCAATTTTGGCCCGGGACCGTATCTGTGTGAATGATGAAGAGGGTTAATCGGAGCTTTAGTAGAAAAGCCATCATCAATGCCACAGAGATCTGTTTTTTTCTCCCCTCTCTCTGACTTAGCTACTTGTTTTTTCCCTTACTGAAGGTGGTTTTTGGCCATCTACTCCCAGGGTATCAGGTCAGTCAATTCACAAAGAAGTAACACAGGTAACTCTTCTCCTCAAGAGAGCCTAATACTGTTGTCGAGCACACTAGTTCTTCCTTCCACTCTGAATACTATCTGAATTCATGACCCACCCTTTAAAACACAACTCCAAAGCCACTTCCTGCAGGGCACCTTCCCTTCTTCCTCCAACCTGACCAACCCCATAAGTCATGTATCACTTCATGTGGTGACTCTGGAATGCACTTACAGCATAATGCTGTCAGCTTCCAAAGGATAAAGGACTGTTTCTAACCTAAATACATTTTGTATTGCTCCCTCAATACCTGTTGGGCAATGTGATTGGTACACAGCAGGCACTTAGTGATGGTTGACTACATTGTTCTATTGCATTTTAACATAGAACATTTAGCTCAACTTGGGCCAACACTATTGTAAAAGCTATCCCTTCAACACAGTGGCTGAGGGGACACAGTGCTGGACTTGGGGTCAGGAATGAGAATAATACAGTAACAGCAAAAACAGCCAACAATAGCTAGTCTACTAATCAGCAACTGTGCTAGGTGCTCAAGAATCATTATCTCACTTGATCCTCCCCCCAGTGTGGGTGTGAGCATGAGTGCACAGTTATCAGCCCTACTTTACAGATTAGGAAACTGAGGCAGACAGAGGTGAAGTGACTTGTCCAGGGTCACAGGATCAGTGTCTGAGGCCAGATCTGAGCTCGGGTCCACAGCGTCACCTAGCCGCCTTCTTCTCAGGAAGCTATGAGCTCAAAGCTGGCCTCAGACGCTTCCCAGTAGTGTGACCCTGCATAAGCCTCAGTCTTCTCATCTGTAAAATGGGGATCCCAGCAGCACTTCCCGCCAAGGGTCAGAGAAGACAACACCTACAGCGTGCCCTGCATGCCTTGCTGCTGAGTAGAATCACGTGTGGCTTGTATACCCGGGCCTGAGCCATTACCTCCACGACGGCGAAGCCTTTGATGGGACGAGACAAGAGGGGCTGGTTGTCCAGCGAGGTGACTGTGTACATGGATCCCACATCAGAGACAGAGGCTGCTTCTGCATTGTCGATGGGCTCTCCCAGGCTCCCCAGACTGCCCAAGCTTCCAGTGCTACACAGGGAGATGTCCAGGCTCTCCTGGCTGGAGACAACATGGGGCTCCAGCAAGCTGGGAGGAATGGCGAGCTCCAGAGCAGGAGGAAACTGCTCCCCGGAGACCTCGCTGACTGTCTGCGAGAGCCCCTGGGAGCTGCAGATGGAGGCTTGGCTGGTGGAGGCAGAGGCACTGACGCTCATGGCGGGGGTGACGCTGCTGGAGGTGCTAACATCTAGACTGTCAGCACTGGGGAAACCCACAGGCTTCTCCAGCTCTGTTCTACTGTCCCCTCCTTCTGCTTTGTCCTTGGGCTTTTTGGGATCTTCTTCCTGAAGAGGAATATAGATCTCATCTTTAAAGACCCCGCCATGGGCATTGCAAGCCTTCCGGATGGCACTTCTCACAATGCCCTCATCCAAATGCGTGGGGATGCCCGAGATGACCAGCAGGCGACTGTGGGCCGTGGGGCCCACGAGGGCCTGGCAAGCATCAGCGATGGCATCATTGGTCACCCCCAGCCCTTGGGGATCTTTCTTGATGAGGTGCCGAAGAATGGTGAGCAGGGTCAGGGCCCTGTGAAACCACAGCATGTCCTCGGGCTTGCTGCCACCAATACTCAGCACAGACGCATCCGGCTCCACTGCTCGAGAGGAAGACCGTTTACCTGAAGAGGAAGCCTTCTCCCGTTTCATTTTGACCTTCTTCCTCTTAGACAGGAGGCTGGGGCTCTGTGGGGTCTGCCCCGGGGAAGAGGAGGATGAGGATGAAGAGTCACTGAGATTGGGGGCATTGGTTGAGGCCATGATGCTCGAGGTCACGCTCATATTGATGGGCAGAGTCACCTCGGCCACGGCCAAGCAGGCTTCCATCAGAGCATGGAAGTAGGTGGAGAACCTGCCCTGTTCAGCCCCTGTGGTCCCCGAGCCTGCGCACGTGCCGCTGGTGACCCAGGTCTGGGTCTCTTCGTCATAAAGCTTGTGTAGCTCTGACTGGAGGGCCATGAGCATGGCCAGACAGGGGTTGAGCTGGAGGGCAATGGAGGAGGACAGGCCTGACGGCTTCTTCTTTTGCTCCAAGCTGTGCACTTTGCGCAGGAGCTCTGCTAGGAGATGGAATATCAGCTCCTTCACACACGCGGCCATATCAGTTGTCCAGAGGAAGTTTCCTATGTAAAAAAAAAGTCCATATCAAGGTGCTTTTACAATATGAGCAGATGAGACCAGTGTTCACATCCTGATGCTCAGTGGGTGTCTGCCCATCAGCTGCATTCAACCAGGGCGGGTCACATTACTGCACCAGTCATCTCCTCCCCCCGGAAACGACACCTGCCACAGAAACCACTTCTTTCTCAAGCTTCTCTAAGTCATCAAGATCAAAACTGCAGCTCAGGAAGACTGAAAAGCCTATCCATAGCAAACAATGTTAACACTAGCTAGTGATGCCCCGAAGGACAGGGGAACTCAAGCTTTGTCCAGGTCAGGGCTGGGTGAGAGGCTTCTGTTCTTCCCAGAGCAATGGTGCCGGGGAAAAGAGAGCCAAGTTCAAACTCTGCCACCTGTGGCCACTGCTGGGTTTCATCGCCTGTGGACCTGAGTTTACTTAAGTGTGAAGTAAGAGGGGCTGAATTTGGGGGTCTCGAAGATTCCTTCTGCTTCCCCCCGACCCCAATCTTAGAAAACAACTTCTTACACAGCAAACAGCCTGGGGCAACTCTGAGGCTCCTTCTAAAGAACTGGCTTTGGGGCTCTTCATGGCTCCCCTCTGCCAAGCCAGACGCACCAGACAGGAGGGTGTGTCACCTAAGAGGGTGGCTCTGGGCCTGGCATGAGCTGAAGCCTGCGTGGAACTCAGGGGGACTGAGCTGGGACACTTACTACTCGTGGTACCCAGGCCAAGCTGCTTAACCTTTCAAAGCACTGGTTTCCTCAAGCACCAGCTTCTCAGAACTGCTGTGAGACCCAAATGAAGTCATGTTCAGACTATGCTTTCAGAACGTAGTCCTCTCAGCATTAGCACCAGCCCAGGACTGTTATTCCGTGTCTCATTTGCTTGCATTTATACTCACCGAGGAGCTCCACCACTTGCAGCAGAACTGAAGTTGGGATGATGATTTCAAGCTCCTCTTCTGACTTCCCTTCACCATCTTCGGATTTCCAAGACAAGAGCTGCTCTGCGAAAGCCATAGCCAGTGGGAATTCCAGGGGCAGAGAATGCAACACCAGCACAGCTCCTGGAGGGGGAGAGACCCCTAGGACACCCCCCAGGAAGGAAGGTCACCGATTAGCATTTGATTTTGATAAATGTATGAAACTGGTAGAAGTCAAGCTGTAGAGAATGGTGACAAATGTGACCATTTTACTAATGGGAGAAAACACAGGAAGCCAACACAATTTCCTTTCAAATGGGAAAGCAGAAGATGGGGAAGCAGGGTAAAAGTGAGGAAGAGACAACATTCTTAAATCACTGAGAAACAACCTTGTCCTAGTGAACTGAACATGAGTTCTACCTTGTGCTTTAAGAAGACACTGCCCAGAATCTTCCCCCTCCTGAAATGAATGCTCTGAGACTGTATGAACACACCAGGGAGCAGCTGCGGGCAGAGAGCTGGCCAGCTGGGAGGGCTATGGCCCACAGGAAATGAACCACACACAGCTGTTGCCACAGACTCCCAGAATTTCTGAGCTGGAAGGGGCCTCTAAGGCTCTTCCATCCAAGCAGTACTGAAGCAAGAATACATCTATACTGAGAATCTTCTGGAAGACCTCTGATGAAGGGAAAGCCAAGCCACAGTTCCATTTTGGGACAGGTTTCATTTTTAGGTAGCTTTTTGCACTGAAACTAAATCTGCTTCTTTGCCCTTCCACTCACTGCTCCAAGCTCTGCTCTCTGGGACTCAAAAAGAGCCAGCTGACTTCTTCCACATGATGGCTTCCCAAACACTCAAAAGCTGTTCTTCTCTCCTTCCCTATATCCTAAGGGTAAGGATAGCAGAGTTAGGTTTGGAAGGGAACTCATAGGTCTCCTCTAAGCCTTGAAAACTAGTTAGCGGCAGAGACGGAACTGGAACGAGGGCTCTCTCTGCCATACTACCCTGCCTTTTTTTTCCCCTTCAAAGGGCTCCTTGGCTGTTCACCATGTTGGTTGCCAACCTCTTGAAGCTCTGCAGTTTACCAAGACACTTTCCAATCATGATACCCCAAGTGGACCCAGGACTCCAGTGCTCATCTGCCCTAGAGCACAAGACAACCAAACTCTCATCTCCCTGGTCTGGACACGAGGCCTCCCTCCTGAAGCCCAAGATGGCACCTGCCTTGCAGCTGTCCCATTGCCTGTAAACCCAAATTGAGTTTGTAGGCCCTGCCACCCCAGATCTTCAGATAACTGCTATCTGTTCAAACAAACCCTAACTTGTACTTGTAAAAATAATTTCTGGAAGCTAAGACCACTTTTTTCTCTCCTGAAAGGATACCCCAACTTCCTGTTGATACATGGACAAAAGCCATCCCCAGCATTTTTCCAGATGGCTGCTAGCCACTCCATTGATCAAGGCCTTTTGGAGAGGTGCTATCAAAGGAGCTCTGAGCTAGGAGAACTCAGCAGCCGGGGGTGACTGAGGGCTGGCCCTGCCACTAACGAGCTGTGACACCATGCTGGGTCACCTGAACTCTCTGCTCGTCCGTTCTCTCCTGAGTGGGGATAATAATACTTGCACTCCTTCCTTCCAAGCTTGTGATGAGGCAAGTGCTTTGCTTTGCTCTGCAGTAGTGTCCGATGCTGTCCTGGCATGGCTACTTGTTAGCTACAGAGCCAAGGGCACTGGCCACAAAACATCTCTGAGGCTGAGCTTCCTCAAACAGGGGACAGAGGGTCACTTTTGGACTGCTTGATCTCAAAGTTTCCCTTCTAGATCTGAAGACCCATTTGTCTAATACACTAGGTTCTTATTGTTGTTCAGCAGAAGCACAGCGAGGAGGTGGCTCTGGGAAAAGGCCTGCTTTTCTGTCTGAGTGCTCTCCTGAATAAGTCAAGATCAGGGACACTGCGATGGGTCAGGGGTCCTCTGCCTTTAACCTAAATATTTAAAGACTTCGAAATGACTTCGAATGACTTCCAAATGATCACAGAGAACTCTTCAGCTCAGTGTACAATTCCACTTGAAAACTGTGAGCCTGCCTGGCCCTTTCTCCTTAGTGGGGATGCCTGGTGCTGGAGCACCTGGTACCAAAGGCCCCTCCTCCTCCATCGTCTGCCTAGAAACAGCATCTTGTGTGGAGAGACAAGCAGCAGGCAGCACCCTCAGATTTAAATGGACTTCCTTGTCATCTAAAACTGGATTCAGTCACTGAAACTACAGCAGCTTTAATCAAGATGCTGGGAGAGACAGGACACATCACTTTTTCCAATGAAAACACCCTAAGTGCTGTTTCCTACTTAGGACTTGAGCATGTTTCTGTGGCTCTCGTTACCCAATACCCTGGAGGCCCAATTTAATCACAGCACGTCTGAGGGATGAGAACTGGATGAAACCCAGTTTGGATGGTGAAATCTAAATGATTTATTGCCTTTGTCCAATCGTACTAAAGAGAAGCCATTCCAACCATCAAGTAACCATCCCAAGCTATGTTTGGGAAGAAACATACCATCCCTGTTACCATCAAACACCTGTTAGGCCTTTGCACAATTACGCAGCTCTCCAAAGTGTACCATACTGAACAGACCCTTTCTTTACCAGTGGGAAACAGACTCAGCAAGGCAGAAAAACCCCTTCCATTTCAGAAAAGGAAAAGCAGAGAAATGATTTCCAATCTTTCATCACCATAAGCTAATCAAGAGGTTTACCCAGTTTGATGTGGACTTTGTCGGTTGCTATGATCACAGAAGGATATTGGTTGGTGGTGGGAGGGGGGGTGAGCCCCGTGTTGGTTGGAGAAGCGTCTCGTGGATAACAGACTGCTTCGATGAGATTGAGCTGGCCATTACGCTTCACTTTGTGGCCTAGCCCATATAAGAGCACTCGGGCCCATGGAGCCTTGTACAGGGAGGAGCTGTGAGAGAAAGAACAAGCAGTGATGGAGGAGTTGGCCACATGTACAGTGCACATGAACGACAGAGGGGTTTCTAATGGAGATGATGATAAGAGGAGTCATGCCTACACACTGCCACCATCTTTTGTGAAAGTGGACCAGCTGAGGGAGCACTGGATGCTATGTCAGAAGACCTGGGTTTGAGTCCTGACTACTCTCTACTAATGAAATAACCTTGAAGAAATCCCTTCACCTTCATGAGTCTGTTTCGTCATTTGTAAAGAGGAGCCTCTTCAATGACCTATTTCCCAGGGCTACTGGGAGGACCAAATGCATGTTGGCAGGTACTTTGTAAATTATAGTACTGTATAAATGTCTGTGGTTTTTGTTGTTATTACTATCACTAGTACTATGAATGATTATTTCTTTGTCAGAAAGAAATGTTTCCCAAAGTAAATGCCCTGGATTTATCAACTGGAAAAAGATGAACCAAGTTCTGGTGCATGAATATAATGGAATATCACTGAGAGGTGAGACAGCAGAGAGAAGCAGAGGGAGGCTCGTGTGAGTCAGTGCACAGTCCGCTAAGAGGCTCAGGTAAACAAGGTGCTCCAAGAGCAGGAAACCCCAGCCCCGCGAAGGAATCTGAGGATCAAAGCCAAGAGTCGTGGAAGCACAAGGGCCAGCCCAGAGGAGGTGCCTGAGCTGGAAGAGTGAGGGGGCACAGAATGTCGAGTCCGCCTCTGCGTGGGAGGGCTCTTTTGCCGATTTGCTTTTTTCCTTCTTCATCATAAGGGACAGCTCTCTGGGCCATCCAGGGATCTGGGAGAGGAGAGAGTGACCACCTGGGAAATGGAAGGGATGTGGGAACGGTGGGGGTACAGGAAACAGTCGGTGTGTTCCTTTGCTACCTATGTCAAGCTCCATCTGCCCCCGCCCTCTCCACAGCCTTCCACCTGACCAAGGGCCACTTACTCTTTGCGGAAGCCAGACTGACTTTCTTTACAAGACACCACAACGAAGGCGGCCCCAGGGAAGTTAACATCCATATTGACTTTGGACTCGGAAACTGGGAATTCTTCTGAGGGAAACTGTTCCGGGGCTGTCTGCAGAGAAACATTTAATCATGAAAACCACAAGCTAACACAAAAGAAATGGGAGCGCATCATCTTTTCATGCTAGGCACAGAAATGAAAGGATAAGAAATCTCTTGGCAGCAGGTGGGGTAGGAGCAGAGGGTACTACAGAACAGGGAAACACGGTAACAAGGCACAAAGGCACCTGGAGAAGAGGAAAGGAAGTTGATTCAGAATAAAATGCACACAATTTTTAGCAAATCAATGTCTTCTATTTTAAAATTGTGAACATACACTAAAGGTACATCAAAGATTTTTTTTTTACCTGCAGGAAAGAACAGATCTGTCTTGTTAGTTCCAAAAGGCTCTCTTCTCCTTGCTGGAGGGTCCGTGTGATGGCAACATTGAGCCAGTCTCTGACTGTCTGCGAGCTGCCTTGGTAGAAGAGGTCTGCTGCAGAACAGTTCTGGCCATGGGTGCAGTGCTGAAGAGACTGAGCCAAAAGGACAGCGCTGGAGCTGATGGTGCCATCTGCAAACAGGAAATCAAACAGGGCCTGACTGCAAAGCTCAGGGCAGTGGGTGCAGCTGCAGGACCCTCACTCACTCAGGAGGCTGAATCTGAAAGCACGCCCAAACCAGCAACATCTGGAAGGTACCAAGAGGCTTGGCTTCCCTCCCCCAACCAGAGGATACTGAGAGGAGTTCAGAAGATCTGCAAGCACAACTTAATGCCTCAAAGCCCAGGGACAGGGAAAGGTCAAGGAAACCTCAGCCCTCGAGAATCCCAAACGAGGCCTGGAGCTACTGGGGACATTGCACATGCACCTGTGTTGGATGTCGTTACTGTGGGGAGGGGACGGAGGGGGCAACTACCCTGGGTGCAGCCCCCAATGAAGCGTGGACTTGCGCATCCAGCCGACCAAAGGTTCTACTGAGTGTGACTCCCTCCCCAGCACCTCCTCCAACCTCCTCCCAGATCCTCTTCCAAGTTTCTGGTAAAGCAGGGGCAGGGATCAGAAGGCAGATTGCACAGGTCAGGTTGGGCAGCTGGGGGGGGAAAGGAAGGAGAGAGGGATGGTTGCAGTTCTTGGATTTTGCCCTGGGGCTGGGGAGCAGAATCAAGCAGCATTTGCCAGGACAGCCAAAAATATTCTGTCTCAGTCCTATCTTGGAAGGTCTTTAATCCAAGCACCCAAGCAGGAATCATGGCATTCCCCCCCCAAAAAGGATGTGTGTATAGCCTCCCTAAATGTGGCTCTACCTGAAGTCACAGGGTGAAAAGGGCCTGCCTCCAGTGAGCTCTTCACAGCGAGAACATTTTACTCTCTGACTCTCATAATAGGGAAGAGCGTGTCTGTGGCCACCCATCGTTTGGAAGAGTGACACTTCCTAGTCTCTTTGAGCCATAAGAACTTTAAGAAGCTCACCTGGCACCTAACAATGGTAGAAGTTTAAAGAGTTAGGGCCAGCTTCACATGATAAAATAAAGAACAACAATTTGGAAAGATTAAGTCTTCAGGACGGTCTCTCCACTGGAGCCTCCCGATGCACGCTCAGACTTTGCTCCTCATCTCAAAGAGGGCAAGGAGGACGGGCATAGGATCATCCTGTGACCTGGGACCAGTCTGGAGAGGCATTTGTTGAGCAGGGTGCAGCAGCAGGCCTACAGCGTGGGACAGTAATCGAGGAGACTGTGTGATCAAAATAATGTTTTACCAGGAAGGGGTGGAGCAAGGAGCTGACTGGACAGGAGCTGCAGATGGTCCAGGGTGATGTCCCGCATGGCAGGGATGTGGAACAGACGAGTAAACAGGTGAGGCAGCTTTGGGGCAAAGATGTTGAGGAGGGCCATGCGACAGTAAAGCCTGGCTAGGGAGGCCTCACATCTCAGCAGCTCCCTGGAAAGAAGAAACATGGGATGTGGGGGAAGCAAGTCTCCTGCTCCCCAACTCAACCCCAGACCCCAAGAGCTGCTGTTTCTCCCAAACCACCCCATGACTTGGTGTCACTATGGCAGCCATTTTCTCACTCCAACCAAAGAACCCTGGCCCATGAGGGCCTGGGGCTGGCTGCTCTCTGCACTTCCTAGAAGGCATGGTCAGAGGTGACTTCAAAAACAAAGGGGTCAAGTGGGGCCCAAAACATCCCAGATTTCAGTTCCCCAGGACATTGGCTTCAAAACCATCAAAGGAAGCAGAGAACAGGAACTTTGGTGAATCACTCATTAATGCCCAACTAGGTCTCACCTGGATTGTGTCTTCTTCCCTAAAGTACTGCTACCTCATCAGCACCTAAGTCTTTGGCTAGAATACACCTGGGCTTTATTTATTAACCACCCACAAGGAAGGAACCTTTTAGATATGGAGATTACACAAAAAAGTCTTTTAGAGGCAGCTTTAAAATGTCACAAGTTCTCAAGTCTCCAAAAGTCCCACTGGAGGCCATGGAGGAGCGGGTCATTATTTACAATATTTCTTGAGTGGCCCAAATTAAGTTTACTGCAAGACCTCTTGGACTCTGTTAGGGACCGGCAGCCATGAAAACACCACACAGGCTTTGGTCCTTGGATGCAAGAACTGCAGAAACACAATCAAAGCAGCCTTAGAAGATGTGTTAGGAAGACAGGTTAAATAACTGATGTGTTTCCCTTCCCTCTGGGTACAGTTGTTTGTGATTGTCTCAAGAATGGAGGAAAGAAGCACAAACATACTTAGGTCTTTCATCAAAATGCTTTAAATCCTTTCACCCCCAATTTCAAAGACTGAAATTGTTAAGCACAGAGACAGGACAAACAAAGGAATCTTCATCTTTAGGTAATTTTCTTTTCCTGGTTTAAGTTTCCCCTAGCAATGGAGTATTTTCTGCCTAGGAAAGGAGCTCCAGAAGCCTCTTTTGGTACAAATTCCGTCACTTTTACTGAAAAGAAAAGCCCTCTTTGGAAAGCACAGAAGCATACACACCCTTATCAATGGCCAGGTTTTCAATGGCACTGCCCAGTGGACGTCATTGAGTACATTTGTACTGTACGTTTCACGTTCCTCTGCTGCTGACAGCATGTTATTGATGACAATAACAACACCCTACCGCAAACCGTCTGAATCTCTTTCAGATTGGTAGCACATTTTGGCTATCAATAACCAGTTGTTTTCTTTCACAATGGATATCTATCAATAAACCCAAAAGACCTACTAGTAGAAAAGCTTTCAGCACCTTGTGCAGGAACATGTTGAGATTCAGAGATATATTTGGGGAATATTTTTCCATTAAAGCTAGTAAAGTTACAAATCTAGCACACAATGAAATGCTGCCATCGGGAACAGACACATGGCATGTGCAGCTACCCATTTGGACGGGTGTGCTCTTAGGCTACCATGCCCCTCATGCTGAGTCAGGCCTCCCCTCCTCATTCTTCTGTAATCCCCCCAAGATTCCCAGCACAGTGCTAGGCACACAGCAGGTGTTCAGTAAGCTCTTGACTGATTTAGAAACTAAATGGCATCGGGAGGAGACACTCCCAGGATGGTTAGTCCTATTTAGACCTTCCATTAGGGATGAGGAACCTCCGGGCTCAAGGACATGTATGATCCTCTAGGTCCTCAGGTACAGTCTTTTGACTGAGAACAAACCCTTTTATTCTGGAGATTTGTTCTGTAAAATTTGGCTTCGGTAAAAGGACTGTACCTGAGAACCTAGAGGGCCACAGGCTCCTGAACCTTATGACCTAGAATGAAAGTTCTGATTCCAAGAATCTTCAGTTACCTGTGAATCTGAATGTTGGTGCTGTCCAGCGTCACGAGGCCATTGGTGGCAGTCCTGCGGTAGCCTGCAGGAGGCCTTTCTAACATGTCGATAGGATACCAGTACCGAACCAACACTCCTTCACTGCGGAGGTAAGTTTCCACCTGCACCAGCTCATTTACCTACAATAATAAGAAAATCTGTTGGTTTTCCCCCCTGAATATTGATTTTATTTTCAAAGTTTGACAATATGCACATTTATTCTCCTCTCCAAACTTTCCATTCCTCTTCTGTGTAGCAGCCAATTGCTGGTTCAGAGCTACTTTACTACCAAATGAATGATTTGAGAGGGAAGGTAACAGTACATTATACTTGTGAAAAATACCATACACAATACTTTTAAATATTTGCCTTTTTTTTCATTAAAGGGCAGAACATAACACCGAGATGAGAGATTCAAAAAAATGAGGAATGTTTTAATTTTCTAGATAAAATATGGTTGAAATACTAGTTGTAAATATTTAAAATAGAAATGGAAAAAAAGAATATAATGATTAGAAGAAATTTAAATATATTTGGCTATATACCAATGGATAGTCTAAAAATCTAAACAGATCCGATCAGGCCATAGAGATAAATTCAAGTTCTTAAGATGTCTCTTCACAAACTATATTAAACTTATTAAAAAGTGCCAATTATGTGTTACTGTTTACAGATGGAATCAATCCACAGGCATTTATTAAGCACCTACTATGTGCCAAGCACGAAGGATACAAAAACAAATGAAAGTCCCTCCCCTTAAGAAGTCTGTGCTCCACCAAGGGACACAATATGTGCACACAGAAGTTCCATACAACATGGACACTGGATGGACACAAGACCATTTTGTTGGGGAGACCCAACATGTCAGGGATCAGGAAAGGTCTCACAGGGTCAGTGGAGTCTGAAGGAAACCAGTAACTCTAAGAAGCAAAGGGAAGGAAGAGGCGGCACAGTCCAGGTTAGAAGGTGGGCCTGACAAAAGAAAACTGTTACAATGGAGGGGAAGAGCAAGAAGGTGAAAGGGAATGGGTCAAACTTACTCTCATTGAATTTGGCTTCAGGAGGGAATAACATACACACTAAACTGGGTATTTTGCCCTACAGGAAAGTAGTGGGGAAGGGGATAAGAGGGGGGTGTAATGGAAATGCAGATTTGAAGATCTTCCCTGCCCCTAGTCCCTTTGATTGGCTTAAGAGACTTTGATTGACTTAAGTGACTCTGAGAACCTTCCTTGATTTGAAAATATACTCTGCCCCCTAATAGGCTGAATGTGATCACATGGAGCCTGTGGTAGGAGGCTTGGTTTTCAGGAATGACCACACCTTGATGCTGTGTGATTGGGCAGTGGGTCAAGAAGGTGGTTACATTCTCTGAGCCAGGAGAAGACTACATAATCCCTGATTTGAGGCTTTGCTTTGGGGCTCACTTTGAGAAGTGTTATGTAATTTGACCAGATGAGACTCTGGGAAGCCGCTGTTGAGAGCCCCCCGGCTTTGAAAACCCAGATGTTGATGCTTCTCTCTCTGGTAACTGTGATTTTGGTATTGATAATGGTTGGACAGTTTGGAAGCCTGTCTGTTTGATCTGTATGTATACTCTGAAGTTCGGGGTGCTGACCTTTTCCCCCTGAACTAGGTAATATATGTTTGTTTTATTAAAGTGTGCTTGTTAACTGATTTTGAGCTGCTTTCCTTTTGAAAAGCAGATCTAAGAACCTGTATTGGCAGTCACCCTGGGGATATTGGGGTGCTTGCCACTACAGGGGGATGATAGAGGGGGGGACAGATTGGGGCGGGAGGGTAGTTAGAAGCAAACACTTTTGAAAAGGGACAGGGGTCAAAGTAGAATAAGTGGGGAGTGGGATGGGATAGAGGGAAATATAGTCATTCTTTCACAATATATCTACTATGCAAATGTTTTGCATAACTACCACATGTATTGAATCGCTTTTCCTCCCAGTAGCGGTGGGTGATGAGGGAAGAAGAGAAATAATCTGGAAATCAAAATTTTAAAATAAAATGTTAAAAAAAAAATATATATATATATATGTATATATATTTACATGCAACTGGGAAATAAGATATACAGGCACTGGGGTATAGAAATCCAGCTTGCCCTACTAGAAAGACAGAGGGGAGGGGCGGCTAGGTGGCGCAGTGAATAGAGCGCCGGCCCTTGAATCAGAAGGACCTGAGTTCGGAGCCGGCCTCCGACACTTAATCCATACAAACAAAAACCTAGCCGTGTAACCCTGGGCAAGTTACTTAACCCCAATTGCCCTAAAGGGGAGGCTAGGTGGCGCAGTGAGTAAGAGCGCCGGCCTCGGAGTTTGGATGACCCGAGATCAGATCCGGCCTCAGAAAATGAGCATCCACGCATAAATAATGACTAGCCGTGTAACCTTGAGCAAGTTACTTAACCCCAATTGCTTTAAAAAAAAAAAGTCAGAGGGGGTATAGGGGAGGATATAAGAGAGAGCAGATTGGGGGAAGGGGTATTTAGTAGGTGGGCTATTTTGGGGTGGGGGTAGGAGAAAGATGGGGAGAAAATCTGTAACTCAAAATATTATAGAAATGAATGCTGAAAACTAAAAAGAAACATTAAAAAAAAAAAAGAAAAAGGAAAGAAGGTGGGCCTGAGATGGCCAGAAGCAGCCGGGAGGTCAGCTGGGCTCCAGAAGAGATGGCTTAGAGACAGGTGGTGACAGGCTTTAAATACAGGCAGAGGGACTTGTTCACCAGAGACCTGGGAGCCAGTGGAGTTTACTAGTTTACAATAAGGCCAAGGGGCATGTTCCTAACATTGCGGATGCTCCCCAAACTGGGTACCTGTCTGATGACTCATCCCTATCTTGGGATCATTAAGTCACAGAATGAAATCATACCAATGTATTTGAGAGTCAAATGCCAGGGAGAGAAATAATAACTTCAACTATACTTAGAAATCAATATAAAACAGGAGGCCAAGTCACTCAAGAAATAGTACTAAACGATTGCTTCTCATGCAATGCTATTTTCATGATTTTCTATTTATAAGTGATTTCTATATTTCATGAATTTCCACTGCTAGGAAGACATGTTAGTGCGACCCATCAGTCACCAGTATCAGAACGATTTAAAGTTGCAAGATGAAATTATGAGCTGGCCTAATTCTGTGTTTAACACAAGAGTTCGTCAGTGCCAGGCCTGACATTCTGCCTGAAAGAACTAACATCTTCCATGTGTTTTAGGGGACCTGGTCCATTAGGTGGCCTGGCTCACTCAGCAGAGACTCAAGGCCGGTCCAAAGACTCTTCTTCAGGTCCGCATCTGAATACTTCGCTCAGAGCTCACAGAACTTTAGAACAGGAGGTCCTCAAAGATAATTTATTCATCATTTTACCGAACACAAACCTCGGGGAATGTGGAGAGACCTGCAATAGGCCTTAAGGCCTGTGGGGGGAGTCAGAAGCAGAGTCCAGCCTTAGAGACCCTGTTCCAGGGTCCTTCCCCTCACATTGCATTGACTTCTCTGATGGTGAGGCAATACGCCATAAGGGCCTTGTCTTAGTTAACCTTAGTTAAGCTTCACAGTTTGATTCTTTGATTTTTAAACAATTTACCTCTCATTTACCTCAGTTATGAAATGACATAATCACCCACCTGTAATGGGTGACAGGGGAAGTTTAGGGAGAAGATGCTTGTGTCTTTTCAATAACTGGTGTATCTGGACTGACCACTGGCTGTGACCATCACAGCCAGGACAGACAACAGTGCACCTGCCTGTCCCCGCCCCTCTGCTGTGGCCCTAGGTGCCAGAGCAGTTTGGGGCCATCATAGCCACTTAAGGCTCCCCCTGTTCAGTGACATGAGAAAAGACGTGGATGGCCTTAAGCATGGCAAAGGCATGTTTGAAAGTCTTTTACTTACTGAGTCCACATCCAAAACAACTCCATGGAGGCCAAATGTTTTCAGCATTCCCCGGATGGCAAATTTGGGGAGTGCGGTCCCCACGGCACTGCTGGCCACGTTGTTACTGTCTGGAGAGCGTGTGACCACAGTGAGACCTGGGGCCAAGCAAAGAAGAGATTCATTCAAGAGTCTGGATCCCTGTGATCCAGCATCATCTCTCAGCCTGACCCAGGATGGGAAGAGGAGTATGGGCATCACCTGCATGTCTCAGAGGGCAGACCACAGAGCAAAGCGCTCACCTCAGGGAATGGGGCCCAAACTGACACATGCTAGTTAGACTTTGGCAACTTCTTTACCCCTCCCTGCCCCCACCAGTCCTCCTAAGGTGATTCCCCTACTCTTGCAATTTTCTGTCTGTGCTCCTTGTGCAGCTGAGAGGAGAGAGGTCGAGAGGACGACTGTCCTTAGTGGAAGTCTTCAGGGTTGGCTCAGGGCTCAAGCCCAGGAAGAGTGGGTATCAGAGAAGCCTGGAGCCTTACCGCTGCCCCCCTGAGCAGTCCCAGCCCTGGCCCTCCACTCTGTTTCTCAAGCTCATGGCTTTCAAAAAAGGCCACTCTCAATCCCAACTTTCTAGCAAAGCAGGAAGGACAAAGAAACCTTTGCGAACTTTATCAATTGTGAATTTATTTGCTTCGTCTTTGATGTCTTCAATTGTGGGAAGATAAAGATCTCTGGGGATGCCACCATTCTCCTCATAGAGAAATTCCACAGTCTGCCGGGCAATGTCCACCATGCCTGAAAGAAAGATGCCTTTTGGTGAAGCCCTGTTGCTGGCCCCTGCTCATCCCCCTCACTACCCCGGCTGGTCAGCTGCTTCAGGGCCACACACACATCGATCTGCATGAAGGGAGGGTGCATCTCCCTTCGAGACTGCGTCTGCGAGCGGGGCTGTCCTCTGCTCCCCCAGGATCAGCGGTCACTAGCTTTACGATGAAGCTAATCTAATGAAGGCCATGCTGCACTTCTTCAGGAAAAATAGGCAGGCAGGCTGGCCTCCACGTGGGCAATATGGAGGTGGGGGTGGCGGCAGGTGTGACATACATTCATCACATCTGCCTACAGATGCTGGGTTGTTTCCCATGATGCTAAGGGAAATGTTTGACAGGCCATCTCTACCACTCCTCATTACTACTCTGCTCATTAACCGTCCATACAACAATTAGCAAGGGTAGCAATTTTCAGTACGTAGTTCCAAAAGAGGTTGTAATTAGAGAATGATGCTTACAGAGTAGAAGTCAGTGCCAAATAAAACAAGGGGAGAGCGTGGGCTCAGAATCACCCCCTCCCCAAAACACTTTAGTTTCAAGGATTCTGTAAAATATCTTATACCATTTTTCAAAGGACTCTTAAAAAGCCATGCCTGCCACATAACATGCAAGAAACCCCAAACGTGCATTAAGCCAGAAAACAGGTAGCCATGAGGACAAGTTCTGTTTTCTCCAGTGTGATCAGGAGTCTCTGAAGTCTAGTTCTCTTTCAAAGAAAATGCCTCCTGACCAATCTGAGAAATCCCAATCAAGTAACTTCCTTCATTCCTCCACACTCCAGAGCAATCCCTGAGAATATGTGCACTTTTACAAAAAGAGGGAAGCATCCAGGGACGGACACTCAAAGAGAATGTTCAGCTGGCTTGAATCACATTGGGTCCTGGGGAACTGTCCTTACTTTTGGTGGTCCCTTCCCACAAGTCTTGGGCTGTATGGTCCGCAAGCCCCTAGAACCCACTGACACAATGCTCCTAGTTGCCGGGATGTCTCCTACAAATGATCAGAGGGTCCTAGGGCCTCGCTGCTTCCTGGCTTCATCTACTACTCAACCTGACACCCTCATGATGCTGAGAATGAATGATGTGGCCTCAGAGAGCCAAGGCAGGAAACCATGAACTACATTCCAGGTTGGATCATTTTCATGTCTTCTTAGCTCAGGGCATGAGGCTATTGTAGCCTCAAAGCAGATGGGGAAACAATGTGGCATGATGGAAAGAGGGCTGGATTTCAGAGTCTGAGGAGATGATTCCAGTGCAGGCCCTGCCATTTACTAGTTATGTGATCTTGGGCAAATCACAGCAGCTCTCTGGACTGCATGTATAACATGGATAGGGTGGACCAGGTGGCTTTTAAGGTCCCTTCTAACTCCAGATCTATGATTCAATGAACTCTATTGGGATAAGTGGCTAAAAAAACAGCCTGGAAATCAGAGGAAAAGGGGAACCATGGTCTAAGACAGCATAACAGCAGGCTTTCTTCATGATCCTGGCAGAGGGAGAAATTTTGCATGATAATAATGGTTTTTCCTATCTCTATTTTCTATAATCTTTTAAGGATCAAAAGATTATATAAGTATTATAGGTTATTATATAAATATTATATTTATGAAAGATTATAAAGATTATACATATAATACAGCTCTAAAACTGTGCTTATCCCCTCCTAGTAGAAGGAAAGGTCCCTGAGCACAGAGGCTGTTTTGTTTCTGCCTTGGCACCCTTGATACCTAGCACAGTGCCCAGCCCTTAAAAGGCATTTAATACATGACTGTTGAATGGTTTGTTGAAATCTTTCATTTATAGTAACGATCAACATCTGAAAACACTAGATAACAACAAGGAAGTCATCGATGTCATGGCATGCCCAGCTATAGCCCTCTCCATCCTGACATCCGGGAAGGGTGAAAACAAGGTCAAGTGGACCACCCTTGACACAGTTGCTGAGTATGTGAGTGCCACTCATGGATATGGTTCTGGAACTGGGTGAATTTGCATTAAGTGGAAGTGAATGCAAGCTTCCAGAAGGCTATACCCCTCAGCCTACAGAGAAGGGGAAGGAGGGATGGCTCCCAGCTTAAATCCCGGCATTCCTTGCTGCGACCTGAACCAAGCATGAGGTCTAGATCTTAAGCCCCAGCACGACTTGTAAAAGGACATTTCTTCTCTAAAGCAGATGTTTCCCAAGAAGAGGAAACATAAGAGAAAGGGAAGGGACTAAGAAGAGGGACAAGCTGTCTGCAGCAATTTTCAGGGCTCAGATCACTGAACACTCACCACTGAAGGGCAAAAGCTGCGCTGTTCTTGGGCTAGCAAAACCTCTGATCTTATGAAGTGACTAAGAATAAAAGCTAATTCTCTAACTTTCCAGGCCTCATACACTGAGCTACATCCTTCTAAAACATGGCTCGGCAGAGACCAACAAGAGAGAACCAGACACTGGGAACAAAAGCTGCCTCAGGTGAAGGATGTGGAGGTGGGAGGAACAAGCTGAGGCCTCTCCCTGCTTCTCTTCAGGGGAGTTCATATCTCTGAACTTCCCCTTCCCCAACGATCCCAAAAGGAAACAAAGCCCGTAAAGGAGCTACCAGACCTAGTTGCAGAGCCCCCTTAATCTGGTCCAGGCCCGATTTTCGCTCAGCTTCGTTACGGAAGCGTCTTCTAATGGTAGGAAACACTTTGGTTTCCCAGGCTTTCACAAGCAGGGCGTAGTGGTCCTCCTGGAAAGAGAAGGCAAACAGGTCACGAAAGGATGAGTGATGTTCGTGCAGGTTGCAATTTTCAGTCCTTACATCTTTACTGACTTAACTATTCTTCACCCACAACATGGCTGCCCCACTGCCTAGCCATCAGGTGTGGGCACAAAGTTGGCAGGCTACCAGTGGAGAACAGAGCCCCCACTTGTTGGGGGAACACTCAGATGAAGGATGGTTTCCCCAGCTCCTTTGGAAAGCCCAGCTTTATTGAGTCCATGCCAAGATACAGCCTTTTTTGCACACCCTGGACTGTATAGGCCAAAGAGCCTCCTGCCTTGAGCAGGCCAGATTCTTGTGACTGTAATTTGTTTGTTTTTTTAAATCAACAAATCAGATGCTTTCCAAAGTCAGATCATATGACCAAAAAACCTTTTGCCTCTTGTCTCCCATTCTCCAGCCCTTCCCAGTCTCCTCCCTCTCCTGGGGGCCCCCCTGCCTGGACCTGAGGGATGTCATCATCATCATCGTCATCACTCTCGTCATCTGCAATGGGTGGTGGGTGGGGGTCTGGGCCCGAGGTGATGAGATTTTCATAGCTCAGCTCCACTTTGTAGTGACAAGAGCTGTCACTGTCATACTCTGTAACAGAGGACAACGAAACGAGGAGATAGGAAAGCCTGATGGCACCTGGAAAAACTGGCAGTGGCACTCCCCATTCACCTGCGGGAAAGGGCTCTGGAACTCTGAGGAATTTCAAGCAAACAGTCAAGTGAATAAAATAGTACCTATAATTATACTGAATCCCAAGAGTTTTTCAGGGCACAATTAATTCGACAGAGAGCAATTTGGATAATTCTTCAAGATGAAAAAGAACAATTTTTGTAATGAGACACCCAAATTAGTTTCCTCATCTGCAAGAGGAAGGAGCCTGACTAGCTGCCATTTGAGGGCCCTGAAGGGTCAGAAATAGGACCCTGCTCTGCACCTTCATTTATAGAATGAGGGAGCTGGACTAGAAATGTTCTAAAGACTCTTCTAGTTCCTGATTTTATGATACTATGACCCTAGATGAAAATGTTGGTAATATTAATAGGAAACACCCATGGTCATTTACGTTGCTGAGCTGTGGCCACGGCAGCGATACGACAGGGAGGCCCATGTGTTCCTGGGTCAGAAGCTATGCTGGTGCCGGCATCATTGTCACTGTCAGAAGCCATAGCAAAAGGAAGAGCTTCAAAGTTGGCACTGATCTCCTCAGCCAGGTCGATGCACAGGTCAGCAGCATTCCGGTGGGCCTGCCCTTCAGCATAGGCAAACTGACGAGACCCAAAATTAGCCCGGATCTTGGTATTCTGAAAGGAAGATTATGGGGGATGATGAGAAGCTGCTGCTAGATTTTACTCCCTAGGAAGGCCTGAAAGATGCTAGTGCAGACATACAGCCTCAGAGCTGTGTATCTGAATGTTTACATTACATTACAAATTTTACAAAATGTTGCTCATCCCTCCCTCCCACCTTCCTTCTCTCCCTCCCTCCATTTCCCCTTTCCCACAAAAGTATGACATGCAGAGCACAGGACCCTTTACTATCAAAGCCATCAGGGGACAATGAAAAGCATCAAATCCTTCCCTAACCAGGCCAATTCTGCATTTCCTTTTCACTGGGAGCTGTCATTGAGTTCTTTCTTTTAGATGCCTGCATTGCTTATAAGAGCCAACCTCCCAATCCCAAGGTTTCTAAATGAGAGGACCTGCCTTTTTCTGGATATGAACCACAGGCCACATGCCTCCTGAAACATCTTCCAGACACGGGAGCAGGCGCTGTCCACAGTATGTGAAATAGACCCGGCCCTTGGGGGGCTGTCCTGGAGGGGGTGGGGTACCCTCCGTTCTTTCCCAGCCAATTCCTGCCCCATCTCCTACAGAACGGAAGGAGGAATCAGAGCCATTTGTATGGTTACAGTCAGCCACTATGAAATTCATTTCTGATCTGCAATTAGTTTGTCTCATATTGGGAAAGTGAAATTGGCTAACTCTTCCATTGGCACAAGCAATAGAAGGGGTTGGATAGGGTAGACATATAGGCCACCTTTGCATTTAGGTTACTTAAAGGAAAACAAATGGAGGAGATTATAATTCACTCCAACGTCCTGGTGTTGGCTCTTTTAGAGGCCTCTTTCCTAAAAATGCCTGCCCTTCAGTAAATGTCTGATGTCCATATTCAGTATGTCAAGGACCTAAGATTCTGTTGGTGACTACAGATGCTGTAATTTAGCACATCAGTCTTAGGGAGTTGCCTGAGGCTCAGAGAATTTAATTAAATTGCTCCTGGTCACACAACTAATCAATGTCAGTGGTAGGATCTGAATCCAAGTCTGCCTGAATCCCAATCCAGCCTTCTATCTGCTCTGCTACAATGCCTGTTAGTTCCCTTACTTAAGAAGTATTTATTAAATATCTCTGTGCCATGCATGGAGGACACAGAGATAAAATGAAAACAGTCCCTGGCCTCCAGAAGCTAACCTGTGAAGTACAGTAAAGTTTATGTTTTTTAACTATGAAGTTTAGCAAATATGAAATATGGGCAAAGTGATTTCAGAGGGGCTGGCGCTGCAGCACCAACTAAAGGAAATTAAGAAGGGGGATTGTGCTGGGACAGCACTGCCGGTGGGAAGGCTCTGAGGGGATGACTGAGAGCAGGACAGAGGCCTGGGGATAGGAAATGGAATGGGGGTAGGGCAGCATGTCTGCTTGACATCATTTATGACAGCAGACGAAAGGCAAAACCTCAGAATTTTCTAAAAGGACTTGGAGATAAAAATAAAGATGACTCATAAACGACCAATCCCTAGTTCCTAAGTGAGATACTGAGGCTGTGCCCCTAAACACCTCAGTGCCCAAACCATAGCTGCTCTTTTCATTCAATTAAACCAGCTGGACCACCTACCAGGGGAGAGGGTCACATCTAGCCGAACACTCTTCCACTGCAAGAGGCTGGAGCCGTTGTAGTGCACAGCGCGGCCATTACTACCAATGAAAACAAAACCAAGGCAAAGAATATTAAACCTAGTTTTAAAACAAGTTATCTCTGCCAAAAAGAAAGGAAAAGGATGGCTGTAATATGGTGTAATGGGAATTTGAAAACCTTCCCTGATTTGAAAATAATAATCTGCCCCCCAAAAGGCTGAATGCAGTCACATGGAACCTGTGGTGGGAGCAGAGCCCACAGGAAGCTGGAAGTCAGAGCAGCTAGACACCACTGGGAGGAGAACATCGAGGGAGACAGTTAGGCTTGTGAGTAAAAGTTGGTGTTTGCCACCTGCTGGGATAGCTAGGCTTGTGTTGGTTTGTGGGAAGGCTAAAGGATGCTGTGGCTCTCTGTGCTGTTGTGGCTTATTAACTTCTTTGCTACTATGATGGAATCAGCTTACTGGTTTGGGGATTTGGTTTTCTGGTGTCTAAATAAATGTTTTGCTTTTGTCTTCTATATGGAGAGTCTGTTATATTTTGTGACCAAGCACTATGCAGGTATATTTATAGTGACTATTGGCACTGTGAATATTGCATTGGCGCTACATATGGCTTTGAGAATGAACATTTTCTTAAGTTAAAGCTGGGAGGGCTGTTGACAGAGAAATGGTTTTTAAATAATGAAAGCCCCAAAGCCTAAAACCCATATGATTCTTCCTTATCCTCTTGAGATATTCTTGGGGGACTTACTTGTGGAAAAGGCAAGTACCCACAGGATTGGTCCAGGCACCATCACGTTTCTCTGCTTCCGTAGCAAAGCCAAAGGAAACTATTGGTCCAGTGTCATCATCTGTATCTCCATAGGAAACAATTTCAATTTCCCAGTAGAAAGATGGAGCCTGGAGAAAAGTCAGGGATAATCAGAGACTCTTTCTCTAGCCTTCTCTTTCTACCTTGAAGGGAGGGAGGGAGAGAGGGAAGACGAAAGATTGTCTCTTTTGTCCCACCTGAACAGGAAGTGGAGAGGTGGCATAGATGAATGTGCCCCGAGGGAGACCTCCACCAGCACTTGGATCAGCCAGGAAGGTCACAGAGGTCAGGTGAGATGAGAACATGCAGGCTCTAACAGGTGGAAATACCCGAGAAGGACTCCAGGTGATCTCCTTAGGCTATGGCAAGAACAACAGAAACCCTTTCAATAGGTCTACTGCTGTGAATCCTGGTATTGCTCAGTAGAGGAAACACTTTTACAGCATCACCACCACCACCACCACCACCACACCTTTACAGAAAAACTAAGATTTTGCAAAGTACTTTATATCTATTATGTTTATTCACTATGAAGTGAGCACCACAGGCATTGTGCTCCTCAGTTTACCAAGGAGGAGGCTAGAGCTCATACACATGAAATGAATTGCCCAGGGTCAGACAGCTAATGAATATACTACACATGCACTGCGGTAAAGTAATATGTTAGGGGCCTGCTTAATGAACTATTGGTTAATTCAGGCCAGCGCCCCAAGGAAAGCAGGTACAATCCCCTGGCCTCTTACACAAACACCCCATTGGTGGAAATCTGTCAGGCATACTTTCTTCAATGGTCCCAAATGGAAGTGTCAGAATCTGCCAGGAGTTTGTGAACCACCACAATTACATATACAAGTGGATAGAGGGAGAATTCCTTTGCATTGACAAAAAAGTCAACCTCATTCAGAGATTTAAGAGCTTGATTCCTTTACAAGGGATCTATTATAGTCCTTCAAACTTCAAAACACTGTGCTCTCTTGTTCTCCAAATTTAGCAAGATTCCATACAATTTAACAAATATTTAAATACCTACTGTGTGCAAGGCACTGGAAATACAAATCAATCAACCAATAAACATTTAAGCTCTTTTTATATGGCCAAACCCTGTGCTAATCATCAAGGAAACAAAGAAAAAGCAAAAATGGACCAAAAAAATAAAATGGCCCCTGCCCTCAAGGAGATTACATTCTACTAGGGAAAACGTTAGGAGGGTGGAAAGGAAGGATGAGATTTAGAGAAACAGAACAGAGGAAGGAGCACATTCCAGACACAGACAACAGTTTGTAAGACTATAAGGATGTTGTAGAAGGAATGCCAGAAGTCCCATTTGGCCGGAAGGTGTTGTGTGTGGCAGGAAGTAACATGAAATGAGACTGGAAAGGCAGGTAGAAACAAATTGTGGAAAGCCTAGAAAGTGAGTATTTTATCCTAGAGAGAAAAAGGAAGCATCTGAAGACTTGTGCGCAGCAGGGACATGGTCAGACCAAGAAGCTTATTTTGGCAGATGAGAGAGGGGGATGCTGGCAAGAGAGACAACAGGGCTGAGCAAGGGAAAGGTGAAGAATGAGAAAGGAGGAGTCTGGAGCGCTGATAAAGTTCAGGACCCAGGAGTCAAGAAGGATGGCTGTGCCCTCAACAGAGAGTACAGAATGCAGTAAGAAGACACTGAGGGATACTACTGGAACTCAGTTTGGGACCTGTAGTCTTGGGGCTGCTGCTGAGCCAACCAGGCAGAGCTTCTGGTGGGCAGCTGGTGATGGGGGATTAGCATTCTGCAAAGAGATGAAGGGGATAATCACTGAACCCATGGGAACAGATGAAATCACCAAGGGAGAAAGAACAGAGAAAGAAGTGGGCCAGGAAAGGGCCTTGGAGGACACTTCTGTTTGGTGGGTGAGATGGATAAGGAACCAGTCAAAGAAAATGAGGCACAGGACCAGGAGTGAGGGACAACAGAGAATCCAGGAGCAGGAGCAGTCAAACCCCTTGACCCCCCCTCCAGTATCAAAAGCTGTAGGAAGGGAATGAAGACTGAGGAGAAGCCATCACATATAGCAGTAAAGAGATTACTGGCAGTTTTGGAGAGAAAGGCTTCAGTCAAGCAGTCAGAAGCCAGAATGTAGTGTGGCTCCAGGGCCTGGCAGAGTCAGGTGAAATGTGCCAAGCATGTCTGTAGGTACTAGGGAAGCAATCACACCTAGGACTAGAGGCAGAGGAGTCATGCAACAAATGGAGGAGGAGTTGAGAGGGGCTGGAATCAAGGGTACAAAAGCAGAGAGTTGGCCTGGACAAGAAGAATGGCCAATGCTTCTTCGGAGACTGGGACAAAGGAAGAGAGCACAGGTGATAGTGGACTGGGGATCTGAGATATGGGGACCAAGATGGAAGGTCTCAATTTTCTCAGTAAAACCGAAGTTGATGCCATCTGCTGAGATAGTGGTGTGGGGATACTCTGGTGGAGGGAGGGAGGAAGGGAAGACTTCTTAAGAACCACTGAGGAGATAACAAGAAAGGGTCAATCAGAAATGGATACCCAGTTGAGTTCAGAGGTCAGAGGAGTGGACCAGGCTTCATACATCCTAGGTTTTCTCCAGCAGTAAAGATGGCAGCTGGCTGGCTGACCCAGGGCTGAGAATTGGCAAGAACATAAGGGAAAGGGATTCAAAGGATGATGGTTAAGTCATGATGCGCCAGACTAGGAGGAATAAGGCAGAGGAGATAGAAGATGCCAGAACAGAATTTCTGATTCTGATCAGTAGTAACAAATACACAGGGTGACCCAAAATGCCCCTCAACAAAGCAGCAACTCAAACCCTTCTTGTAAATTTTGTCGATGCTTTCTTTGCCCAGTTGTTCTGAGATGCCCTGACTCTTAGCCTAAGGGCCAGGTCTCTCTGTTACAAAAGAACAAAAGCAGCCTCTGAGGCCTGCTTGAGGCTTACCTGTCTGCGGTCTGCCTGCAGAGGCGGGGGTGGGGGCCGAGCACAGTCGCGGTAGAGCATCCTTAACCTTTCACACTGCACTTCGACAACCAGAAGTCGCTCTCCTGCAACATCACAAATCAGACTTGGGAAATCCACCACAAAAGAGCAACAAGACACAAAACACATATTTATACAGAGTTTTAAGGTCTACAATTCTTTTTTCTCAATCCTATGAAGTAGTGAATATAAATGTCATTATCCCCATTTTCTAGATGAAAAGACTGAGGCCCTAAGAAGTCACCATGAATACAGAGCAAGGACTCAAACCCAGTTTTCCAGCACTCTGCCGCACTGCTTCTCTCCCATCCCAGGAATTCCAAATCTTTTAGAATAGGAAGAAATTGATCATAATTTGGCTTCAACAACCAACACATTTCACCAACATTTATTAAGCACCAACTGAGCGTAAGACACTATGGTAACCAGTTGGGATACTAAGACAAACATCACAACAGTGCCTGCCCTTAAGCAGCTGACATTCTTTTTGTAGTTAAGGGGTTAGTGGGCAGCTTATCTTGGACATTTTTAAAAAGAGACAGATTTTTTAAAAAAAGAACACCATAATTGATTCTTTTACTATGTATTGAGGGCTTCATATGCACTTGACACTATGGGCATACAAAGTATTAAGAGAGAGTCTCTTAACTGCTTCTCTTCAGACAGGGGATTCTTGGCAGGACTCAGGTCAATGATGGAGCAGTGGAGAGGCCACAGGAACTCAGTTGGGGGGAGGGGGAAGGCCTTCTCAGAGCAGAGATAGAGAAACCTTCCAGACTTTGTAGAGGCAAAGAGGAAAGCATGTGAGCCATGGCCCCACAGCAGGGATGCTGAGGCACCCTGGACAGATGGTGAATGCCCCAGGTCCTGACTGAAGGACAAAGTTTGTAGACAAGATGAGTGAGAGACAAGGCTGAAGAGGGCAGCTAGGGCTGCCCAGGAGGACCATGGGTGCTTGGCTGACAAGCAGGATTTTGATTTGTTGGACAAGGGAGAGCCATTGAAGCCATCTTTGTGCGGGGAATGACATATTCAAAGCTGATCTAAAAAAGGTTAACTTGGGGAAAGGGTGAGCTGATGGGAGGCAGGAAGACCAGTTAATAAGTAATCAGAACTAGGTGGGGATGATGATAGGAGTGGAAATGAGCTGCTGGATGACAGCTAGCCCTGGTAAGCTGCCTAGGTGTGGGGCTGGGACAGACAGGGGAATTCTGCAAACAGAATTCTGTGGCTTTAGGCCTGAGAGGATGACAGCCCCACTGAAGAATTCTGGTAGGGGAATGGCAGGGAAGAGAGCAGGATGGTTTTGGTTTGGGGCATGATAACTCAGAGGTGTAAGCAGAGCAGACGTGGAAATATTCAGAAGGGAGCTGGAAATAGACTAGGATTGGAGCTGCACAAATATTTGGGGGCTGTCTTCAGAGAGGTGAGAACTGAAATCCTGGGAGAAAAGAGTATAAGCTGCGAGGCCCTAGGAACATAATGGCCTGAAATGTCAGGGCTTCCTGCCCCTAACTGAATAGGAAGAATCCTGAATGCACGTAGAGCAGTTTACTAATAGCGGCTTCCTTCTGTGGATAACATAGTGAACAAAAAAGAAATGCTTACTGGGAGCTGCAAACAAAGACTCTGCTGCTGCCTAGTTCTGCAGTAGTGAAGGCACTTTTCAATGTACAAATTGTGATTACTTAGTAGAAGGTAAGATACTCCAGATAACCTTACTCTGCTAAGCTTAGAAAGCAGATTACTTTAAAGAGGCAAATGATGAATTTGGTCATTAACATCAGACCTGCACAACCTGACAGTAAGTAGGGGCTAAACTTCTTTGGGCCAAAGATAGGTTAGAGCAGAGACAGACTGATGACGGTTAGTTGCTGTGGGTCACATGACAAACAGGGGAGTACGCAGAGGCAACCCTACATTTTTAGCAGGCCACTTGAAATCCTTTGGCAGGATGCTGATTTTATGTGACCTTTAAAATCAGTCAAAACCTGTCTCTAAAAGAAGTTTGAGACAGAAATGCTAAACTGCAGTTATGCAAATTGAGAGGCAGCTCAAACAAGACATGAAGTCCATTCAGGAAGACATTTGGGCCTGCTTAATTTCAGTTTAGGAGCTGAATGGATTTCTTTTAAGTTTTACAACTAAACATCCTCATTTTTCCTGGGCTTTCTTTCAGCCCTATCTTTATTCTACAATCTGTTGTTTTCTAGCTATGAAGCCTGATTAATAAGGGCAAGTCATAAAAGCAGATAAAAAATAAGAAACTAAAAGGTAAAAGAATTTAAAGAATGGTCAGAGACCCAAAGCACATATAGGCATGGGGAAAGGCAAAAGGTAGAAGGGAATCTATAGTGACAGAAACAAGAAAATGACCCATTTACTCCCAAAGAAGAAAAAAATAAGGAAAACCTTCAAGAAAGCAAAAGATACATATTTCTTCCTTCTAGGTAGTCAAAGTTCCTGTACAGTAAGGAAATGATAATCTAATCTTGAACTTCAAAATGATTCTTCACACCCTTATAATTATGCCCCTGGAACAAATAGTAACTTTTCAAAATATATATATATCCCTAAGGATCGTTAAGTTTTAGTGAAAAAAAAAATAGGTGAAATGGTATAAATTTGAAAATAAATTTGAAAAATAAAATTAAAAGCAGGGATAATTCATTTATAGCAGGTATCTTTTCATATTGGTGGTTCAGGCCTGTCCAGAGTGCTATAGCCCGAGTCCTGGGCTCTGAGTGCTCTATATGCCAGGTGCTTAAGGAAATGGGCCCCAGTACCATTATCTGACTCCAGTAATGCAGATGGTGCCATATGGCCACAAAGATGACAGATGATGGGAGGCACTTACCAGGACTGCATTCCTGCGCTACAAGGTTGAGGACTTCAATAGCTGCTGGACACTGCTGTAGGAATTCTTCACAAAACAAACTGTCTTCTAAAAGCTGGGCCATGACCAGGCATGCTCTTGATGGTAAAAGACATTTAAGAACATTTCAAAACTATCAGTAAAACCTTTATGTAGTCACTTGAGAAATGAGCTTCAGATAAGTCTGCCCCCCTGCCTCCTAGGCTGCCCTTGGGCTCTAAGCCCTGATTCCTCTGGTTTTCCCTAAGCTGGATTCATCCAGGGCCCATGAGGATACACAGAATTTACTGGTGCTAGGTGGCATGGGTGCTGAAGGGAATGATCCACAGTCTCAATGAGGGAGACACAAAAGGATGTGTTTTCAGCCCCGAAGCAGGAAAGGGTCAACATAAGGAAGGCCCAAGCTGGTTCAGAGCTGGTGCTTGCCAACTGCACTGGGCAGTCCACAGGCAGCCAGCGTCATGGTCTCCACCCCACTCCCTGTGTTCTAAGGTGAGTGCACATGCTTACGGGTTCAAGAGAGATGAGCAGCACACTCACCTCGTCCTGATCTCAGCAAGGAGCCGAACCACTGCCATTACTGGAGCTGAGCCATCTCCTGTTGCAGGAAGTGAGGTATGAATAGATAGACTTCCCTCCTGAGGAAGCAACATGGACTGGACTGCCTGTACTACCTTCTCAGTAATGGACAGTTTATGAAGAGGCAATGCCTGATGGCGGTGGTGGGGGGGGCACGGCAAAAAGTTAAATTCAAGTAGTTAGTTTCTAAGAAATGAGGGTGTTATTATCTGGAGTAGTTAATTCTCATTTTGCACAGTCAATTAAAAAATGCCACACACACAGAACACAACATCCCAACAAAGCAGCGAACACAGGAGCTCTCCACCACAAAGAGGCGCATTTTACGTCACGCACACGGCAGCTTCCATGCAAGCACTGCTTTGAGATGCCCACACCAAGATGCATGCACATTGTAAGCCACATTTAATTCAGTTACATATTTTCCATACAGAATCTCTATATATTACTCATGACTGTGCAAATGACCATTGAGAGTGACATTGGATTTGAAAATGACCTTACCTCGGATCTTGGAACACAAAGTCTAGATAATGGAATAGTCAATGTGTCTGACGCTTGCGAGGTCTTTCTACAGTCTATGGGTGGAAATTTGACAGTGGCTATACCTTCCTGCTCATTGATTGATGCCACTACTCCAATGCTCCCGGATATTCCTCTCCCCAATACCTAGAGAGAGAAATGACTTAGCCCCAAGAATGCCCACAGCTTGCCAGTCATCTGTAGTGGAGGTCCTGTAGTGGCCAAAGTAAAAGACACACCTCAAACTTTAAAAGATGGCACTGAGTGTGAGAAGTGACATTTGTGTCATAGTTTTAACTGACCTTCTTCAAATGCTACAGACAATTAGTGAAACTCAATGAGATAAGGGTCTGTATTTTATAAAATTTACTTCACAAATGCCTCCACTATGAACCTCCTCCAGTGTTCTCTCATGGCATGGAGGTAGTTGTGAGCTCTCCAAGGCTATAGCAGCTGAAGGTGACCTCTGGCAAGTCATAGCAAGCTGGGAAGACGTCAGAAGCTGGGGCCTGCCGACAAATTATGGATTCCCCATCCAAAGACCAGTTTAGCTAAGTGCAGAAAGTCAGTCAGAGACTTCCAGGCCCCAGACCTCACAGATACTGAGGAAACGAAACATGCATTATCAGAGGTAGGAGCAAAGGTGGTCCAGTTCCAGATGCTTGGATCACTCATTTTTTTTTTTTTTTTTGCTTTTTGGAGGGGGTAAGGCAGGGCAATTGGGGTTAAGTGACTTGCCCAAGGTCACATGGCCAGTTTTGTGTTAAGAGGCTGGATTTGAATTCAGGTCCTCCTGACTCCAGGGCCAGTGCTTTATTCACTGTGCCACTTAGCTGCCCCATGGATCACTCATTTTTTAAATAAGTAGCTGGTAAAAGGGTTCAGGACTGAACAAGTCATTTCAGAATTTAGCTTTAACCTCTAACTGTCTCATTGGGCTTAGAAGGCTTGTTCTACACATCTTCAGCAGGGCAAGAAGTAGCTGTGAGTTCCAAAGTGAAAGTTCAGGGATTAAGAGGAGGGGAGAAACAGAGTGTACTACCTGGACTTCAGACCCTATCTTGATGGTCTCTTTAAAGCCCCCAAGTGCACACAGAGCAGCCACGGCTTGTCGGGCAATCCTCTGAAGCTTGGCGAGCTTCCGGCCACTGCTACTCCCATTCTCCAGGATGCTTTCAGCGTGTTTTCCCAGCTGGGGGATGTACATCAGGGCTTGAGACAGAACCTAAGGGAATGGAAGAAAGAGGACAGAGTTGGAATCTAGATCACTTTTTGGTATGAACTCTTCTTAGAAAAGAAAGAAAATGGTGTGGCCACATGATTGATAAGGTGAGTTCAGTCCTTCTACATTCTAAATGACAAATACAACAATCCCATGGGACTCCCATAGAGGCTCCAAGGGCAAGTGGTGTGAGTTTCACAGGTCTGGAGGCTCTTGTACAATCTCAGAGCTGGCAAATATAACCTTCATAATATGGGAAAATGGAACACTGTATTGCTAGGGAAGCAAAACAAAAACTGTCCATATGATCTAATTTATACTGTCTCCTCAATATCTAATTAATTTCAAGACATGATACAAGGAATTCACTTTAAAGACTATTGTAGTAAAGAGGGAATTGATTACAGAGCTTTAGGTAAAAAAATACTGCTGTTAAACTACTTGTTCTCTCTCTGTTTTGTTCCTTCTTTCTCGCTGTTCATTCCATTGCTTATAATTCTTTACAACTTGACTACTGTTTAATGTGAAGATTTCTGTAGATCCTATATTGGATTGCATGCTGCCATGGGGAGGGAGGGGGGAAGAGAGAGAGGGGAAGAAAGTCTGGAACTCAAAGGATTGTGGAACTGAATGTTGTAAACTAAAAGTAAAAAAAAAATACAAAAAATACTGCTGTCTAATACTTTATGATCAATCATGTCAATTCAGTGCAGTTAAACAAACTGCACCATACATGGGCCAGCTTACATCAGTATATAGAATACAACAGACAAGTTCTCCACCACCAAGATCACCACCACCACTAGTGAAAAAGAATCTTAACTTTGCCCCATCTACCTTGCATCTATCATATTTATGCCCGATAGAATATAAGCTCCTTGAGAGCAGAAACAGTATAATTAACATTTTTCTATCCTCCAGCACCAAGCACAGTTTCTTGCTGAGTAAATCTTAAGGTCTGAATTCCAAAGGGGGAATTGCGATCAGAGGAAAATGGGATGTTATGAAGTGTTGGGACCAAAAAAAAAAAAAAATCCCTGCCAAAACCTCTAGACAAGGATGATAGACTGACAGTATTTACCCAACTTCCCTTTACTAAAATCATATGTGTGTTTCTGTATAGGGACTTCACAGGTTATCAGAGAAAGACACTGAAGATCAAGGTGCCACGGAGGGTAAGTATCAGACACAGGACTTAAACCCAGCTTCTCTGCCTCCAAAGTCAGAGTGCTTGCTATTATACCACAAAACCCTGAGAGCCACAACTGATCTCCTTTTCAATGAGGTACATTTATTATTAATTATATATACTACAAACACATATAATTATTATTAATTAATTAATTATAATTTAAAATTACGACTTTAATGTCAACAAAGCTTCGCCAAGTTGTAATGCTTACCTTTTCGGCAGTTGTCGTCCATATCTGAGCAGCATTTGACTCGGGCGCCATTAACAAACTATGAAGCAGGGCGATCACCTCTGCTGCCATGCTGTTGGCGACATGGCCACTGATGAATGGGCGTACAGGGTCAGTTCTGGAGATGGAGACAGAATGGGATCATGTGCCCAAGAAGGCTGACTAAGGAAAGGCCATGGCTTTCAGCATCATGACTACCCTGGAACATTTGTCTGTCACAATGAAACCAGTGCAGTTGTTGACAGAGTAAGTCAAAGTGCATTAGGCTGATAGGTAGGGGGGGAATAAAGCAGATTATCAGTGTTGAGAGGTTTAGCAGTCCGGGAATTGAGAATTCCAACAGGTATTTTTCTGTTCTTCCTCTCTTAGTGGAGGTCCTCAAAGAACTCCCATCCACAGAACAATTCCTCAAGGCCCTAACCCTCATCTGCTCTGGGGTTTCCAGCACAGAATGACCTTCCCAACAATAGCTATTTTTGACCCATCCTCCTGTACAGGGAAAAACACTGTATATGTGTAATGAGAGCTGGGAGTGGGAGGCTTTGAGCTTTGGAAAGAAGGAACGACAATAAAGTCTACTACTTATTTCTCTCAAGTTATATTTGATGTTTCCTAGAGTAGTCCTACAGAATAAATTCCCTTTCCTTTCCCTGGCCTGACTATGGCCCTCTGGACCTCCACTAGCACCTCCAAACCTTGCATTTTGAAAAGCCTATAACTTACACAGATGTCAAGGACCAGAGAGAATTCTTTGTTTATACCCAAGCAAACCACAATTCTAATGGATAAGAAGTTGGTGCTTTATGCTTTATGTCCTCATTTCAATTTTCCCATATCCCATTCAACATTTATTATTTTCCTTATATGTCACATTAGCAGTCTGATGGGCATGAGGTGGTACCTCAGAGTTGTTTTAATCTGCATTTCTCTCATCAACAGTGATTTAGAGCATTTTTTTTTCACACGACCAAAGATAGCTTTGATTTCTTTGTCTGAAAAATGCCTGTTTAGATCCACTGACCATTTATCATTTGGGAAATGACTCATATTCTCATAAATTTATGTCTCTGTTTCAAACAGGTAAAGGGAATGGTACCAAATCAAGTCCTAAGAGCCAGTCCCTAAAAGAATCAATTTTAGATCAGTTTGGAAAGTCGCTACCTGGCAAGTTCAGAATTCCTCTCTCGACAAATGGAGGTCTGAGCAGTTTTCTTTCTGTCCCCTGTAGACAGCCCACTCGTGGTCTCTGGGTTGACAGCTTCCACAGGAGGCCCGACACTGACAATGAGGCCCGACTGGGCCCATTTGGTTGCTTTCCGAAGGGCGGCTGCAGCCTCTTCTGTAATCACTTCACAGCAGCCACTCTGAGAAAGCAACACGACAGAAGTTTGGCCCCGCTGGGCCCCGTACTAGCCATTGATGGCCTTGTCACCTAGATGCTGCCGATTTGTTCTTAGCTGTGGTACTTGTCTGAATGGAGTTGCCATTCTGGAGCCCACATCTTTAACACCCATCCTCTCTTCACATTTCACGATATGTATTTTAACACAGCAACTATCTTTGATCATTTTACTTTAAAATAGCCTTAGTTAATACACTGGCTTGTGGGAAATTCCCAAGCGTCTCCCTGTCTTGCTTTGTGGGGAAGTGAACTGATGTTCTATTTCTCCATCATGATAGATGGAGCTGACCAATGGCGGATGCTGCCAGATCCAGGCATGACTGACGTGCCTGAGGAGAGCAGGGTCCTCCATGCCAGGCTCACCTTTGTCATGTCTCGGTCCATTTTCACCACTTTCTCCATGTTGGCACCTGTGCCGAGTCTGAATGGCCGCCCCTCAGAACTGCTGCAAATGCAAAGGAAAAGGGAGTGAGGGGGGGCGCAGGTAGTTAGCAGGAAAGAAGAGATGAGTGGGCAACACAAAGGAGGACAAGATTCCCCAAAGCACTCAAGTACAGAGGCTTCAGGGCAGAACAAGATCGTTATCACTCAATTGGGAAGCATACTTTAAGCGCCAACTGTGTCCCCTAGGACCTCTAGGGATACAGCTACAAACCTGAAATAAGCCTTGTCCTCAAGGAGTTTACAATCTATACTCCCCTCCCCCTCTCCAACAATAAAGGGGAGATCAGGAAAGGCCTTTAAAGGACGGGGCACTTGAGCTGGGTTTTGAACGGCCTGAGGACTTACAAAGGGCAGATGTGAAGAGGGAGAGGGAAGAGTCAGCCAAGAGCACCCAGAAGCAGGAGGAGTAACAAGCAGCTGGGCTTAAGTCAAGCCAATGGTTATTAAGCACCTACTGTGTGCCCAGCACAGTGAGAAGCAGCAGGAATATAAAGAGAGGGAAAAGACAGGCCTACCCTGGAAGAGTTCATAGTCTATGGGGAATAGGGACAAGCATAAATTAGCAATAATCTAGAAGGATGGCCCTAAGGCTTGGCAGAGATCAGGAAAGGATTCCTGGGAAAGGTGGAATTTGGGCTGGACTTGAAGAGGCTGAGAAGAACAGGGAAGATATTCCAGGCCTGGGAAGATGCCTGGAGTTTTGTTTGTTGGAACAACAAGGAGGTGAGTGTCACTGGATCAAATACTGCTGAGAATATGGCATGCAATACAAGACGGGTGGGAAGGGCCAAGGCTAAGAAGGCTGAAAAGCCAAACAGAGGATTTTGTGTCTGACCAGGAGATAATAGGGAACCACCAGAATTTACTGATTGGGGGTGGGGAGGCAAGGACGTGGTGAGGCTTGTGTTTAGAAAGGCCAATTTGACTTACAATACTTAGTTGATCTATTAATTTAAAAGAACACTGCCCACAAGTGAAATAGAGAAGAAAAAGAGCAAACCCCATAATCATGTCCAAAAACTGATGGCATGCCTCCCTCCTGCCTGCATCTGGCCCCAGCTCTAAGGCAGGAGCCCTGAGCACACCCACGCCCCTCAGCTCCATTGTAGGCATTTTAATGCTTGGCCAAGGGCTCCAATGGGAGGCTGAGGATGGCAGGCACTTGTCCAGCCAGACAAATCTTCCCTTTAGATCCAAACAACTACTGCACCCTCCCTCAGGCTACAGGAACCAGTCCTGTTTGTCAGAACAGCACAGTGAAAGAACCAGACTGAGTCAGGAGACGTGGGGATGAAGCTACCTCTGCCACCGACTAGCCTGGACAGTCACTGAGTCAGAGCCCCATATACAGTGATAACACTCGCACAGTCTCCCCAGGCCTAGGGTGCCAGGTCATAAGGCTGGTAAGGTAAAGAGCCAAGTCCTTTGACTCCAAGTCAGTGGCCCTCTAGGGCTCTGAGCTACACTGACTGGTGAGGTAGCTAGTGGCAATGCACATGGCCCCTATATCTGGCCACTCCTGACAACCCATGTGACTGCCTGGCCCAGTCATCTGCTTGCCCTCTTCCCTTCTGCTGGGTACAAAGCAGGCCACCTCCTTTTCTACCTCCTGATATGGGAGAAGTAATCAAATCAGTTTTACCCCAGGAGCTGGAAAGGCCCTACCAGCTGACTCTCCTAGACCTTGCCTTACACACCTGTGACTTCCCAAATCAAAGCCCCCATATGTTGGCTACCACTCTGTTACATGTGACAGATCTCCCTGTTAGAATAAAAACTACAGTGGAGGGGCCATCTGCTTTTGTACTTATGTCCACGGTGCCTGGCACAGGCTCACTCCCTCACTTATTTTCTAATGGGATCCTCATGGGTTTGTAGTATTTCAATACTGAGGATGTGTTTACTTCTGCATGCTTCCAAGATTCACCCACTTCACATGCGTGGTACAACACTTCCGAGATCACCAGGATCCATGGCATAGGGTCTCCAGCCACTGATGCAGACAGCCAGGGCTCTGTGCTTTGGGAAATAGTCTGTCAGGGCAGCCACAGCTGACCAGCCCACTGCCCTGTAGCCAGGCTTGGGATCAGCCTCTCTGACACACCATAAAAAAGGCTTTCATTATGCCTGACACTGCTCGGTAAAAAGACACCCAAAGGACCGGGCTCTCCTCAGGCTCTGAGAGCCCAGAAGCCCCGCTGATGTGACGAGGAGGCCTCAAAGCTGATGACTGAGGAGGGAGAGTTCCACTGTCGTCCCCACCTTCTGCTGCCATTTCAATGGCTGGCCAGTTCTGATTTACCTTAACAGTGGCTGCAGGACCTCATGGGATGACTGATCTTCCCTCTTGTGAATAAAAATAGAAAGCTTGCCGTCCACTGCCTCGCTTTCCTCTCCAGGGTCTTTGTCACCTTTGATGGAATTCTTTGGACTAGCTTTTGCCAAGGCCGTATCCGGTTCAGAGGCAGTAGGAGAAAGCACAGTCTGGCATCCTTCAAGTAAAAGACAAAGCCCCATTAGCAGATGCCCATGATTCTGCTACAACTAGCGCCCCTGCCCTGGCAAAAGGTTGCCTCTATCTTGTCTCGGCCCTGCTGTGCTCTGAAGCACGTTAAACACCACTGAATGACAAACCGGAACAAGACTGCACCTTGGGGAGGCTTTCTATCCTTCCAGGCTCTTTACCTGGGACCACATAGTCTGCCAATTTTGCCAAGAGCAGGGATGCAATCTTGGAAGCTGGATCACTGGGCTCATCCTGCTCGCTGTTCAGGGAGGGCACTGAGTAGCTCCATGGAGGAAGCTCCACATTCCCACAATCTTCCACACTCATCAGAGGCAGCGCTGCCCGACATAGCTGAAGGATGATCAGGACCAGCTTTGGAGAAGGGCGCTGGTCAAGCAGCAGAGAAAGAAGCTTGGATACACATGCTGGCTGGCTCAGGATTGCTTTCCCAATATGACTCCTGGAGAGAAAAATAGGTATGTGAGATGAGACTGCAAATTAAAATGCCAACTCTCTGAGGTAAGACCAATTAATCTCTTGAAAACAGATTTCAGGGGTGGCTAGGTGGTGTAGTGAATAGAGCACCAGCCCTGGAGTCAGGAGGACCCGAGTTCAAATCCTTAACATTTACTAGCTGTGTGACCTTAGGCAAGTCACTTAATCCCAATTGCCCTCCAAAAAGAAAAAAAAGAAAACAGATTTCATAAAGAAGACATCCTGGCTTTGGCACCAGCACTTTATGAGTACATGCAAACCTCTGGAACGTCTTTGCTCTCTCCAAAGTCACCAAATCCTGTGGCCTTTTCTTAGTCCTCACCCCCCAGCCCTCTCTGCAGCAGCTGACACCATCAACCACCCTCTTTTCCTAGACACTCTCTCCTCCCTGTGTCTTCATGAAGCTGTCCCCTCCTGGTCCTCCTCCTCCTCCTCTTTGTCTCCCCAGGCTGTCTCAGCCACCTTTGTTGACACAACCATTAAGTGCACTTGGTCCCCAAGGCTCTCCCAAGGACCACCCCCTGTAAGGACCCCTCCCTGGCTCCTAGGGGTGCAGGTGACTCCCAGAGCTTTCTCTCTGAGCACTAGCCCCACAGCACCAGCCAACTTTGGGACATCTCTGAGTGCTCCGCAGACACTTCAAACTCAACACACCCAAAAAAGAACTCATTATCTTTCCCCCAGATCTAACCCCTCCTTTTCCAGTTTCCTTAATACAAGTTGTCAAGGACACCACCAGCCTAGTGATCACTCAGGCTCTCAACTCAGTGGCATCCTTAATGCACCTGTGCCCACCCAAGATATCCAATCTGTCACCAAGTCCTGTTGTTGTGGCTTTATAGCAGGCCTCATCTGTGTTCCCTTCTTTCCCCTCACACGGTCATCAACTAGCAGTAGGCCCTTGTCCCTTCTTGCCTGGACTGCTGCACTGGCCTTTTAACTGGCCTCCCTGTCTAGTCTCTCACCACTTCAAACCATCCTCCCCTCAAGTGACAAAGGCATTTTCCAAAGACAGGTCTACCCTGTGTCGCTCCCTGCTGCTCCCATCACAGACTAGCCCTTTCCCACTTTCGGGGGTCCAGCACTGGCCCCTCTGCTGCTCCTCACCTGCCTCATCACCTCCTAACACTCTGCCTTGCCCATCGCTGTCTCCCAAGCTGGGAACACTCTGCCTCCTCACCTCTGACTCTTGCCCTCCCTGGCTTCCCTGGAGCTTCAGCTCCAATCTCACTCTCTACAGGAGGCCCCCAGCTACCCAGTTGTTAGTACTTTTCCTAGGAGAGGTCCTTCTTCTCCTTCTGAATGTGTCTTGTATGTACCTGGCTATTTGCACATTGCCTCTCCTAGCTGAATGCAAGCCCCCTGAAGCCAGGGACAGTGCTTTTCCCCTTCCTGTATATCTCCAGAGCTGAATAAATGCTTTTTGACTATTGGCTGATAATTAAAAATATTATTTCTGAATATTTTGTGCCTGCTGAAATTGTGAGTTTTCAAGGCAAAGGATGAATGTCACTACATAAAATCAACAGATAATTCAAGATTCCCAGGGCCCTTCTTCCAGCCTGGGAAGCTCAATGACATTTGATGAAAGAGGGTTCCACCAAGCACAAAAGTTCAGTGATTGGCAGAAAACACTCAGCTCTTCTATTTGGCTTAATTTTAAGGGAACAAGGGAAGAAAACAAGCATTTGTTAAGTGCCTACTATGTGGGAGGAACTAAGTGCTTTATAAATTCATCTTATTTGATCTCTTTAAACAGGGGAATATTATGACTATGTCAAGCTTTGCAGGCCTCTGGTTCAGAAGCTGCTACAACTAGGTCTGTATTACTTCTCCAGACTGGTCCAGAAATACAAGCAGTTGGCCCCGGCGTCTTATATGGACTATATGTCCCTGCTAACCTCATAGCTCAGTAATGATGCTATTAAACCAACAAAGGATTTCTTCTTCTGAAAGAAGAAGAGTTAATTGGAGGCAATGGAAAGTTATGCTTTAATCTTGCCAGCAAGGGGATCTGGTCTTTGGTTACTGAATGCAATTAGTAGACTAGCAGCTGCTGCCCCCAGGGATTAACACAAATGATAACATTATCTATGATGCAGAAATAAACCTACACATCATCGACTTTGGCACAAAACTGGAGAGCTCTTGAGACTATCTTTGGGATTTTTTTTTGCTTTTTGGAGGGGGAGGGCAGAGCAATTGGAGTTAAATGACTTGGCCAAGGTCACATGCCTAGTAAGTGTTAAGTGTCTGAGGTCTGATTTGAACTCAGGTCCTCCCGACTCCAGGACCGGTACTCTATTCACTGTGCCACCTAGCCACCCAGTCATTGGAATTTTTCAAAGGGAGATGCAGTTTCAGAAGCCACCCAAGGCTCGGGGTTTTGAGGACAGTGTGGCCGACAGCTCCTGGTTCCCCCTCCCCACCAGGCTGCCCTACACCGCACCTGGAGAGGTCGTTCAGAAGGCTGAGAACGTCTTGAAGGGCGTCATTTCCAGCAGCCTGGTTGCCACAGCATTCGGTTGCTCGGGCGAGGTGGTTGGTGAGCAGGCTAGATACCTGACGGGCCAGGCCCGAGTGCACAGCCTCAGTCGAGCCACCTTTAGGGTCAGAGGCAAAGACGGGATGCACATAGTGAGAGGGCAGCAAACCTGAGCCTTGGCATGACGGCCAAGGATGCCCAGGCTTCCTGAATTTTGCTCTAGGTGTTCCCTGCTGAGGAGTAGGCCTTGAGGAGCCTCTCACTAGTTACAAGAGAACACAATTCCCCAGATAAGCAGATCAGCTCCTGCTCTGCAGCTCCAGGGGCCAGGGGCTTGGGGCACACAGACGGGATGCTGCAGGCAGGGTGTGAGGGAGCCCTCCACCCATCTGGCCACTGGATACAGTCTTCATGAGAATGCATTGCTTCTGACTAACACTGCGCCTTCTCATGAGAGCGCTGAATTTTCCTCTGGCATGGTTTTAAGAGCTATATCTTAAGCAATAAATTGAAAGTGAATGTTCTCTAGAAATATAACTAGTAAGCACTATCTTAATGCTAACCCATTAGCAATGAAGCCATTTCACTCAATCACCTCATAACTAAATGTAGAAAGAAAAGAGAAACTGCTTAACTTTGGAGAGGTGGAACAGCTGTTTCCAAAAAATCTAGCAGGGGTGGGGAACCTGTGGCCTCGAAGTCACATGTGTCCCGCTAGGTCCCCAAGTGTGGCCCTTTGACTGAATCCAACCTTCACAGAACAAATCCCCTTAACAAAAGGATTTGTTGGGGTGGCTAGGTGGAGCAGTGAATAGAGCACCAGCCCAGGAATCAGGAGGACCTGAGTCCAAATCCAGCCTCAGACACTTACTAGCCGTGTGACTCTGGGCAAGTCACTTAACCCCAATTACCCTCCAAAAAGGAAAAAAACCCCCAGAAAACCCCAAAAGGATTTGTTCTGTAAAACTTGGACTCAGTCAAAAGGCTGTACCCAAGGACCTAAAGGACCTAGAGGGTCACACATGGCCTCGAGGCCGCAGGTTCCCCATCCCTGCGTCTTAAGGACATCCTTTGGCTTAGAGGCTCCCAAGCTTATTTGGCCTACCACCACTTTCCAAAAAAAATTTTTTCAGTGTCCCCCTGGAAATCGACTTTCTTTAACCCTTTAATGGTTTAAAAAAAGTGCATCAATCAAGCCCCCCTTGATCATTCCAGCACCCCTCAGGGTGGGAGCCTTTGCTTTCACTCAGAATCAGTGAGAAAAACCTCTCGGTGCACAAGCTGGGGGTGGGGTAGGGGCTGTGACTCCCCTCTTCTCACCTTCTTCTTTTTCCCACTCTACACAGCGATTGGCGAGCACCTGAAAGGCTGCCCAGGCCATGGCGGCCACCTTCTGCTTCTTGGTCTGCTTCTCGCTGGAGCCAGCTTCAGCTTGACTGCTCAAGCTACAGAGTCTGTCCATGAGCTGGACAAGGCCACTTCGGACCAGGCACTTTTCTTCACTCCTTCATATGGGGAAGAAAAAGGCATCAGAAAAGTGGTCTAAGTGAAAGATCCTCCCAGAATGACAGCACAATACTAAGCTTATCGGGGAGGTTAGAAAGACATCTGGAGGAGCGGCTAGGTGGCGCAGTGAGTAAGAGTGCCGGCCCCAGAGTCGGGAGGACCCAGGATCAGTTCCAGCTTCAGAAAATGAGCACCCACAAATAATGACTGGCCATGTAACCGTGAGCAAGTTACTTAACCCCAATTGCTTTAAAAAAAAAAAAGAAAGAAAGACATCTTGGGGAGGTCTCTGACCAATAGCACACACAATTAAGACCTTACAAAATGCTTCGTGACAACACCTTCACAAGATAGGACCAATTCACTGTGCTTTTTTCTCCTTAAACAAAACCAACAACCGAAAGTTAATAAGGGCACCTTGGGCTTATCACAATGGCCAAGTTGTCCAGTGACGAGGAGCTCTAGGAGGGTTAGACTGTGACCACATCTCAGGAGGAAAGTCAATGTCTAAGCTTTCAAATGTCTTTCACCATGCAATTTCTTCCTGACAGGTCATCCATTTTCATAACATAATGCGATTATCAATGTCTGCTTATGACTCTAGAGGAATCAACATTATGGAATTTACAAGGCGTCTTAAAAATTGTAAGAGACTTAATAAATCCAAAGTCGGGGTGGGGGTGGTGACAACTTCTTTTGAACCACAGAAGCCTGCAAACTCAACACAACTGAAAGCCAACAGACTCAGAGCTCAATTTTTTAAAATGGTAAATTGAATTAAAGCAGTCATCTCATGAATGTTCTCCCATAGGAGAGCTGAGACTACTCTCCTTCCTCACCAGTGCAGTGCCTCTTAAAATTCCCAGATAACTCCAAAGCCTAGCCCTGATGCCAGATGAAGCCTCTCCTGACACCCTGCCCTAAGCTGTCAGGGCCTCCCCAACAAATTTACTTTGCATATAAGTTCATGTGTACATTTTGCCTCTCTCAGTAGAATGTAAGCTCTTCCAGTGCAGGAACCACTTTATTATTACCTTTGTATCTCTAGTGATTGGCATGTGGTAGATGCTTAATGAAAGCTTTTTGATTCATTGATCCCTCATTTAAAAGGAGGAGAATGTTTTAATAAGATGCTCAACTTCCTAAGAGTCCAATTGCAGGCTGGCATTTTCTTGTTTCTTGGGCATAGTCTCTCACCTGGTGTAAGGTATGGTGCATAAGAGGCCAATGCTATTTGCACAAGCGATAGGATAGCGAGCACACAGCGACACCACAGAGGTCATGGTCTCTCCGAAAGCCTCCTGCACCTGCTCCACCATGCCACCACAGGTCAGTTCTTCGATTCTATGAAAACAGACATCAAAACAAGTTTCTCAGACCAAGTCAAAGAGGGCAGCAATACTGAGAAATCAGAGAAGAACTTCTGCAAGCAACTTGACGGGTCCAGAGCCATGGACTTTTGAGAACCATGGATGGGATTTCACCATTATTTTGCTAATGAAGAGAGCCAGGACCCAAAGAAGAGTGGCTTGTTCAAATCATCCACTTAGCAAATGGCACATCTGAGACCAGCACCCAAGGGATCTAAAAACATGGGCTTATTCTTCCCCAATTCCCCAAGAGAAAAACAGAACACGGAGCTTGATGCCTTGAAGGCTCTCTGACTGGCTGAGAAGGGGTGTCCTGATGTGACAAAGCACATCTGACAGGAAGCAGGCTTTCCCTATTTCTATTCAGGACTTCCTGAGCACATGTGCTCATGGCCAACCTGTACCTGAGCCTGAAATTCTTGGCTAGAGTCTCTGATGAGATTAGAAAAATAACTAACTAGATATCAAAAAACAACAAAAGCTTAAAACTACACAAAGGGAAAAGAGATCACAAAGGGATCCTAACAGTAAAAAAAATCTACTATTATTATTGCCATAAATTATGTATGATTTTCTTTTAAAATACTTCTGATTATATGGTTCAATTTAGGATTTATTCCTTATTTTGACTGTTTATATTTGTTGAGATTGTTACCAGTTTTATAATTAAAAAGAAAACAAAAATACTGCCAGTAGTTGGCATGGGATGCAAAGTGAAATAAAGCCACATAAATGGCCTTTAGTCTCAATCTTCTGTCACTGATTAAAGGTCCTGGGAGTTGAGTGGGGAAGGCAAGTGAAGAGCTCCAGGGCCACTCAACTGCAAGTGGCCAAGTGTAAATGCATAACTTGTCAAGAGCGGCTGTAAAATTGTTTTAAGTTAGCAAACCATTATTTTCATTTTGCTTAGTCACTGCCCATGTGTTCTGGCCCCAGAGAAGCCTATAGAACAGCTTCCCTCATTAGTGGGGAAAGCTTCTTATGGCTATTTTCTTGAGAGAGAGCCGATTAAAGGAAAAAAAGAGAGGGTGGGGGCGGGGTGAAGTAAGTGACTCAGTCCCACACTGACAACAGTGAACGATGACTGACCTGGGTCCACCCTGAAGCACCATCGTGACTGGTCCTACGAGATGTGTCACCCCCCCGACTCGCACAGCTGCGGTCAGCAACTCCCGCATGTGCACAAGCGCCTGCTTCCGGGTGTTCCCACGCCGCCACCTGGTCTGAGCAGCAAGGAGGAAGCTGCTGCTGGACACCTGAAACACCAGAGACCAAAGCATGCTCTAATGACTGATGCCTCCCCAGTCTGACCAGCACTATGGGCTGTCACATTGTGCTTGGCGGGGAATGAGAGGGGGGCAAGGAGTGACCTACTGCTTGGTCTGGGTTGGTCCCAATGAAGGCAAACAGCTGTCCTAACAAGACGCTGTATGTAGGTTTGTCCCTGCTGTCCTCGATCGCCAGTGACTGAAGGAGCGTGAAGGAGCTGCTCCGGTGGCTGGGTACATGTCGACGTCTGTGCAGAACAGCTCTGGGTCAGGTGGTGGCAGGCTGCCAGTGCGCCTGGTCAAAGCCTGGGCCCTGCACCCAGCATGCCACGCGTAGCTCACCTCTGGCTCGCTCGGGTAAACTCCAAGTCTTCATTCCCAATCATTTCCAGGTCAGATGGAGCAGACATGCTGCGAAGAAACACAGGCTGCCGGACGGCACGAGTGATCCCCTTGGTCTCAGATGCCGATTTACAGGCTGAAACGTGAGGTAACAGAGTGGCTCCATCAGTATGCCGTTCTGCCCTTACTGTGCTGCCATCCTGTCCCAAAGCATTCCTCCTTCCCCATGGGCCCCCCGCCCGAGCACCAAGACGATGCCAACGCTCACAGCTCCAAAAGCCCAGCGAGCAGCCTCCAGTCCCAAGGCATTTTCTAACCTAAGGTAATTAAGTTTTAGTTCTTACTAATTTAATGAGAGAGATTCTCTAAGAAATCTGGAAGAATCCCCTTAGCTTCCTACAAGGTCACTTTTTATTTCAATACAGGCATTTCATGGAGCAGAAGATGGCAAAGATCGAGAGATGCTGACATTAGTGATGTCTGGGTCACGGCTCTGGGGCATGGAGGACTCTTGGAGAGTATCTAGGCCAGCACTTCTCCAAGTGGGTTCCCAGGCCCCCAAGACCCTATCAGGGGGTCCACAAGGTCAAAATTATGTTCATCATCACACTAAGGTATCATTTGCCTATTAAAAAACTCCTCCCTTTTCCAACTCTGTATCTGTGGGTGGTGAGACTTAAACCTATCTCAACAGATTAAACATAGAAGCACCCATGAAAATCTAGTAAGCTAAATATTAAAGAGATTTGAAAAAATATGTAAAATAATGCCAATCTCACTAAACTTCTTTGTTTTTAGAAAGTGTAGCTATCTTAAAATTTTAAAGTGCTATACAACATAATAAATTTATTATTCTTTTAAAATGAATATATTATTGAATTTTTTTCAGTTTTTATTTCAAATATTATAAATATTGCTAGATATAACCTACATCAAGACAAGCTATTTTTGGGGAGGAGGATCTTCCATCATTTTTAAAAGTATAAAGGAGTCTGGAGACCAAAAAGCTGGAGGCCTGCCACTCCAAGCCCCTTTAATTAAAACAAAACAAATCCAGATAAGGAACTGCCAACAACTGGCAATGTAAGGAAGCTGTCTAGGGAGGTTAGCAAGGAGCTGGATCTGAACCCAGGTGCTGGGGCTCCAAAGCCAGAGCCCTCTTCACTGCACCATTTTCTGCAAAGGCTACTTCTTCCTTTCTTCCTGTTACTTTTAAAATCTGTTCTTCATTGTTGGCGGCTCCTCTGTCTGGTCTAGGACCTAAGCTCATGGATAACAGATACTGACTAAGCCTCAATACAGACACGGTCTTTACCCTATTGTAGTTGTTAGTGAAAGAGGGTCATACAGAGCTGCAAGGGGCAGGCAAGACTGCTCAGTAGAAGGCATGTACAGTAAACAAGGGGCCTGTCAGTACTGGTCTCTATGGCCTTTGATTCAAATTTGCCTAGAGGAGGGTCAGAAACAGTGAAGAGCTCATAGCCAGAGTTGTGTGAATACTGGCTGATTGAGTGACTGATCTCCAAAGGCTCTGATTATCATTTGTTAACCAACTACTGACCACAGCAGGTTTAGCAGCAAAAGCAATACAAGTAGAGCAAGGAAGGCCTGAGTTCAAGTCCTGCCTCTAATGAGAATGCCTCTGTGTGAGAGCCTCTCTCAGCCTCAGTTTCCTCACAGAAAGTCTAACACCTACTCTACAGGGCTCTTGTGAGGATGAGAAGAGGTGATGCATTTAAAGGATTACATAGATGCTTGCTGTTGTTAAAATTCAGTTCATCTTATGTATTAACAACCACCTATGATAAGACTGCCTACTAGTCTATAGGCAGTTGGGTGGTACAGTGGGTAGAACTCTAGGCCTGGGGTCAGGAAGACCTGAGTTCAAATCCTGCCTCAGACACTCACGAGCTGTGTGACACTGGGCAGCCACTTAACCCTGTCTGCCTCAGTTTCCTCATCTGTAAAATGTGGATCATAATAGCACCTCCCTCCCAAGGATGCTGTGAGGATCAGATGAGATAATAATTGTAATTAGTCACTTACTAAATATGAACTGATTATCCCAAGTGTATAATACTTGGTACACGTAATAAATACTTGTTACCTGGCGGTTGCTTTGTATCACAACGCACAGATGGGATCCTAAAACCACATGACCCATGGTAGCTGCTGCCATACAACCAAATGCTGTGTTTCAGAAGCTAAAGAGGCACAGAGAGGCAGCATGACCAGCAGACTGATGGCTGGCTTGGGACCCCAGGGTCCCAAAGAGCTGGGTTCAAGTTTTGTCTTTGACCCTGGGCAAGTCACATAACCTGCCCACTTCTATCCATGGAAGGATACTCCACGCCAGTTCTTTCCACATGAATCCCAGCCCTGGACACCCATGACTGAGGGAGGAGCAGTCGCATCAGGAAGATGCACAGTCACGCTCACTGAATCCAGTGTGCCATGTTTTCAAAGGGGAAAAATAAAGGGCAGGTGGAAAAATGCTAGAATTTTACTTTTTACAACTTGAAGAACAGAGAGCAGTAAGAGCTTTTGGAGGCCTTTTCCAGCAGTACCTGGTGTCTCTGCGGGCGTCCCAGACACACTTCTTGGAATGCCAGACTGGGCAGCAATGGTGACGTGCAGCAGCAGCTCAGCTCTGTTCATCAAGCTCTTGACTAGTGTTTTTGTTTTAGCCAGAGGGTGCGGGGGTTTCTGAATGAGAGAATTCACTTCCTGAAGAAACTTCTCCCTACAAAAGAAAAGTCCATGTCCTATCAATAGCTCATGAATTTGGCAAAACCAATTTCTGTAACTACAGAGCTTTCCTGGAGGATGTGAGAGGGAAAAAGCAGCCTCAGCAAGCTGGGCTTCTCTCTCACCACCTTCAGAAACAGCCAAATGATAACTAGTATCAACTTTAAGTACTGCCCCCAATCTTAAAGGTCTACTGTAGTTCAGACTTTAGAAGTCAGTCCCATGTCTGAAATTCTTAGCCAACATATGGATTCTTTTTCAGATCTGAGATGGCATAAAGATATTCACACCTTCTGTCCAGCAGAAACACCCATGGGGTCAATTCAACACAATCTTGTTTCACCATCACCAACCTCAGAGATAAGACCATGTTCTCAAGATCACTTGCATCAAAGGAAACCTCCTTCATCGAACACAAAAGTTCCAGTTCCTTCATTTTGTTCTAAAGAATGATTCAAGAAAAAAAAAAACAAAACGGGTGCATAACCTGTAACACCAATGGCCTTGGTACAGTGCATTAGATTATCAGGTCTTTAAAGGATAAAATAACATCTTTTGGGCATATTTCTAAGGGATGGAAAGAGATTTTATCAGTTGATAGCTGACATTTTGATGAATAAAAATGGCACTGACTCCTCTCTGAGAATTCTCTCTTTTCTGTTTTTGTAGACAGAGTGAAATTTGATCACAACTCAGTTTCCTCAGTATCTTTATAAATAAACTGATCAGTTAGAAACAACTTCAATAGCTGATCATTTGTAGTTTTGAACTGTCAACAGACTGATCTAATCACTATATATACTACTTGTAAAAAAAAAATCATGGGTCAATGTTAGGTAAAACAAATTTAGAAACGATTCCCTCCTTCTGTGAAGACAGCATGGCCTTGTCCTATAGGAAAGTTCTATGAGCTGGCTAAATTAACTACCCAGAAATCTTAGGCAACTGGGAGGTTATGCTTCTGTCAGGTTTAGACGTAGTAAAACAGCATTCACCGCAACTTCTACTTTCAGTTTACAAAGAGAAGAAGCTGCACCAACACGGGAGGATTCAGCCAATCTGACAATCTGGCCATCACTTCCTCACCCATTAGAGGGGATGGGGGGGGGGAGGGAAGATGAGTGGCTCTGTGGGCTGGGAGCCGGACATTCTAAGCCATATTAACATGCTCACCTCATTAAAATGATAATCGTAAAAGAATGGTGTGTTGTTTTCCAGTTTTCCTTGCATGGCATCATCAACCTCATTTTGCCATTTCTGTTCCAATTCTGCGACACTCTGATAAATACATTAAAGTAAGGACCAAGGTAAAGAGATTCAACAAGGAACACCTAGCTCACACATGAAACAGGCAATCTAAGCTACACTGTTCTTTAAAAACTTAAGAATAGATTTGGAGCTCTCTTAGCGTCCAGCGCTTAAGCAAGCCTTTCTATGCTTTAGGAGGAAATAAAGCACTTTGGTCTCCATTACCTGAAGCTGCCTCTCCATGGCATTGAGCTTCTTAAAGGTCTCCCCCATAATCTTACATAATAAATCATATTCTTCAGCGTGTTCCTCTTGATATTGGAAATTGATTAAAGACTGCAGAGCATCAACCAAGTTCAAGTGTTTAATCACACATGATACGACCATTTCTTCCATGACATCAGGCTGAACCACTTCCCTACAGTTAAATGAGAAACTTTACAATACATAATTTCCACAGGTTAATTACCCAGAAATCTTAGACTTCTGAGAGATATACTTTTGATTAGGTTTCAGCACAGCAAAGAAGCATTCATTGCAACTTCTATTTTCAGTCTACAAAGAGAATAAGAAGCATGAAAATGAGAGCACTGTCTACTGATCCAGTCATCACTTACTATCACATTAGTGGGGGATGGCTGGAGGTATCAGAGCAGAAGACTTAAACAATAATGTAAAGTGGCTCTAGTGGCTGAGGTTTGCACATCTTAAGTTAGAATTAAAGACACAAAGCTGAACACCCATCACGCCCTGCCCCTGAACACAAACGACAGGGCCTCATTTTACATTTCTTAATCATTAACAACATTGTGGTTTTACAACAATATTAGAGCCAGGATTCTGTTCTGCCCAAACCAAAAAAGAGGTTTTTAAAAATTCTCTGCCTACAGGTAAAATGTCTCCTCCAGATAACACAGACGTGTTATTCTTGCCACCCTGCTAGACCCAGAAGGCTGGATCCAAAGGTGGGATTTCTGGGGAAGACAGTTAACACTCACTAAATAAATGACACAGCAAGAATAGATTTGGTAAGCCAAAAAGTGCTGCTCAGAATGATCTCTGTTCTAAAGAAGAATATGAGAAATGCAGTAAAGTCTGTCTAGAAACACAAACAAGATGCTATAACATACTTTATGCTTGGTCTAAACTGAGGTCTCGCACGCCCAGAAATTTCCCTGAGTTTGATCATGATTCCTGGAGGCAGCCTGATCCGAGGCAGTTCAAAATCATTCCCCACAGGAGGCACCAGAACATCAGAGGGGTAGGTGAACTCCCTGTCTTCGTCTATGGTGAGAGGCAGTGGAGAAGGACTTGGGGTCAGAGCAGGAGATATCACTCCGTTGGCTTCCACCTGCCACTGACATCTAAAAAGGCAAAGATGGAGTGGTCACTTGCATTTGGTTTTCTCATCTCCCTTGCTTCTAGGAAGGCAGCATGGACAAAGTTTGTCGGCGACATTAGTAAGATCAAGCAAGTATCGAGGCTGTAATCTTTCCATATTGGACCCTTCTCCAAAGGCTTAAAATCAAGGAGCACCATGGGAATTTGTGAACATGATTTTCCCATCTTGGGAAAGTTTTTTTAGTTGAAGGTTTCAATTCTAAATTTACTAATGCAAGGGCCGCACAAGTCCTTAGGACTAGCTTCAACATAACTTCCAAGACATACCACTAACCCCACTGTGAAAGAGTAGATAAGTGTCAAAGGCCAACAAAACTCAAAATTCTTCAATGATTTCTAGTGTCTGGTCTCTGTGATTCTGAATTTCTCATCACATGCACAAGGATATAATTTTGCTCCTTAGAATTTTTTAATTGCAAGTAATATTGCTCATTTTGAGAAATGCAAGCCAATTAATTACAGACATACATATACACAGTTATATCAATAAGGCCTTTATTCCCCTTAGGATCTTTTTGTATTGAAGGTTTATTCCCCATTCCTTTATGGAATCCAAGTCACCATTTCCTATGTAGGATCCCATGGGGAAAACCCTAAGGACCTGGAGGAAGTCTTTAATTCTCACTTGAGAGAGGAGCTAAAGAACATCCTCCCAGCACTTTCCAGGCAATTGGTATATATTCTTAAGTATGATTTTTTCCTTGTTTTTTTTGCCTTTAGCCCTAAAAACACCCAAGAAAGTCTCCCCTTATTTGCCTCAGCCCAGATAATCCCAAAGCACCCAGAATTGTAGGGAAGACCAGTCATGTCCCCCTTGTTAGCACTCCCTGGGTAAATCAAGGTACATTATATTCCCTACATTAAAGACACAAAGCTGAATACCCATCACGCCCTGCCCCTGAACACAAATGACAGGGCCTCATTTTACATTTCTTAATCATTAACAACACTGTGGTTTTACAGCAACATTAGAGCCAGGATTCTGTTCTGCCCAAACCAATTACTGATCTCAAAGATTCCATTCATGCGGTTCCATCAGAGCAGATAGAGCAGTAACCCTTTGCTCTGGAACTCTCTAAAAGGAGGGGCATCTCTCCCCCATGGCTATACTGAAAGGGAAAGCAGAGAAGTCACCTTCCTGGGATCCTGCTGCACCATCATCAATCTGGAAGCAGATCAGGAGGTCCACTGTACATCATCCCATTCAATAACTCTCCATTGGACACCTAAGTCTGGGGTGGGGTTCTTTGCCCCTTTCTAATGGGGAGGTTGTACAGAAGAAGTACTCATTTGAAGAAGCATTTTTCTTCAAGTGAAGGAACTGAAATGGGAGAGGCAATCTGCTGAAATTGCTGTAGTGAATGGCCCTAATTCACTCAGGCCGGAGTTTCCCTTGTTCCTAGTATCTAGCATAGTCCCAGACAGACAGCAGGTGCTAGTATATGTTGGGTGATAAAGTGAAAGACTCAGTGATAGCTGAGAAATGAACCCCAAAGGCTTCTTTTCTTACCAAAAAGTCCCAAATCCTTTCTAAACAAAAGAGGTCAAGTGGAAGTCTTTTACCTTTGCAAAAGCTTCGATCTCAATAGCTCTTGGCAGGTTTCCTCTTCTTTGGTAATTTCTGGTCCATTGTATAAGATCCTTAACATGGAACAAGCCAGTACAGACAGACCTAAAGCCAGGTCCACCAAAAAGGGTAATCCTCCTGACACATCCTCTGAAGACTCCTGCAAGTGTGGACAGGGGCAAAGTGTACTGGTCAATGCATGTCCATGCATCTTGTTAGCCTAGGCTATGGCATGATGCCCACAGAGCCGCATTCCTAGTCCCTGGCACTCCCTAAGCTGGCAGTGGACATAGCTGGTAAAGTTCTACACTGACACAGACCAAGTTGTCTGCTGAAGCAACACGAATGGATCACAGATAGAATTTCAATGACCAAAGAGTGACAATCTGGGGAAGCAATGTATATAACACTATATATTCATTTTTGGCAAATATTAGCAAAGACTTATAGGCCCAGGCCCCCTGGGACTCTAACTCTGAGATGAACCACAATTCCATTGGGCCACCTATATTTAGTTTCATTTTTCAGGACTTCCTGTGGCTTTCTCAACTACATCACCAACTCCAAACTCATCTATAAAATGGCCTTGACTGCAGAATCAGTGTCTTATACAGTGATGTTCTGCCATCCAGTAATCATCCACAAGATATGCAGATTCCCTGGACCACTGGAGGACAAAGTTTGAGTCAGCTTCTCTACAGAAGTCACTGACCTAATCCACGTCAACTAATCCGATCTCTACTGTTCAAGTCAAGAAGGTTGATCAGTTGAATAAAATAGAAGAGATTGGTTCAGTGCCATCAAATGGAGGTAAGAGATGAAATAATGGCTCATCACTGCCCATACTTTCTAACGCAGATGCAGATGATATAACCGAAGAACACAGGAGAAAATGCATCAGACAAACATCAGTGGTCACATTAGAGTACCTGAGCGCGAACCGTGCAAGCAAAGCCCCACATAGCTTTATCTGGAGTGTTGTGTTCTCGGCCACTTCTCATTTCAAAGGAGAAGGTGACTGTATCCCCTTCCACCTTAAAATTTAAGGGGGGAAAAAGGCACTTTTAAAACAAGACAAATACAGTTTTCAAAAGATCAGTGTGTTTCACAGGCTTACTTCTTGGAAAAGGTCAAAGGCCATTCTAGATTCTTTTTAAGAAGTCATTTTCATGTTGCTTTCATCCCCTCTCACATGAGCCTCTGACCATTAGTGAGACTCTCTTGTCTCACTAGATCCTGGCGCTTGATAACTATGATAAACCACAACTGCCTAACTGCATGGCCAGAATTACATGAGAATAAATCCAAATAATGCCAGCAGACTGTTCTCTCTCTTCCTGGACTAGAGGGATGCTTTGCCAGCACTTTACTTTAGTACAGAGGGTAGGCAGAAGCCCTTGGGAGTCAACGCTAATCAAACACTTGGGGGCAGGCTGCTCAAAGACTGTGCAACGTATCACAGAGTCCTTTTACCTTCCCAGATGGGAGTTCATTGGCACAGGGAGCTCTGAGGAAGGAAATTCTTTCTTAATGCAAAATAGTATTTATTCTATGACTTACAGCCTTGGAGAGTTGTCTGGGGGCACTGATCTGGCCAGGGCCAACAGCCAGTATGTGTAAGGCACAGGAACTATGTATAGTCAGGCCTTCTGCTCTCCATCCACCATGCTACACTGTTTCTTACTCATTACTATGAGCACAAAATTAGATGTAATCAACAACCTAACCACGGGAAGGGAATTGGAACATCCAAACATGACTATGAAAGATGGCTGGTTTTATGTTCCCTGAGGTCAGGGTGCATCATATCACAACAAAGCTCAAGGGATGAACTCGATTAAGGGATGAGCTCAGCTCAGCCCTGTCGGTAAGTGCTGGCTGACTCAGGAGCCTGAGCACTAGTAAATGTTGGAGTCTCATTGTGCTGAGTATTAGCATCAGCAATGCTCTCTAAAGCCTTGCTCACTAACAGCTGTACAAGATCCAGATGCTGGCAGAATAGGGTTTTGGGGTTGAAAAGAACTCTGACAGCACCTGGTCAAACCTCTCATTCTCTAGGTGAGGACCTAAGGCCAGAGATGTCAGGTTTTGCTCAGGCCCCAAGGATAGTAAGTACCCAGAACAGGAATCAAACCCAGGGTTTCTGACATAAAGGACCATGATTTTTGCATTCTACCACATACTGGTCTCTGAAATTACCCTGCTGGCCGTGAAGGGAAAGGGAAAATGCTGTGACCCTATGACACAGGGGTCTAGAGCACCCCTGGGTCCAGTAGACTACATGACCTTGCATTGACAAGGGATGGGAGGGTTGTAATAATCTAACTTTGTAAAAAGGGCATAAGGAATGATTCCTGAGGATAACAAGAGAGATTTGTACTTCAGGGGAAAAGGAGATCAGGTGAGCCTAACTAAATACTCCTACTTCACAAAATGTCCTCGTAGCAAACCTCCATCCAAAGAGTGTTACCCTTGAAATGTGGGCCCAGGGCTAACAAAACAAGACTTCATTTTTCTTTTCTATGAAATTATTTGAGCTGTAATACCGTACCTTGACTAAGTCTTTTGGCCAGCCAGTTCCTAAGACACTACGGCTGCCATATCCCAGTGTGTTGCCTCCATATTCAGCAACCTTCCTACTGTTAGTGTTAGGCCCAGCATAAATCACCAACTTCAAAACAGAAAATATACTGTTAGACTGTAAAAGAAAAAAAAACAAAATCTACAAATAAAGAGGCCGCAAGAGACTTGCTTCTTATACAGTTAATAACCAGGCGCTGCTGTCAGTGTAACAAGACAATCTGCTAATTCTCTTACAATATTAAGCATTCTAGATCCCAGCATCAGTGACTTTACACTAAGCAGCCAGCGGGGGGCGCACCCAGCCAACTGGCTGCTGAGCAGATGTCTACTTTAACAGTTAAGTTACTGAAGTCGAAGTCCTTGGAGGGACCACAGAGTCACATCCTGAAAGATGAGGCCTCCCCAGTCAGAGAAGCAGTATCTTTTTTGGCATACCCAATTCTACTCATTATTCCACAGACACAAACTATTTTTAACTGGCACAATATTTCTTTTCAAATTCTCCCCAACAAGAGCAAACCAAGCAAACAGACAGAAACATGGTAGCATTTAACTAAAAAACAAATATTAATGAATAAATGAGTGCAGGGAAAAAAGTCACAACAAATTGGAAAATAAGCTATAGAGCGGGGGAAGGCATGTCAGATGGCATAAAGGAGTGTCCTTGTCCTAATCTATTTTGATTTTCTACTCCCACCTCCCACCCCTTTCTCCAGCCTCCGGTCCCTGATCCAGCAGTGACCATTTGGTCCAGCTCTTTGTGTCCCAGGGCCTGGCCCAGGGCCTGACTTGATAAATTGGAGCTAGAGGCCAGTTTGTTTCTTTGTCTATCATGCATCAATAATATCCCTTATTAAAAGCAGGTCATTTCATTTCACTTTAGAGCCAGAAGGGACCTGAATGAAGAACTAAGGCCCAAGAATGTTCACTGATTTGCCAAAGTTGAGATGTCTAGGAAGTGGCAGAGCAGGCCAAAGAACCCTTTCTATGTTCTCTCATAGCTTTCAAATCTAATAGCAGGGTTTCTATTAAGCAAGCAAAAGTTCTGATTATTTGACATTCAAGTATTTCTCTAAGAGAGGATGTCTCACACTTTTGAACAGAGTAAATCTTGTCTCCTACTAAGCATTTATAATCTCCTCTGACTTCAACATGAGTCGTGCCCAGTGGAAGGTGGGATTTAGCCCTGGTTGCTTAAGAGGGCCATAGCATTTCTTATCCTTTGAGATCTTTGCCTATCAACAGCCAGACACTGATGGCAAAGTGAATGATATGGTCATCCAGAGATTAGTCTCTTAACATGAACTTCTAGAAAAGACTTCATTACTGAATCATCACAAGATGACTGCATTTAAAAGGATAAACAGAATAACACTAATTAAACTAAAAAGGTGTCATTTTAAAGAGTCACCTCACTAAAAACCAGGAAAAAAGACAGGGTTACAGCACACAGAACTCCCACCCTCCAGGTGGGACCCTTTTCCAACACTTTTCCAGGGTATGTCATCCTATATTTCTATCCAAGTCTTCTCTTGCCAAGACTAGTCCACAAGGTCCATGACAGGAAATGTCAAGAGCACTATGCTCAGTTTGGGGGTGGGAGAACCCCAATTTTAAGAACATTGGTAAGTAGGAGAATATTTAGGGGAGTACCCAGGATGGTGCATGCATGCTGTCTGATGACAAAGTAAAGGAGCTAGGGATCTTGACCTTAGAGAAGAGAAAGTTTAGTGGGTATAAGATGACTGTTTCTGAGAACATGAAGGGCTGCTATGTGCAAGAGTGAACAGACTTGCTCAGTTTGGCTTCAGAGGAGAGAACGAGGAACAAGTCAAAGCTGCAGAGTGCCAGATTAGGCTGGACTCAAGTTCTTCTAAAGCACCCAGGGCTGTCTCAGGAGATTGGGGGATCCTCCACACTGAGAACCACTTGTTGAGAAGGCAGAAAGGTTATTCTTGTTCATTTATAGGCTGAATCAGGATCAGAGAATGACTTAAGGCTTAGAGCTGGAAGGGGCCTTCCTAGTCATGTGATCCAACCCCTTCATTTTACAGATGAGGAAACTAAGGCCCAAAGAAGTGGAGTGACTTGTCCAATGTCATACAAGTAATAAGTGGCAGAGCCAGGATCTGAAGCTGAGTCCTCTGACTTTAAATCCAACACTCTTTTCATTACAACCAGATGGAGGTCTCTCCTAAACCTGTCATTCTGTGGCTGTATTATGTGTATAAGACCATGCATGTTAATAGGTACTTAATAGATATTTGTACAAATGGACTGAGGAACTGCTGGAAAGGACTTCTAAAGGTCATCCAGTTCATCCCTGTCTTTGGACAAAGACGGATTTAGGTTGACACCAAAAACCCATGGGTAGATGGGACTGTATACTATTTTAAAAGGAGATTCTACAGCTTCCTCAGTAGTCTTCTTACACATAGTAGGCACTTAATAAATGTGTATCAAACATTACTGAAATGCACATTGAACCATCTCATAATGATCACAGTTAAAAAAATTTACCTTCTGGGGCACCTAGGTGCCATAGCCCTGGAGTCAGGTGGACCTGAGTTCAAATCCAGCTTCAGACACTTAACACAAAAAAAACTAGCCATGTGACCTTGGGCAAGTCACTTAACCCTAATTGCCCTCCAAAAAAAAAAAGCGAAAAAATTCTACCTTCTTATTAATAGATCCATCTCCTGTTGTAATTTAAAGCCATTTTTTCTTGCTCAGTCCATAGTAACAGAGATAACAAGTAGTTAAGCAACCCTTCCTCTGTCATGTACTTAAAAGCAGTTAAGAAAACCCTCTGTTTTTCATCCATAGGCTTGATAATCCCAATTTCTTTAGTTTCTTCTCACCAGGCTCCTACTCTATCCCCCAAGTTTTTTCTCTCTGTTTATACTTTTGTCCAGGTAGGACTATAAGCCTGAATTTGGAGAAATGCTTCTTCTCAAAGATCTGTGTGGCAATGGAAGTGATGGTCGATGGAGTCAGGTATAAACCTCATAACTAGATAGCCACGGGATTACCAGCATCATTCTCTCTCCAGATGCATGTAGGGAGACCATTTTATGGGAATGGAACCTCACATGTCTCTCTGTAGAGAGAGGTCCATGATCAGAAGAAGGAGTCCAGAAGATCCATTTTGGGATCTCCAAAGAAGAATTTCCCTCTTTGTGTCTTAAAGTTCACACAGAGAGAGGTCCTTTGAGGAGTTTTCACAATATACTTGCAACTTGCTACCAACAAAAAAATCAATAGCAAATTGGATAGCTGCTCCTGAAAAGCCTATAATTTGCACCACATGGCAGAGAAAAAGGAAAGGCTTTAGAGTCTTAATTTAATTTCAAAACCCTGTTTTTAGTCTGCAGAAGTAGTGGTTCTTTAACTCCCTCAATCACTACCCTTCTTGACATTATTTTAGGAAGGCTCTCTGTAGAGACATCTGTGGACAGAAATAAGGTGTCATGAATGGTGACCACTAGCAAAAAAAACAAAACAAAAGAAAATAATAAACAAACAAACAGAGAAATAAATAAATAAGAAGCATATAGGCAATAAGTATATTCAGTCTATAAATGTTTCCATACTGGTCCTTACTTACCTTGTCATAGTCATATTGTGAAGAACATCTGCTATCAAATCTCAGATAGAGACATCGAGCTCCTGGAATATGGACCGTTTCTTTAAATTTATAGTTGTCTCTGACTGGGTGGACTGTCTCCACAGTCTTCCCTGCAGCCCACGGGGCAGGAATCTTTAATCCAGTGAGAAAACCTGGTTCTTCTTTCTCTTCCAACATTCTTAAAATACAGAAAGAGACCATGATATATTGTAGCGGCAAGGACCCAAGATTCCAACAAACCCCCCAAATGCTTCTCCATCCTCACACAGAAGGTTAATGAAATGCTCCCATGAGACCACATGGAAAGATCCCATTGAAAGACTTTACAAAGCATGCATTGTGCTAACACTGGGTTTTGTTTGTGATTTATGAAATGGATACTAACAATGGCCACCAATGATCAATAATCCTTATAGTTAAGGGCTTCTTCTCAAAGGAGAAGTCAGATGTGTTGATCACCAAGGCAGCAACTTAACTTTTCTTTTCAAATACCTCATAAAAAAAGCAAAAACCAAAAACCAAAACCTCCCAAAGTGCCAAACCCATTATTTCCTACATATCACAAATACTGATATAAGACTTCCTTTCAGGATCTGAGTCTTACACAAACGGAAATCATTAACTTTCATTTGCATGAGACAGTAAGAGATTCCCAGGTGCCGACTCTTGCCTATTCCAACTTAATTTACTCATTTCTGTATCATGGAGTTGAGACTGACAGGACCTCATTGCTTATAATGATCCAATTTCAGTGTTCTCTCATCTGGGCAGATCCTTTTGTTAAAAAGCTCCAGAGAAAAAAAGAGCTGATCTTCACCTTGGTTCAGTGGTCGGACTCATCTCTCAATTCTTTGGGAAATCACTTCCTTACAGAAATCAAATGCACTTTAAAAAACCCTTTTCATAAATCTACAGAGCAATTTTACAAACAAAATTGTGTAAAATTGTGACCCTCTGATTCTTTTCTTTTCCAAGTTATATTTTCCTTGCCAAGAAACACTATGAAAAGATAACAGACTTTCACTAAATTAAAATAATACTAATAATCATGATAATGATAATGTAGGGGGTTCATTTGACAAAGCATCATCAATCACCTCTCGTCTGGGAACAGCTTGCCCTTCTGATCTGATGTAGCACATGGGGAACAGCCCATTTCGGCAAAAACTGGAGCCTGAGTTTTAAGCAGCAAGGCCGTCTGAAACACACAACCCATCATCTTAATCTCAATAACAGTAACAATAGGCCATGAAATATGATAAAGAGGTTTCTTTCCAAGGAGGTCAGGGTCATACAGATGACTTCATTTGTCTTCCTAAATAGGGGCAGAAAATATTAACTCCACTTTACAAACAAAGAGATAAATGCACAGAAAATTTAAGTGTCACTTAAGGTCACCAAAAGCCAAATGTAGAAATAGAGCCTACAGACTCACTCCAGTGATCTTTCTAGCCTGATTTTGTTTTCAGTCAATAAATAATATTATATTACTCAAACCCGTTAATAACATCTTTTTCCTAAAAGTCTACAATGCTGTGCAGAGAATACCCTGCCACCAGCAGCTGGCAAGGACCTAAAGGGATCAGAAAGGATGCTTGGTTTGTAGTCCTACACGTACAAGAGAGAGAGTGAACTCAGCAAGCACAAATCCACTGCAGAACTCATAAATAAATAATGTGATCAAAGAGAGGCACAATTACTTTCAACTATCTCATGATTCTGGATGCTAGTTTATTTGTGAAGACATGAAAACTTCCTTCATCCACCCCTTCCCTCTGTCTCTCTGGTTTTTCCTTGAACTGAATATACCCTCAGTGGCAAACATGCATCTGTCAGTCTAAAATCAATCCCTTCAGCCAGCACCAAAGGTCGTACCTGACTGGTGTAAAGCACCAGCTGCACCAGCTGGGGCATCAGAGCATCAGCCATTGTCAAAGTCTGTAAGTTTGGGTGCATCAGGGAGGTCAGTAACACAGGAAGAAGGTGACCAAGCATTGTAGCCTTAGTGACTTGTTCCAAGCCTTTTAATCTGCAAAATAGCCAAGAAAACACAAAGCCTAAGACATTTTCAGGAGTGAGGAGAAAACTGAAAGTCATCTGGAATTTATCTGAAAAAATGTCTATTGAACTCAAAACTTACTGAACCTATTAATTAGGTATGGTTTTACCCAGGAATCTAAGTCAACTTTAAACACTTTATACCTTCCCCAAAGGAAGGTGAGAACAGAAACCAGGTAGAAAATATCTTCTCCTCAGTAACTTTGTATTAGACAGGTGAGGGCCTTCTAATGAAATTTAGTAGGTGTTTTTCTTTTCCTAATTAACATAAAATATATCAAAACATAAATTCCAACAGGTAAATGATCACCCTACATGGATTTTGTAGCTCTTGAAAGTAGAAATCAAATACTTGTGGAGATTCAGCCATTCCCACTCCCACCCAAGTCCCTTGGCTCCACTGACCACTCAGACAACCCAGGCAAATATCGTGCAGATGTAGAGAAGATTTCAAATGCTACTTGAAGGCTCCCCTTTTCTTAATCTCTACACCCAGAGAAAGGAAAGGAAGCCAGTGTGTGGGAGTGTCAAAGAAGAGGGAGGTGTTACATAAATTTTTTTTCTGGCCTAAAAAGGATATCCATGTCAGAACTAGAAATAGAATTCAGGCTTCCAGTCTTGCACATCAGATTACACCTCCCCCATAGCTAGGTGTCACAGTATGCTATGGTTGGGGTGTGTTGTGTGTGTGTGTGTGTGTGTGTGTGTGTGTGTGCTTGAGTGTGTCTTACAAGTCTGAGATTGTGTACACTGTTCTCTTTGTTTTTTTAAATAGCATTTTATTTTTTCCAATTACATGTAAAGACAATTTTTAACATTTATTTAAAAAATGTTTGAGTTCCTAATTTTTCTCCTTCTCTTCCTCACTCCCTAAAATGGTAAGCAATTTGATACAGGTTATATGTGAGCAATTATGTAAAACTATCTCCATATTAGTCATGTTGTGAAAGAAGAAAGGGACCAAAAGGAGAAAAATACTAAAAAAATAAAGAAAGCAAAAATTATAATGTTCTTAGAGACCCAACCCTTTGAGTTGTCTTAGGATCAGACACAGTGGCAAATAGCAACATGTGAAAAGATACTACTGTACTTATTCTCTGGCCAAAACTTCACCTTAAAACAAGTAAATCCTTCAGTATCGAGCATGAATGGAATGTAAACCATGGCAGTGACCTTAACAGTGAGGACTAAGAGATCTTTTCAATATGTGACTGTGAAAACACATTTTAATACACAATATACATAGATCATTTATTCAATTTTACTTGTTTGTTAATAGATAATAGAGCCCATTTCAGAGTACCAAGATGAGTCTGAGCCACAAATACTTGTCCTTTCCACAGGATTTGTCCCACTTAGCCCACCCCCTCAGCATGCCTGTGCTGGGCAAGGCTGGATGGCCCAGAGCTCTCCAAGCCTTTGCAAGAAGACCACCAACTCTGGCAACGACCGGCCAACGGATGGATCAAGCTGTACTTCTTAAGCACCAAATATGTGCCAGGAACTATGCTGGGCAATGGGGATAGAAATACAAAGCAAATAATCCCTAGTCTCAATGATCGTACACTGGTAGCTGGCTGGCACAGTGGAAAGAACATGGTCTGGAATCTGGAAGACTTGAGTCCAAATCTTGCCTCAGAAACTAAATAGCCATATGATACTAGGCAAATCACTTAGCTTCTGCCTTAGTTTCCTAAGCTCTAAAGTAGGGATAACAATAGTTACTACCTCCCAGGTTGTTTTCCGGATCAAATGAGATTATAATTGCAAAGAACTTAAGGCAGTGCCTGACCCAGAGGAAGTGCTATGTAAATGTCAGCTACTATTACTGTTATTGATATTATTCAGGTTTCCAGCAGAGACCAGGTCTTATGGCCATCATCAAAGGACCAGGCTGGTCAACTTTAAACATCCCTAGGTGGCCATCTACCTGCTGGGGAATTTTTTTTGGCCAAGGAAACAAATGAAGATGGCTTACTAGGGTGTAGCAGAGTCGAAATCTATGATGATCAAATAAGCACCCACAGCAATGAAAAGTGAAATCTTCTGAGTTTCTGAAATATTAGCCATTTGTATTACTGGTAATATCTTTTTTCTCATCAGGAAGTACTCATTATTTGGAGTATGACTGTAAATGGGACTGTGCTGGGTGCTATTTAAAGAGAAGGAAATTTAGGGAAAACCCAATTGTCAGATCATTATAAAGAGGGTGACAAATGGCACTCCACATGGTAAAAATAAAAGATTCCTATTATTACACTGACTCAGTTATAACACAACAAAATTAATCTAGCGGCTTCTTTTGTTGGGGGAAAAAAGGAAGCCTGGATAAATTGTGAACAAAACAATGGATGTCTGCCCTAGAGAAAAGATAACTGAGAAAAGGCTGAAAAAAGCTGCCTTCCTGTGTTTCAAAGGTGCCTACATGGGAGAGGAATTAGACTGGTTCTGTGTGGCTCCAGAGGGAAGAACTGGGAAAAGTGGACAAAAGCTGTGCCAAGGCACACTGGGACTGGGAGTAAGAAGATCTGGTTCACCAGAAGTGTGTCCAGGTGGAATGGCAGCCTCAGTGGAGAGCTCTGAGTAGAGGTCAGATGGTCACTGTCAGAGATGCTACAGATGTTAAAGTGTGAGTTGAATCAGATGGCCTCAGAAGTCCCTTCCAACTTTGAGATTCCACAGTAATTTTTACCCCAGGAAGAGGCAACAGAGGAGGACTTTAATGAAGAAACAGGATACTTTTTAAGGGGAATAAGAGAAAGAAACCTACCAGCAAGAAACCCAGGCTAGGGGCTGAAGGTAGGGGTAAGAGGACAGTCAGCAGAGACAGTGAGACAATATAATCCCCCTTCAGGAGCGACACCACACCTGGGATGGGAAAGGGAAGGATAGAAATTCCCCTAATGGTGTGGTGCTATAGCCCACCAGCCTACTCCATCTACCTCAAATCATGTCTATACACTGGACCAAAGTTCCTCTTGACATAGTCTAGTTCTAGTTCTGACTATGGACACAGAATATGCTTTCAGATCATGGCAGCTGATTTTACTGTACTTTTTCTTTCGTCAAAAGGGAGCATTGTATTGGATAGGGGGCATGTTAAGTGGCATTAAGAAGCAAAAGGCATCAATAAAACCTAAAGTAGTAAGAAACAGGCTCGACTATCTTTAGATTTAAGTTCTTTAACTCAAGGGAGTTCATCGCCAAGACTGCCTCTGATACACAAGCAGAGGACGCTGCAGTCCAGGTGGGTTCTACCTCCTTGGGCTTACTGCCCCTCAGTGCTGCTCACCTCTGGTCCCGGTCAGCTGCGTCACTGTTTAGAAGGGCAGTCGTGACTTGCTGAAGCATTTCTAGAACTTCATCACATCCAGTTAGGATTTGGGTAGCAAGAGCCAAAATACTGGCCTTAAGCTCCTAGGTACAAAATATCACAGTGTTAGACTTCACGTTCTGACGAATACACTGACAAGTGAAAACAAAAAAGAAAAACGTATGCTTCAAAATTAAATGATGTGGTAGACAAGGGCAGCCCAAAACTCCACTAGGACTTCAAGTGGCCATTGGACTGGGGACGCTACGCCCTGGAGTGAGCGCTGGCACAATAACGCCACACTTCACAGAGGGGCACATCAAGTCCCTAGAGAGCAAAGGCACTGCCCCCATCCCATCCAGCACAAGAGAGCTGCTGGTGACCAGCCAAGGAACTGCACGGCTGGAAGACGGCCCTGGTGGTATGAGGATAGCTAAGGAGAAAAAACAACAGTGAAAGGTGTATGTATAGGGAAAGGGCACAGAAGGTGAATCAAACGAGACAAATACACAACAGTTCTGTAACAACACAGCTTAGCTTTTGCTTAATGCCTTACACCCAATGCACTTCAAGACAGACAGAAGACTCAGCTGAAGTAGCAGATGGTTACAGGCTAATAAAAAGTCAGAAAAGCTATGCCTGGGACTACAGGAGAACTAGGAGTAGATTCTGGGGAGACGGATGCCAGGTCGAAGCTCATGGAAAACTTCGTTCTTTTCTATTTTCTGTAGAAGAAGGTGCAGCTAAGCCTGCCCTCCCCAGAGAGACTCCACACTACAGGCCCTGAGATGAAGTGGCACACTGTGGCCTCATGGGTATTCTTCAATGTATAAGTAACAAAGCACTCGAACTCTGACTCTTTAGACACTCAGAGATGAGGCTGCTTTTATATTAGGAATCTTCGGGGGCTCCTTTTCTTTTCTTTTTTTTGCTTTTTGGAGGGGGGAAGGTAGGGCAATTGGGATTAAGTGACTTGCCCAAGGTCACACGGCTAGTTGTGTGTGTGTGTGTGTGTGTGTGTGTGTGTGTGTGTGTGTGTGTGTGAAGTGTCTGAGGTCGGATTTGAACCCAGGTCCTCCTGACTCCAGGGCCAGTGCTCTATTCACTGTGCCACCTAGCCGCCCCAGAGGCTCCTTTTCATTGGATTAATTTTAAAACTTCATTTTTTTAAAAAAGAAAAAGTAATGTTGATGACTATCATAGCTTTAGGTAACAATCACTGCATTCGGATTTCTTGTTGTTTGGGGTATTTAATCAAAATTGGCTTCAAAAGCACTGAATTCAGTTTGTTACATCCAGCCTCTTGGCCCCCAAATGTCATAATGACTTGGATATAGACTACCCCTGAATGCTGCCTTCATCCCTAAAACGAGATTTCTTTGAAAGGAAAAAAAATGTACAATGAAAAAATAAAACAGATTCTAGGCTGCAATCTGTAATATAGCTGCATTCAATTTTTACATAAGCTCTATATGGAGGGGAAAATCCCCCCATATCCAAATTAAAACTGCATCAAGACAAAGTAATGTTAGATGTACAATTTACATGGAATTTATGTCAGAATGCATTCAGCAGAAATAAAGGAAAGGGATGCTGCAAAGACTTTTACCTTTAATTTTCCAGGGGCTATTTATGGGTGGGGTATTTTGGAGGGAGGGAGGAATTCAATAATTTTTAGGATTGAATAGATTAGTTACCTAGCTAAGTCTTCCCCAAATGATAAAACTTGACATAAAGATGCCAACAAAGTCCAAACTTCTGTTGAAATGATAAAATTACTGCAATAACAATCTTTGGCTTATTCTAGTTGCTATTGTAGGACAAATTATTGAATTTGTTTAGTTGACAATTTCCAAAAAATAATTACAGAAAAGTTGAGATGAATTATGAGTTCAGAAAAAAACAACAACAACAAATGATTTAACAGAGAGATTATGAAAAGGAAGCTAAGCATCCTTTGCAACAAAGGCACCTGCATTACAAGAGGACAGGACACAAACAAACATCTCCAAAGTTTCACGTCTACAGTGTCTCACTCCCAGCCTTAGCACATGCCTTGAGGGGCATGGGGCATCACCTATAAAGTCCAGGATTTTTCTGTTTCTTTTTATACTCCTGGAATGAAAGGTGGAGGCAGGAATTATCAAAGGGGCCAACTGAGATGCCACATGACAAAAGGGTCACAAATATGCTAGCAATACAGCAAGAGCATGAAAACCTCTGTGATGTGATAGTATCCTTTTGTGAAAAATGTACCAACGTGGCAAGATTGGTCACCAAGTCATACAGAGATGCAGCCAGTAAGCAGTGCCCTACACACTGGAGAAAGTCTCATTAGAATAAAGCTTGGTGTTTACCTGTACCTTCAATGTCTCTCCCTGCAAGGAACTGTCACTGTCATCGTTCTCATCGGGCTTAATCAAAACCGTGTTACTGAGAAGGTGGTTCTGTACTGCCATCAGATAGCGCAGGCAGGAGGAAGCGGCCTTTAATACAAATAAGGGCAACTGGAATGAGCTAAACGCTACTGAAAACACAGAAGATGCAAAATCCTTTAGAAAAGTTCAGGCAAGCAAAGGAGAGAAGGGCAACATACAAGAGAAATCCCAAATCACTTGTTTAAATGAACTGTTTCAAAGAGTCAATGTGCTGACATCACTGAGATGCCAAACCTATTTCACCCACTGCTGACTTCTCACCCTGTCCCTGCCCCAACCACTCAGGACAATGACCTGTTTAGGCCTGGTGTGGAGATGCTCTCTATGGCTCCAGACGACAGTTTATCCCAGGAGATGCCTGGCACATAGGGGCTAAGTAAACTGTCCACATCTCCCAGACAGACTGCACAGAGCTGGCCTTCTATTCCCCAGTTGCTAAATCTTCCTGCTGCAGGTCACATATCCCCTTTCTCTCCTGTCGTCCTGCTCTTTCTCTCCATTACCAAGGCCTCGTTCCCAATTATAAAAAATGATCTCTGGTGCCCGTTTCCTTTGGCTGAGCACACTGGGTTCATTTGTATGGCAGCACCACATTAAAAACCTGCCTCTTAGAGCAGGAAAAGTTCATTAGTGAGCAAAGAGGAACAATACCCACTCAATCCAGCTGTTTGCTACTACTGCACTGGGAATTCAGGTAAGAGACAGAGTTTGGAGAAAATGGGTACTCCATGGCCTAACCAAAAAGTATTCATCCCACTGAAGGTCAAGGCCTGTTTCTAACTTCTCTCTCACATGCACAATGTGCCTAAACTTGGTAGAATTGCAAGAAGGCAGCTCAAGAGAACCCTGCTTTCATGAAATGCAATTTACTTACAGGCACCGTTGAAAGAAGTCTTTGAAAATCATCTTTAGAGACTGTTTGGCACTTGGTGATTAAGATACAGGATTCTCGAACAACAATCTTCAGAATGTAGTGCAAAAGTTCATCATTTAGTCTTTAAAATGTAGGAAAAATGTAACAGTAAAATGTCGATGGCTTATCAGTTAAAGGACACATTTCACACAATTGGTAAGCCCTGAGAAACCACACTGCAGATTAAAAAAAGGCTCATTTAACTGACCTTAAAACCAAATAAATGCTCATTTGCCAAACCAACATTCATGGTAAAGGCACCAAGAAGGAAAGGTGTGGCACCAAATTGAGATGATTCTCATTGACTTAGTACAAGATATTGCCTACAACTGTGTAAATCAGAGATTAGCCACCTACAGTACACAAGCCAAATCCAGCACTCCCCCTGGTTTGCATGGCCTGTGAGCTAACAACGGTTTTTACATTTTAAAATAGTTTCACTGAGAGCTGTACAAACACAGATGTGGGCCACATTTGGTCTGCTGGCCATACTTTGTTGACCCCTGCTGTAAATGACAGAAAAACCTAGATTCTAGCAATAAAGGCAAGGTCAAAGAGCCAGGGACGCATCTGTGCCTTCTTAACAGACAATGTCTCATCATTTCAGGGTCATCTTTTTAATTCTGGGAGTTATATGTCAGTAGTGGGATTTATTGATGATCTTTTCCCATTCATTATCCAAGTTCCAACCATACTAATTATATTTGATGAGAAAGGAGACTAACACTTTTTATACTTCAGTGGTAAAAAGTTAAGTACAGATCCTTAAATTAAACTGGAATCCAGCCCAAACCCCTCAATTTACAGTTGGAAAGAATGGAAGAGCCTCAATAAAAGGCAATGACTTACTCCAGGTAACCTACTCCCATTTTGGCATAGGTAGGCCTTATACTCTCTTGCCTTAGAGCCTGGGGCTCCTTCCAGGCTGCACCAACCCACATGGTAAAAAAGGGCACTGATTTAACTAACTTTAAACTTTTGTTAAAGAATCTGAATAATGAAAAGCATTAAAAAGGCCCAAATATTTGCCCCCTCCCCCAGTGGTAAAGTCAATGCCATACTATATTCCCAAGGGCTAAGCAAGCACATTCTGAGGCTAGCCCACGATGACTAATAAATGATGTCACTGCATCACCTGTAATGATCATCTTCGTCACTACCAAAGCGATTGTTTTGAAGTTGTTCGGCCAAATTGGTCAGGATCACATCCCGCAGCTGGGAGAGTCCAGTGTTCCTCTCTCCTGTGACAGCACAAAGGTTCATGATACACTCTATCAATGGCACCAGAGAACCTGACAAACTAGGAAATAACCTGGGGGCAACAGTTTCAATGTCCTAAGTGCAATGACCTGAGCACTAGCTGGTGCTGTCTCTTGCACTGCCTTCCAGGTTATCATCTCCCTGACTACAAAGACCCCACAAGGCACAAGACTTCTGTCTGACTGAATCTTCCTATGACTTAGGTATCAAGTTCAAGTTCATCACGGCAGCTCTATGGCTCTGAATGCTAACATGAAAAAGCCAGTTTAGACTCCTAACAGCACACACTTACGCGGCACATTAAGGTCTCCAAAGCATTTTACATAATGACAAATATCACCTTCATAAAAACCCTATGACACAGGAAACTGAGACTAAGAAAGGTTAAGTAATTGTCCAGGGTCCTGGGGCTATTCTAAGTGTAGGAGGCAGGATTTCATCAAGGGCCTTTGAGATTCTAAGCAACAAGTTAACCTTTAACATTCAATTTTCTTCAGGTTCATAGAGGACTAGGGAGACAGAGAGAGGAATCTTTAATTACTATGCAGCTGTAACCCTCCCCCATAATCCAATTCAATGCCACACATGTTTATGAAGCCCCTTGTGGATGGCACTCCTCTTAACAATGAAGATACAGATAAAAGTTCCTGCCTTCAAGGATCTCCTATGCAATGTCAATTCTTAAAATGTCACCTGAAGAACATTCTCACCTTCTGTTAAGACCAGTTTAAGTAAGTTATTCATTTCAACTTCTCCTGGATACAGAATAGTTAATCCAGAGCTAAAATGAAAAGAAAACAAAATTTAGTCTTTTAACACGTTCTAGGCAAATACAAACCAACTCTTTCCTATAGGAAGAGTTCTAAATATGCATTTTCACTTTTAAGAAACATTCATTTCTTGTTCTGCCTGAAATTCTACAAGAGGAGTTAACCCAAACCCACTCGTCTGTATTTACTACACAGATCTCGATCCCTTTCTTTGTCCTATCTGTGAATTCTCCAACATTTAGCTTGTGCAGACATATACAACTGGTATGTCTGAATGGAGAGGGATGACCCAGGAAGCCAATTTTATTGTGCATTTAGATGCTGAAGTATACTGACTAAATATATGATCATAGAATTTAGAAAAGGAAGAAGGCTTTGAAATTATCCACTTTATCATACTAAGAAGCAGTGTAGTGGGGGACATAATTGAGAGTAAGAAGACTTGAATTTAAATCTCTATTTTGATCCCTATTAACTGTGTGATTGTATTGGCTTAATCTCTCTGACCCTCTGTTAGCCCATCTGCAAAATAGAACAAATTCTTATGGGGCTGTTGAGGGAAAATATTTTGTAAACTTGAAAGCCCCATTTTTAAAAACATGACTACTTCCTATCATCACCTAGTAAAACCCCTCATTTTATAACCTTAGAACAGGCCATAAATGTCAGTGTCCATGCTCTGACTCAAACACACAGCTCTCATGGCTGAATAGCTCCACTCTCTCAGTATAAAGATTCGGCCTTAAAAAGTAACATCAGAATAACTCTGGGAGCAGAGCAGATTATGAGCAACCCCGGATGGCAACATTGCTGTTCCCCTGGATCCTTCAAGGAAAGAAAAGACAAAAGCACCACTGTGGAAACCAGCTCCTTTATTAGAGGAAGAAGGTCTCCAAAGAACTAACCTTCCTTGAACTCCTTCCTTACTCTATCATAGGAGTGACCATATAGATTGAAAATGATGACAAGTCAAATAACATTAGGCCTTATTTTATCTTAAATTTCTTTTATCTAAGTATATCTATCTGTTAACAGAGTTATTAACTTAAAAAGGCCTGGAAGTGCCCATTGTAGAGACAAAAGGTACGTACACACACACACACACACACACACACACACACACACATTTCATATGTATAGCAATATATCAAGAACTTAGCATGGGGGTTCTCTCACTGGTGCAAATTGCAACCTGTATAAAACTCAGACTACTAGAGAACTACCTGAGGCTTAGAGAAGTTACCTAACTTACCCATGATTGGTCCCACAGAAGGCAAAGAGGAATAGAGCCCAGGCCCTCCTGACTCTGGGGCCAGCACCCTCTTTATTAGGCTCCACCAGGCCTCCCTCTCTCCACTCTCTCCTGGGACCTGTTATGTCTGTACACGTCTTACATAAATAAAAGAACTAATTCTAATGTGGAAACCTCGACATTTTAGTTGATTTCAAAGTGAGTGAACCACTGTAATAATGCAAAGAAGGCATGTCTGACCCTATCTAGGCAATACTGGGCTGTGAGATTGTCATCAAAACAAAAGTGGCACTCAAGTGTCCAAACCCCTATATAGCCAGGGGACTAAAACCAACACCTAAAGGACATAACTCTAGGGGAAAAGCGACAAAAAAGTAGAAATCTAACGTTGTAGTACCCAGGTAGAAGAACAAATATATTTCATTTTTTTTAATGATCACAAGAACTGATGATCTGGGGGAAGAAAAAAAAATTAGATCCTGTAGGACTCACTGTCCTGCTTTGATATTCTATGACAAGAAGGAACAGAGTAAGCAGTTTTGTCCAGTCTTGGACCACTTCCCATTCGTGAGGAGGCTCCCTGGAATCTGGTAATATTTGGAGATGCTATGTATTACCTTTCCTTCCCATCCCCACCTCCATTTCTTAAAATAGAATTAAGGCATTCCTGCTTAGCTGTGGGTTATATCAGATGACATCAGAGGTCCTTCCAACTCTTAAGATTCTGTGAGACTCCCTTTTCCTCTTCCCTGCCTCCCACCAAAGAGCAAATGACCTCTAGTTTGTTTAAAGGATGTCTTGTCATTTGGTCAGCTATACAGTGCCAGGATAAAATTTCACAAAGGCTTTGGAGGATCTTTCTAGAGAGGAACTTGACAATACACAAGAGTCATAAGGCTGATCATACCTTTGTGGAAAACTGGTAGAAATATACCTTGAGTCTATTATTGGAAACACACTCAAAAGAAATTAACTAACAATTAAATCTCCTATTTCTAGAACATTTTAAGGTTTACCAAGGGTTTTCTTCACAACATTGTGTAGGGGGTTTTATGGATTCATACACCATTTGAACTAGAAAGGACTTAGGGATTACAGTTCAATCCATTCGCTTTTATACGTGAGTAAACTAATGGTAAAAATCTGGAAAAAATTCAAATATTCCATTGCTGAGGAATAGCTAAGCAAATTGTGGCCCCTCAATGCACTGGAGTACTATATTGTCATAAAGAAGGACAAATGTGAGAGAAATATGTAGAAATATGCAAGCCCTATAAAGTGGACTCAGAAAAATATGAACAAGAACTAGAATCATGTAAAATATGGATATTTTTATGTGAACATAACATCACTGGAGATCAGAAAGGGATACTGAGTGGGTTATAGGTAAAGTGTTAACAATACCTGTAAGGTCAAGTATGATTCTGATTGTACTACTGATTAATTACAAAACAAACTGGGAAAAATGCCTTAGAAATCAAAGAGGCATATGCAAGTGAAGCTCTGTCCTCTTTCCTACTCCATGACAGACACTTTAGCAAATCAGGAAGGCACCTATGCTGGAACAACTGAGATAAACACCTAAAATCTTTCTCCAGGTCCCTCAGAAGCAGGCTTCAAGTTCCCCATTACAAACAATCCAATGTAGATGACCTCTCAAATTAAGTCATGACTTATATAAACAATAAAAGCCCCAAAGTGTCTTTCAACAACTCTGGATTGGTGGAAGAGATATATCTATTAGACTGACTGGCAAGGGCAATTCTAATCCATTGTGGGAGAATCACATGTGATGAGCACTAAAAAAATCCACTGCAGTTTACCTGATGGCAAGACAGACTTCCTTCTGTATTTCAGGGCAAATCTGGTCTTTTGGGGCCATCAACAATTGCCAGAGCAGAAGTCCCGATCTTCGAATGATGTCTCGGTTTCTTTCAGTTTGTGGGCTGAAGAAAAATTTAAACACCACCTGCAGAAATATGAAAATTTAACCTAAAAACACTCCATTGAAGCTATGGTGAGAATGAAATGATCTTATTTTAAAAAATGTATAGAAGGTAGACTTGTGAATGCATCCTCAGGGGACTTTAAATCATAATTTTTTCTACTGTACAACTATGCAATTTCAACAAATATTTGCAATATCAGACACAATGCAACACTCATGTGGCTGTAATGCTTTGAATGGGACAAGAATTCTAATGGATGGTTAGAATATAGCACAGAACCAGAAGGCTTTATTTTATTTTTTCTTCATGATAAAACACAATAATCTTTTGGTAATCAATGGTTTCAGTCTCTAAAATTTAAAACTAGCTCACAAATGCTTCAATCTACCTTATGAAATTGGCAAAAATCAACGGATGTTTAAATTGGTTGGGAATTTCCAGAGTCCCTTTCTCAGTACTTATTTGAAACCTGTGTATTCACCTGAAAGACAACAAGAATGCAGCGTATAATACAGGTATCTCCATGGACCATGGCTTTCTCCATAATGTCACAAATACTGCTAAGATGGTGTGCTTCGATTGGATGCTGCTTGCCCAGAAAGTTTGTAATTGGCAGACTGGTATTAGTTGCAAGAAGATTGAGCTGATGGATGCACATGGCACCAACATGGTGCAGTAACTGGTTTATAACCTCGTTTGTGGTTATGGCTTCGCCTAGAAAGTTAAAAACAGAGTAGAAGAGATATCCCAAACACCAAGGCATGAGACACAGCTGACCCATAGCCATGGTAGCCTCCCCTCCTTTCACTGTCTCCCTCACATGCTGCTACTGGTATATGACTGATTTTAACATTTTTTTTTGAGCTAATAAAGAGTTCCCCCCTTTGAAATCTGAGGAATGGAAGAAGCAAAGAGGTTTGAAAAGTAGGAAAGGCTCAAGAGAGCTGCTTGAACTGGGGGCTCGGGGGGCAGGGAATGAGATGAAGAGGCAGACTCACAAATAGTACCAGCTTGTCTCTATTGATGGCCCCACTGTCTAAAAAGACCTTCCCCCACATTTTATGGATTTTTCATTCTTTCTTAATTTTCCATCAATTTAAGATTTTCTTGAGTTCATTCTACTCTCATTCAATCAATAAACACTGATTAAGTGGGTAAAACACTGATTAAGAGGGTAAAAAGAGCACTGTGCTAGGCACTGGGGGAAGACACAAAATTTAGATAAATGGTCTCTGCCTTCAAAGCTTATTAGGAGAGGTAACAAAAACCAATAATCCTATTTCATGATAGTTGTAATAAAGTGGGGTAGGATAAACCCACTTTTAAAGGGTGGGTAGGAATTAGAAGACATTCCAGGCACAGGAAATACCATGAATAATGTAAGGGAAGCCAGAAGGCACAAGGAATGTTCGGGGAACAGAGAGTAGTGTCCAGTTTGACTGGAGCATAGGATGAATGAAAGGAGCAATATGAGTAAGTCCACGTTAGCAACTCAAGTAGTCTTTGTTTATCCCCTTCCTTCTCCGCTCCAGTTATTGCCTTATATCACTCCCTCCCCAATTAGTGCCCACCTTTTCCAAACACCTGGTATTTAACTATCTTGCATTGATTTGCATTTATTCTGTGCATACTCTTATAAGTCCACATTATCTTTTCCAATAGAATGCAAACCCCATAAGGGCAGGAACTGTTTCATTTTTTAAAATCTCTATGCCAACCTACAGTTCTGGCACACAAAAGACATTTAATAAATGTTTATCAATTGTCTAATTGGTTGAATTAACTCAACCAGATTGTTCACCTCCCACCTACTCATTGATGTTCCCGAAATTTCTTTCTTTTTTGCTTTTTTTTAGAGGGCAATTGGGGTTAAGTAACTTGCCCAAAGTCACACGGCTAGGTTTTTGTTTGTGTGTGTTAAGTGTCTGAGGCCGGATCTGAACTCAGGTCCTTCTGACTCCAGGGCCGGCACTCTACTCACTACGCCACCTACCCGCCCTGATGTTCCTGCAATTTCTAACATTTCAATGGCACAATCTCAGCTAATGCAGTATCACTTTTGCTCACCTTTTGGCTCAGTAATGATGTGGCTGACTCCAAGTCTTTGACAGACATAATGGAAAGCTTGATTCCCAGGATTGCACCACTGATCAATATAGTCATTAGAACATGTCCATATCATATTATTCACTGTGTCATAACATGCACCTGCAGAAGAAAATTTATTTAAATCATTTTGATATCTTCTGTGCATAGTTCTTCAGTTTTTGCCCTACTAATTCAAGTTCATTGCTTCTTAAGAACCGAGACTTTGCCCGAGTTGGGTGTTCCTCCCACCGACACAGATGGTGGCACCTCCACATGTTAGAAGTCTTCATGAGTTGCTGTGGCCAAGTTCCTGGTGAAGAGTTTCTCCACACATCAATGGTCTTGTTCTTAGACAACAGAGGAGCTATTGCATCCCATCTCTTCGGAGGTTGGTTTCCATGAAAAATTCTGGGCTATATGGATACAGAGCCTTTAAGAACCCAGGGTCACCTCCATACCACAACAAGGGACAGAGAGGAGGGTTTTCTAGGAGGTTCCTCTTATTAAAGATTTCAAAAATGAAAAGAATATAAAAAGGAGAAGTTTGATGTTGCTAATCCATATCTTTCATGGGCACAAAAGTGAATATTAAGCAACTGGGTATGGCATCATTCCTGTCTTTCAACCTGAGTTTTTATGAAAAGTTCTCATTACATGCTTTTCAAGGTACACAGGTAATTAAGATCAAAAGTTCATTCAGGCTATGACATAATAACCCAGTTTTAAATTACAGAAGAAAATCACAAGTTCCTGTTCCTTCAGATTTCACTTGTATTGGATTTTTTGACAATTTCTTTCTAAGAAATAGCAGAAATTCACCTCAATAATAGTTTTCCTTCTTAAAGTAACTAGAAAGAATTTTGAAAGGGGACATAAAAGAAAAGTTTCTGTCTAATGCATATTACACTGAGTCCAACTATGACATAAGCAGAATTCAATGACTTATATAGGTAAAGTATGACTGAATCTGCCCTTAAGTTTAACTAATGAAATGAGACCTATGAATCAGAAAGGCTAAGGGTCTCCCTCTAGTTCTACAGTTTAATCTCACTGTGAATCTGGAATAAATGCCTCAAGATAAAGACAGTATTAACTGCCTCATTCCTGTTGCTGAGAGTTCCTTTTAAAAGACATATGAGAAAATTGAGAAGTCAAAATCCCATTTATGTAATGAATTACTTCAACAAAAACTGGCATTAACTTATAAGAGAAGTTTATGTATCTAATGAGTTTCTCCTAAGAATTTCATGAATTAATTTCTTACCCAGTCCTGGGACAAGAGCACCACGTCCAAGTGAGCTCCCAGCGGCATCAATGAGGTCTGCACGGCTTGTGAACTGACCATCCGAAATGTTATACACCAAGCTAGATGCCAGAACTTCAGAAACAAGGAAAAATCCCTACTTTAATGTGACTTTTGGAAGCTGGTGGTTCAATTAGCAAATTTTAAACTTCAAATTTTCAACTATACAGTAAAGAAACGTACATTTTCACTATGGGAAAAAATCATCTTCATTTGTTATGGACTACATTTCAAGAAGATTTCTACAAGTATTCTGTACTTAGATTGCCATGTATCAATATGATCAAGTCCTAAAAACAGTGATGGGACATTTGCTACAGGCATATCTAACTGGCTGAAAAACTGGGGGGGTCATTTCTACTGCTTCCCTTTCCTTAGTTAACCTCTATCACTATTGCTTGAGTTGGCACTGCTCCATTCCCACTGTTACTACCCTAGCGCAGGCCCTAATATTCTCACATATGCACTGCTGTCATAACTGATCATCAGGCTTTCCATTTCTCTCCTCCATTCCATCCTGGGGTGGAATACTGTAGACACTATCAGATACTATTTTGTGATGGGTTAGGCTTGCTGAATCACTTTTTTGCATTTCTTTTTAAATGTTAAGTACAAGGGAAAGTTCACTGGGTTGGCAGGGGATATATCTGGAAATGGGTATGATATAAAATCAAAAGTGTCAACTAAAAGAAAATACAATTTTGAAATATATCTGTATGTTTCAAAAAGAGCAAGAGATTATGTTGGTTATTTACAAGAGGGATTCCTTTGCTGGAATGATTTCAAGAAGATAAAGTATTAAATAACAGATAGTAACAGGACATGGCCTGGAGAGGGTCCATCCCTAGAATCAGTGCAGGCCATGTTAGATAATCAAACTTCAAATTTTTCAAAGTCATTTCAAGGGGATTACGACAAGGGCCAGGGGCCTGCCAAAATCAAATGGAGCAGCTAAGAAAGATAGGAACAAAAAAGACATCGCCCTCTGTAATGGAAATGAAGATTTGAAGATCTTCCCTGACCCTAGGCCCTTTGATTGGCTTAAGAGACTCTGAAAACCTTCTTTGATTTGAAAATATACTCTGCCTCCTAATAGGCTGAATGTGGTCACATGGAGCCTGTGGTAGGAGGCTTGGTTTTCAGGAATGACCACACCTTGATGCTGTGTGATTGGGCAGTGGGTCAAGAGGGTGGTTACATTCTCTGAGCCAGAAGACTATATAATCCCTGATGTGAGGCTTTGCTTTGGGGCTCGCTTTGAGAAGTGTTGTGTGATCTGACCAGATGAGACTCTGGGAAGCCGCTGTTGAGAGCCCCCCGGCTTTGAAAACCCAGATGTTGATGCTTCCCTCTCTGATAACTGATTTGGTATTGATATAATGGTTGGACAGTTTGGAAGCCTGTCTGTTTGATCTGTCTGTATACTCTGAAGTTCGGGGTGCTGACCTTTTTCCCCTGAACTAGGTAATGTGTGTTTGTTTGATTAAAGTAAGCTTGTTAACCCATTTTGAGTTGCTTTCCTTTTGAAAAGCAGATCTAAGAACCTGTGTTGGCAGTCACCCTGGGGATATTGGGGTGCTTGCTGTTACACCTTCCTCCCCCAACAAATGGAAAAAACCCACTTACTTTTTAAAGACGACAGACCACTTGTTCCCCCAAAGAGTGAACGAGTTGCAGAGCTGCCTGAGCTCCCTGGTGGGGGAACCAGCATCACCAAGTATGTGCCACATGTGTATATGGGTGTCTTCCTTAACATTTTCAGAGGCAGTCCACAGCTGGTATTTGCTGCTGAAAAAAATTAAAATGGTTTAGAAGAAACTGAAGTTGAATTAACAAAACAGATGATTAAAATGGAATACAGTGCCCCATCTCAGAAATAAAGAACCGATGAGCTCAGGAAAAATATAGGATAAAGAAACAAAAAACTGAGGAATTTAAAAAGTAGCCAGAAATAAAATCTAACAGAATAAAAAGAAAATAAACACTACATTTGATCAAAGATGTTTTAGGTAAAATACTAAGAGACTGATATATAGACTCAGTCTTTCTATCTGACTTCAGTAATTCTACAAATGCAGCCCATCCTCCATTTTTCTATTGAGCTATAGCACTGCATTGCAAAGTGCCTGTGGAATGTCTCCATCTGGAAATCATAAAGGCATTTCAGATACCACTTATTTAGAATGGAATACACGCCCCACCCCCACTCCCCTGACCCATTACCCTCTTAATAACTTCCCTACTTGGGAGGCTACCACCATTCTTGTATTCACCCAGGTTTGCCTCATCTCAGACTCTTCTTCACTCCCCCTTTCCTCCCACATCCAATCCGTTGCAATCTTGTCAATTCTATCTTCACAAGTCACTCGCTTCTGATCTCTTCTCTCCACTGACAGAACCCCCAGCCTAGCTCAGGCCTATACCATGGCTGTAGCCTCCTCCTTGGTCTCCTCACATCCACTCTGTTCCATCTCTAACTCATCCCCCAACATAGTTGGCAGACTGATACTTGTAGAGCAGAAAGCTGACCATGTTAGCCTCCTGCTTCAGAAGCTTCTTGTCACTAAGATGAAATACACACTCCCCAGCATTTAAAGCCCTTCAGGTTCCTTCTTCCTCCAGGTGTGGAGGCTTCCCTTCCTCCCCCACTCTCTTGCTCCCCTCTGGGCTCCGTTCCATGGCCACCAGCAGCACGGGGTCCTCTCCCCAACACTGAAATCACTTTGTCTTTAAATGTCTCAGTACACAGTGCTTCTCTCCAGTAGAGTTCAAGATGACTGAAGGCAGGCACAGGAGCTTTTTTTCCTACCTTTGTACCCTCAGAACCTGGTATGTGATTTCTTCTTTTTTTTTGGTCTGGACCAATGATTTTGTTGGCATAGAAATTCCCGTAAGTGAACTTCCTCTACCAATATGGATCAACAAGTGCTCTGTAAACTACAGTCTTACTGACGTGAAAAATGATTGAGGGTAAGTGACTTACCTAGGGTCACATTGCCAGTAGGTATTAGAAAAAGTGAAACCAAGTCTTTCATCCATTATGTTATGCTGCCATGTGGCCTGGGTGAAATATATGGAAGGTACCATGACTTTGTGTATAGGTACACCCCCCAGTGAGGGCCAAGGCCACCACAACTTCATGGAGTATCCTTAGGAAGTACAATGAACAAATCTGAAGATGTGGCTCCCTGAACTTAACTGGGTTGGTCACTGGGCACAGTTCATGTTTGATGGCAGAGTCACCGATAACTTTGGGTCGCTCTATTCTGTGATGACACTGGGACAAGCTTAAGTGACTTTATATATGTTAAACTATTAGGTATCCATTTTGTTGTAGTGGTAATGGACATTTGTACAGGGCCTTAAGGTTTCAGAAGCACTTGACCTACATGATGTCACTGGCTTTTGTCAGGCCATGATCATGAAAACAGTGAGCATCTGAGGCAGGATTTGAACTCCAGGCCCAGTATCCTAAGCACTATGTGATTCAATGTACACCATGTAATCCAGTGAGTTCTGAACAGGAAATGGACCAGAAAGATCTTCATCATGGTACTAAATAACGGAATATTTCCTCATCTTTATCTCAGAATAAATCTGTACCTGCAAGATTTATGAAATTCCATTAGATAACTTCTTTTGGGTCATTGACATAAGCTATTATTAAGAAGAAAATGAGCTTTCTAATTTGAAGACCATAAAATTAACTTTAATCTCCCTGCATACATTGGCAAGACCGATCTGAAAAGTACTGGAGCTCATTTAGGATCTGCTATACTCACTTGGGTGAGAAATAATGAGAAACTTCTTCACAGCATTGCAGCTCAGAACCTGTCAGGGCTTAAATCATAACTTCTTATTAATGGTCTAGCACTGACATTTTTTTAGTCCTTTGCCTGAAATTAGAAAAGTGAAAAAAGCCTAACTTCTTCCATCCAATGCAGCATCCCCATGGCAATGCCACTTCCTCCTCTTGGTTTTTTCTTCCTGTTCCACAACAAATGAATTCTGCAAGTCATAAATCCAGAAGATGGGCTCTCAAATTGTGGTTAAGAAACTTTAATTAAAAGAGTGCATTAGGAACATCGGGAAATTAGTTACTGTGTGGCACAATGACAACACCCTCCATGATATTTTTAATATGTATATTCCAATTAACATGGTGTCAGTTTCCTTCTCTAATAAACACAGAGCTTAAGATGAGACCCTTTAGAAAAGGACCCACATGTACAAAAATATTTACAGCAGCTCTTTTCTGGTGGCAAAGAATTGGAAACTGAGCAGATGCCCATCAACTGGGGAACGGCTCGACAAATTATGGTATGTGATTGGGATGGAATATTACTGTGCTATGAGAAATGATGAGTGGGATGCTCTCAGAAAAACCTGGAAAGCCTTTGAGAAGCTGACGCAAAGTGACATGTAAAGTAACAGCAATACTGTAAGCTGATTGGCTGAAAGTGACTTAGCTATTCTCCACAATACAATGATCCAAGACAACTCTGAAGGACTTAGGACAAAAAATGCTATCCATCCCCAGAAAAAGAACTGATGGTTTCTGAATACAGACTGAAGTATACTTTTTTTTACTTTATTTTTCTTGAGGTTTTTTTGGTCTGTTTTCTTTCATAACATGACTAATACGGAAATATGTTTTGCATCACTACACATGTAAACCTATATCGAACTGTTTGCCTTCTCAATGGGGGGTGGAGGAGTGGGGATGGGGAGGGATGGAGAGAATTTGGAAGTCAAAATTTAAAAAACTATTAAAAATTGTTTTCACAAGTAATTGGGGAAAAATAAAATACTAAATAAGAAAGGGGGAAAAAAGATGAGACCTTTTGAAGCCTATTTGAAAAACCCTCCTTCAATTCTTCCCCTGAAGCTCTAGTCTAGAGCTCAACTCTGTCCTGGCTCTGGCCTGGGCTGTGACTTCAGATGAGCTGCTTTACCCTATAAGTGCTCCCTATCTGCAAAGTGGGGGAGAAGGAGACCTAAACAAATGACACAGGCTTGTTTGGGGGAAAGCATTTTTTCAACTATAGATAGTTGAGGCACAGTAGGTAGAAAGCTGAGCTTGGCAAGAAAAATCTAGGTCCAAATCCTGCCACTGACATATCCTGTCTGTGCGACTAGAGGCCAGTCATTTGACCTTTTGGTGATCCAGATCACCCTCAAAAATGAAAAAGCTACAGATCAACTGATAATCTGTCTCAGTGGAGGAAGTTTCCATACAAGGAGGTTCCCACAGCAATTAAATCATAGGTAAAGGAAAAAAATGTCTACAAACTAAATTGTCCCTTCTAATTCAAATTCACATAACAAGCCAAATACAATATATATTTCTTCCCTTCTTCCACATGATAATGGAGAGCAGTGAAACTTGAAACATTTGAAATTAATGAGAAGTAATCAAGTATTTCATTTGATAGACTCACTGCTAATTAACAACGGAGCCTTCTTTTTCATTCTTCCCAGTAGAAATATAGAAGTACAAATGAGTAATTTTCATTTATACCATACTTTCTGTATATAACCATTTTTCTTGATCTTGCGTTTTATCATAATTTATTAATTGTTGTTGTTTGTCCTTTGTTCTTGAAGAGGACCATGACATCAGGGAAGTGATGCCATTACCTGATTGGCTATCAAAGGAGGTGGACTAGAAGGCCAGAAGACCAAGCAGTGGCCATGCCTGGTGTGTGGCTCTGGTATCTACAAAGTATTCCAAGACACAGGGAAGGCTCCAGATCTGTCTGATAGATTATCTGTGGCACACTTAGAAAGGGCAGAGATGGCATGAGGAGGCTGCAATCTGCAGCAGAGAATGTAACTACTCTCAGAAGCTCACAGAAGCATGCAACTCCTGGGACCCAGGTCCAAGCTCTAAGGCCTAGCTCTTGTATGCCTGATCACCAAAGCAACAAGTCCACGGAGATATTCTATAAATAGTACTATGACGGTGATACTGGGACAGACACAGCTGAACCCTCCCTAAAAGTCCTGCACCATCTCCTCACTGGGCTGTGAAAGTGACCCTTGACTCCCAAGAGCTAGCTAGGGAAGTCAAAGACCTGACAGATTCTTCCAAGCTAAGAAGGCTTTGCTTCAAATCCCAAGGACAACATGGGTCTGCTGCCCCAGGATGGGGAGGCTCAGTATCAGAAGGACAGTCAATTCTTTGAACATGAGAATTAGAAAAATTAAAATCAGCACTTAGTCCTGAGTTTCTGCAGTCAGCATAGAAGAAAGGAAGGCAGAAGGTGCTAAGAATTTCGGATTGTCAATAAACATTAAACTAACTGGTGGTACTTTAAATGTCAGATTTTTATCTAAATGACCATGGAACTGACATACTAGAGGAACTGAATTATTTCCAAACGGATAGTCTCACCGTAAATGAAACCACTAGACAAAGAAGTTGCAAGCTGTTGAGAGGTTAAATGGAAGGATGGCTAATAGGTTCTTTCTAAATATGCAGCAGAGCTGGTTTAATCGTGTGCCCAAAGGCAACATCATTACAGGAGATACTTGGTCTTCTTGCCTTATAGTACTCCTGATTCGAATAAGCAAAGGTCCATCATGAAAAGGACTAAGAATAATACAGTTTGTGGACCTCCCTAAGAATGACCATGGATTAGAGACCATGATAATAAACGTGGATTATGAGTCAACATTAATTGGAAAGGAAGAAGAGAATGCAAATTACCTAATGAATCTGGCAAGACCCTAAAAACCAAATCAACTTATACATCAATACTTGATCACTTCAACGTGAAACTAGCCATAAGGATAAAAATTTTTTAAAATTGTAAAATATACTTTGGGATCATGAAATTAGAGGTGAGGAACTTCTGGGTCACAGGACTAATGCAACGGAAGACTAGACTTTTTTTATAATCCCCAGGGCCTCTTAAAAATCTCTAAAATAGGAATTATGCACGAGAGATAAAGCAATTTCTGCTGTCTTCAAGTCTAAGACACCAAGAATCCTAGCAAAGTAAAAACCCAATGAACTAAAAGCAGAAAAGGCTAATTCCTCACCTTAATGTGCTCACTTAGTTTCTCCCCCATTTCCCACCTCTCTAGGACAAGGTCAAATAAACCTACCCATAGGCTTACAAAAGAATTAACATCTAGTTCAGGGGTGGGGAACTGCAGTTTCGAGGTCACATTCGGGGTTTCAACTGTGGCCCTCTGACTGAATCCAAATTTCACAGAACAATCCTTTTATTAAGTAGAATACCTTAACAGAAGGATTTTTCTGTGAGGCCTTAAGAGGCCACAGGTGCCCCAACCTTGATCTGGCCCATACAATTTTCCCCCATGGTGCAGAAAACCAAAAGGCAGATGCTTATTCTGGCTAGGACAGCAGTGTAGAAACAGTTAGGGAACTGAATCAGTCAATTAGTACACTTTTTTTTTTTTTTTGCTTTTTGGAGGGGAGAAGGTAGGGCAATTGGGTTTAAGTGACTTGCCCAAGGTCTCACAGCTAGTTTTGTGTGTATTGTTTAGTGTCTGAGATCGGATTTGAACTCAGGTCCTCCTGACCTCAGGGCCAGTGCTCTATTCACTGTGCCACCTAGCTGACCCAGTTAGTACACATTTATAAAACACCTACTATGTATGAGGCACTGTATTAAGTGCTAGGGATTAAAAAACTAGGCAAAAACATTTTTCTGTCCTCAATGAGTTCACAAGCAAATAAATATGTACAAACAAATTATATACAGATAAATAGTTAATAATTAAAAGAGAGAAAGCATTAGAATTAAGAGGACCTGGGAAAGGCTTTCTGAAGATGAGACCTCAGATGGGACTTAAAAAGAAGCCAGGGAAGCCAGGAGGCAGAGATGAAGGAGACCATTCCAGGCATGGGGCCAAGTCAGAGAAAATGCCAGGAAACACGAGATGGAGTGTTTCTACTTTTGAAACAGCCAGGAGGCCAGTGTCACTGGATCAAAGAGAAGTAAGGTGTTAAGAAGATTGGAAAAGTAGGAGGAAGAAAGGTTATGGAGGTATTGGAATGCCAAACAGGATTTTGCATTTTATCCTGGGGGCAACAGAGGGCCACAGGAGTTTAATGAACAGAGGACTGGACCTGAGCTTTAGGAAAATCACTTTAGTGGCTGAATGGAGGATAGCTTGGAGGGGGCAGGCAGATTCATCATAAGGCTGACAGATAATAGTAAAAGTGTGAGGTGATGAGGGCCTGCACTGGAGTGGTGGAAGTATCAAAGAAGAGAAGCCAGCATATTTAAGACATATGGCAAAGGTGGAATCAACAGGCCTTGGCAAGAGATTAGATATGGGAGGGTGAGATAGCAATCAAAAATGTTATCTAGGTTGTGAGCCTGAGGTACTAGAAGGATGGTGTTCCCTCTAAAGTAACAGGGAAGAGAGGGAAAGGTATAAGGTATGATTGAATTTTGTTTCCGCAGAAATGATATAAAAACAGAAATTACATGAAACATGATTTAAAGCTATACTGATGGTTAATGTCAGGGACAAAACTGATTGTACAGGGCAGTGGGGAGATGCTGGCACCTGAAAATCAGCAAATCTACTACTTTTCTTTGTTTTGAGAAGGCCTTTTCCTGTATAAAACAAACCAAAACTACTAGGTCAGGTCTCATTGACAAATGATGAGGGTTAGGTCCATTATAAGGGTACTTTCATTGTTGACAAGCTGCTTCAGATGCTTTTGTCAGTTCTCATAGCAGCTGAAAATTCCTCTCTCATGCTCTCAGATGCAGACAAAAGGGGAAGGGACTAAGGGTATTCCTTTATTAAATAAAGAATAAAGTAAATGAAGATGAGAAGGGGGTGGGGAAACGGAAATGCAGAAATAAGAAGATGTAATTAATCAAGGGGTGGGATTTAGTAAATCCTGGAATGCTAGTCAATGGGAGGCAGGTGGGAAATTTAAATTGACCACAGGGTATAAAAACCTGGCATTTGTCTGAAGCAAATGTACTCCCCATTTGGGAGGGACTAGGGATGTAGAATTATTGGCTAAAATAAAATGAGAGCTTTCCAGATTTCACTGTTCTTTGTTTGGAGTGAGCCTATTTCTCACAATATGGGGGCAGGGGTCTGAGTTCTCTTCTGAGAACGGGTGGATGATGTGGATCTTTCTGAGGGCATGCCACCAAAGAAGCCCTGACAGTGGCTGCTCTTCCAGGCTAGCTCCCTGACCTTGCCTGGGAAGTCCTGTGATTACCACAAGTATATTTCTAACAAATGGTTTAGGGAAAAAGATGATAAGTTCCATTTTGGACAAGTTTAGTTCAAGATGTCTACTGGATATCCATTTCAAGATGTCCAAAACGCTGCTGGAGATACAAGATTGGAGGACAGCAGAGATTTCGGCAGGACAGTAGATTTGAGATTTACCAATATAGGGGTGGTAATTAAAGCTGATGAGATCACCAAGTGAAGTAACACAGAAGGAAAAGAGAAGAGGGTTCAAGAGAGAATCTTGTGAGATAACTATAGTTAGAGGACATGGCCTGGATCCAACAAAGGAGGCTGAGAAGGAGTGGTCAGATAAGTAGGAGAAGAACTAGGAGAAAGTAGTACCCTGAAGATCTAGAGAGAAGAGAATATCACAGAGAAGATGGTGATCAAAAGTGTCCAAGATTGCAGAAAGACAAAGAAGAATGAGGACTGAGAAAAGGTCATTGGATCTGGCAATTAGGAGATCGCTGATAACTTTGGTGAGAGCAGTCTTAATGGAATGATAAGGTCAGAAGCCAGACGGTAAAGGGTTAAAGGAGAAGAGACAGTAGAGGCACCTATCCTAGACAGTTTTTTCAAGGCGCTTAGCTACAAAGGGTAGAAGAGGCATAGAATGATAGTTAGCTAGAACAGAAGGATCAAGTGAGGTTTTCTGGAGGATGGGAGAGCCATGGGCATGTCAATAGGCAGTAGGGAAGGAGCCTAATAGAGTGGGGATGAGAGCGGGGATGAACCGTTAGAGGAGGCAGGATGCAACAGGATCATCTGTGTAAGCAGAAGGTTGGCCTTGGTAATGAGTAAGACAGGGGTGAAGGAGGAGACAGTGGCAGAATGCATATGAGCTGATGGAAGATGAGGAAAAGGAGATAAGAGGGAGCTCATTGTAAATGACATCAATTTTTGGTAAAACATGAGACAAGGTTCTCAGCTGAGAGCATGGAGGGAGAGGATGAGCCATAAGTTTGAAGAGGAATACAAAGGTATGGAAGAAGCACTGTGGAGAGTAGGAGAGTGAGTTGATAAAGAAGGGACAGTATAATTGCCTCACAACAGTTAAGAACCCAGTTGAGGTTGTGTAACAAATGTGTGGTGGACCCAGTGAAAATGGTTTCATGGTTTTTTCCCACCTTTCTTCAGCAGCACGTGTACCGGAAAAAAGGCTGCAGATGGTTGGGATGATTCAAGACTAAGGCTTGACAAGGAGTAACTGGTGATATGATAAGGAGGCTAGGAACTCAAAAGAGGACAGTATGAAGTTAAATCGGTTCACCAACAGATCAAGACAAAAGAAAAATTGTGACCAAACTCATTAAGGAAGGAAGGGAGATGCCTTGGAAATATGTAAATAATAGCTACAATAATTCTGATTGGGTGGATGGAGGAATAGAAGGAACTGGGATCGTAAATTAGCATGTGTGGAGCTCCACCAAAACTGAGAGAAAGCATGCACCAGTGGCCAATTTTGTCCAGGCAGAAATTATTTCAGGGAGAGACTGAAGTCAGTGAATTGTAAATTGTCTAGCATGAGAGGAATCGCAAGTCACTTTGAGGTCCACCTCCAAGGGAAACTGGAATCAAAGGGAAAGGAATTAGAAAGTGAGCAAAAGGAAAATATAAAGAAAAAAGACTCAAATCAACAAAGACCTCAGTAATTAAAAAAATCAGTTAAAGACTTTGAGCATAAGGAAATAGGTCAATAGAGAATTTAATAATGGGAGAGAACATGGGATCTAGATCGGAAAAGAGAGTTCAAACATCTCTGACTAGATACTAAAAGGCAAAGGAAAACAAACCAACACTTGATGAGGCAAAGGAGTCTGGATTCCCAAGGGAGATGGAACCACACAGAAGGATGTCCTCGAATGGTTTAAGGAGAAAGGAGAATATATGGCCTCAACAACAGAAATTACCAGAAAGGGAAGCGTCAGCAAAGAAACAAAAGAGGGAATAAATGACTGGGAATTCAAACACATGGATTTTCTGGAAGAAGCGAAGCAAAAAGTAGTAGCATAAAAAGAAAAAACAATCTCCAGAGGAGCAAAACTTGTCGATCCCTCCCTCATCCCTCTCGACCTCTCTGTAGCTTCTGACACTCAACCACACTGGCCTCCTCACTGTTGCTCACATGAGTTGTCCTCCATGGTTGGAACTCTCTCCCTCCTCATCTCTACATCCTGCATTCCCTGCCTTCCTTCAAGTGTCAGCTAAATGCCAATCTTCTGCAAGAAGCCGTTCTCTGCTTAATCTTAGTACCGTCCTTCTGTTAATTAGAATTCTCCAATTTATCCTATGTAAATATCTTATATGTACATAGTTGTTTACATTTTATTTCTCCAATAGATTATGAGCTTCTTAAGAAGACAGGACCATTTTCTGCCTTTCTTTGTATACACAGAAGTTATCACAGTTTCTGACACATAGTAGGTGCTTAACAAATGCTAGATGATTGATCGGTGATCTTGAAGACAGGATGTAGAGGGGCAAGTGAAGGATTATAGGCCTACATGACAAGTAAAAAAAACCAAAACAAAACACTTTGACACCATAATGCAAGAAATAATACAAGAAAATTGCCCCAAATTTCTTAACACAGTATCAATTGAAAGAATCCACAGATTGCTTCTAGAAACAACAACAACAAAAACCCAAACCCTATGTTGCAAACTCTAAGACACAAAATAGTGAAATTTAATAATTCTAATGATAAACAACAAATTCTCCAAGTGGCCAGGAAAAAAATTTCAATATAAAAGGAAAAGAATTAAAATAACACAAGATTATTCTGCACTTGCCAGAAACCAGAAGGAACAGAATAATGTGTTTTGAAGAGCAAAGGAGCCCAAGGAGAGGTACCTTTCTTGCAAATGTGAGCCTAACCATTAATGAAAAAAAAAAGGGATATTCAGCTTAAAAAAAAAATAGAGGCATTTGAAGCATTCCTAGAAAGACATTCAGACCTGAGCAATTTTTTTTCCTTTGCTTTTCAAAAACCCAAGATGATAGATATAGAGAAACAAAGGACAACAACAACAAAACAACAACAGAAAAACCAAGAGATTTCTTTCTACAAGTATACAAGGATTCCAGGGAAAAGCAAACCAATAAAAATGATGGTACAGAAACAGGCCTGCGCCCTCCTAGAAGTCAAGTGTGTGTGTGAGAGACTAAATTACAAAATGGGTGTACTTAAATGGAGAGAAAGAAGATAAAAGGGAATATGTGTAATGTACCTAAAGGAAGTCAATGAAAAGAAAATAGATCCTGTAGTCTCTCAAGAAGAAGCTTGCAGGAGAATGAATAAGGAAACAGAGGGAGGTCTTGTTTCACTGGGAGGTGCTCCCATGAGCAAAGAAAGATATTGTATAAAAGGAGATGCAGACTATATAGGGGTATAATCTACAGGAATCTGGTGCTGAGAGAGACTACTCATCCTTCCTCAGGAGAACTCCAGGGGGCAAACTACACCCAGAGAAGTGGCAGGGAATGGACCCAGGGATATTTCAAGGCAAATAGGAAAAAAATGGTTATGGGAAGGACCAAGGCTAATAACAACCCTCACAGATGTGGATGTAGAAAAATCCCAACCACGAGGCAATATCCTCTGGATTGCAAGCAAGAACTGGTACTTCCAAGAGTGATGCACAACAGAAAAAGTGGATCAGGGCACAAGGCCTATGAAAGCACTAATAGAGAAGCTGCTTAGAAGAGGGAATCCAAAAGAGGCACCTCAGAAATACTTGATAACAGGGGATTTAAATAAGTCTAAAAAACAAACAAAAGGAATAATGCAGAACTGAACAAATTGTTGGAAAACCACGAGCTAAAAGACTTATTGTATCTTTAAGTTGGACTGCAAAGGAATATATGTATTTCTCAGCACAACTTGAAATCTTTACAAAAACTAATCCTATCCAGAGTATACTGCAAAAAAGGGAGAAATAAAAATAAAATTAAGAGGGCAGAAACAGTATGTCCTTTACAGATGACAATGCATTAAAAATAGTAATCAGTTCAGGGAACACAAACAAAAGACAGATCCAAACGGAGACTTAACAATGAAATCTTTAATAATGAGTAGGCAAAAGAACATAGATACAATTAATTACATGGAAGAAAATAATAATGATGAAAAAACATACCAAAATTTCTGGGATGCAGCTAAAGCAGTCCTCAGGGGAAAAATTATATCCCTACAAACATACATTAACAAAATAGAAAAAGAGAAGATTAATAAACTGAATATACATATAAAAAATTAGAAAGACAACAAATTAACCTAAAACGAGCACAAAAGAGGAGATTTCAAAAGTTATTGATAACCTGGAAATGAGAAATAAAACTAAAAAGTGATTCTTTGAAAAGACTAATAAAGTTTAAAAGCTTTTAGCCAATCTAATTTTTTTAAAAGTTAAGAAAATCAAATCAAATAACACACAAGGTGAAATCATAATGAGATCAGAACAAGAATTATCAGAACCTACTCTACATAGTTTTATACTAGTAAAACTAAGAATCTAAAGTAAAACTAAAGAATCTAAACTAAGAAACTAAAAAGAGGAGTACTTTCAGAAACATAAAATACCCAAACTAACAGAAAATCAAAGAGATGTTTTAAAAACACCCAGTCTCAGAAAAGGAAATGGAGCTAGATACAAAGGAATTGCCAGAGGGGAAAAAAATCCTCCTAATCTTTATGGAATTAAAGAATTTTATCAAGAATCAATACTACACAAATTATTCTCAAAAATGAGAAAGAAGGTCTCCTATCAGATTCCTTTTATAAGATAAATATAGTCCTAATACCTAAATTAGGGAATGATGAAACACAGAGTGTAGACCAATATCATTAATGAATGTCAATTCAAAATTTATAAATACAATTTTGTCAAACAGACTACGTTCAATTCATTCAAGAAATCATTCATTGTGATCAAGTTGGGTATACCAGGAATTCAAATATAGTTCAACACTAGAAAAGTAACCAATATAATTAATCATATTAAAAATAAAAATACCTCAACCCCCATGGTTATCTAAATAGACACAGAAAAAGCCTTTGGTAAACTATGCTCTCTTTTTAGGTTATAAATCTTAGACAGTCTAGGTAAAGAGGGATCTTCTTATGAACAACATGAAAAGTATTCTGTCTGAAATCAAACTCAAGCATCATAGACAACGTAGGTCCTCTAGAACCTCTCCAATAAATAGGAAAATAAAGCAAGCATCTCATCATATTTGATATAGTTCTGGAAATGCTATCTCTATCAGAGATAAGAGAAAGAAATTAAAAGAATAAAGATAGGTAAAGAAGAGTTAAAACTATCCTTAACTGCTTATGGCATGATGGTTACATGAACTGATGCAAAGTAAAGTGAGCAAACCAGGAGAACACTAACAGCAATGCTGTATGATGGTCAGCTGTAAATGATGGTAGTTATTCTGGCCAATACAATGACCCACCATAATTCTGAAGGACTTATAATGAAAAACCATATCTATCTCCAAAGAAAGAATTGGTGGAGTCTGAATGCAGATCAAAGCATACTTTTTTAACTTTCTCAGTTGGTATTTTCTTTTGCAAAGTGGCTAATATAGAAATGTTTTGAGTGACTTCCATATAATTTATATCAAATCATTTGCCTTCTCAAGTAAGGGGAGGGGAAGGAAGGAGAGAATTTGTAATTTTAAGTGAAAAAAAAAAAAGAAATGTTAAAAAAATTTTTACATGTAATTGAGAAAAAATAAAACAAGGGAAAAAATAAAACCACACCATTTCATTCAACAATAATAAAAAAGAAAAAGTAATGACCATATGCAAGAATGATCTAAATCATTAATAATATGAGAAATGCAAATCAAAATAACCCTAAAGTTTCATCTCACACCCAGCAAATAATAAAAGATGACAAAAGATTGGACAAGTCAGCATTGGAGGGGCTATAGGGGAAACAGACACACTGGTGTATTGCCAATGAAGCTATAAATCAGGACATGCATTCTGGAAAGCAATTTGGAATTATGGAAATGAAGTGACTAAAACGTCCACACCCCTTGACCCAGACATTTCACTACTAGGCTTATCCTCCAAGCAGGCCATTGATAAAATCCTTATATATAATGAAATATTTATAGCAGCATATTTTGTGATAGCAAAGAATCGGAAACAAAACAGATGCACACCAATTGGGGAAGGATAAACACACTGTGGTATATGGATGCGACTGGATACTGTTGCCCTGTCAGAAATGATACATATGATGAATAGAGAAGCACAGATAGCTCTACATGAACTGATACAGGATGAAATAAGCAAGCCAGGAAAACAGTAACACAATGACTACAAACAAAGGTAAATGAAAAGAGGCACCGAAAACATTAAAATTAAATGCTGCAAAATTATCAGGAACGAGTATGGCTTGAAAGAATAAGACATTCCCGCCACATCCCTTTGCAGAGACGGAGATCCACAAACGTGCAATGCACATATTTTCTTTACTTTTTTGATATATTGGTCAGTTGTTATTTTTTTTTCCTCTCTTTAATGACTCTAAAAAACACTATTTGTTATATAGGATGGCTCTCTGTAAGGGGAAGGCTACTAAGGTAAATTATCACATTGTAAAAAAAGAAAAGAAAAAATCAAGATAGCAATAAAAACTTAAAAAAAAATAAAAACAAAAAAAGCTAATGATCCAAAAAATAGGAAAATGGCTAAAGAAAAAGCTTTTGACTCTTACTTAGAAGAATCACAATCTTCACAATGAGAAAATCCAGAAACCACCTCTTCCAGAAAATGCTCAATGCATCAAATGGTAAGACATGATGACAAAGGATAGCACCTTTTTCAAATATAAAATCATATATAAAACATGACGAGCAGTATTACCTCACAAAATGGCAAGGGGCTAAGGAGGTGAAGAGAAATATACACAAAGCTGGGCATAAGGTGCAGTGTAGTGGAAGGGAGGGGAAATAGGGAAGGAAGAGGAACACATCTGCCAGTATTTCTATAATGCACTTTTTATCAAAGATGATAATGGAATCAGAACATTTGGTTTCTCACACTTTAATGTGATATATAAGTAGAAATACCAATAAAGAATTGATCAGACTAAATACATGCAGAAGAAACTGATATGGTTTTGAAAGCACTGAAGGATTGATTTTCAAGATATCTGAAGGAAAAGTAGCAAATAGTTATAAAATAAACGACAGAGAATATAACTTTCTCCCAAAGATGATCTAGCCTTCCTGGAAATCGGAAGTTCTCGTATTTTTTAGGTCTTTTTTCTCTCTCTGATCAATGAAATTAGAAGTACTGTGAAATCCAGCTCAGAAGTACTGTGAAATCTCAGAAGAGAGCTCAGAAGTCATCTAACCAAGCCTGTCCCTTCAGAGGAGTCCCCGCTAGAGCAGACTGACAAGCAGCTATCAAAGCTTAGACTGAAGACATGTACTAAGGGAGAACCCAGCGCTTTTTGAGGCAGGCCATTCTAATTCGGGCCAGTTCTAACTGTTGGAAAGTTTCCCTCATATCAAGTCAAAAGCTTCTTCTATGCAGCTTGTACCCATTTGTCTTAATTTTACCCTCAATCAAGAACGAGTTGATCCTGCTTTTACCTGACAGCCCTCCAGTTCTCATAACTCTATCATGGGGGAAGCTGTGAGAATTAACTGAGATAATATTTGCAGAAGCTTTGGAAATATTAATCGCTTTATAAATACTATTATTATCAGCTACTATCTTCTTCATATTAAATGTTCCAATTCCTTCAACCAACCAGAGATATAATTCTGTTCAATGATCTTTGGGTTACCAACATCAACCAAGGAATAAAACTAGGAGAAAAATGTTCAACAAAGGTTAAGTGCACCACAGTCATAGATTAGATCTGAAATAAAGTCCAAAAGCAAGATTCCCTTTAAACTGGTGAGGTACTCCATACAATTGTATGTGCTGCTTACATCAGATCCACCAGGTACTGCAGGTCTTCCTCAATGACATTTGTAACCACTCAAATGTACTGGCCTGACATCTCCAGAGGAGAAAACAAATGAAGAACGTCCATTGTGACACGAAGCTGGCTGGACAGCTCACTGAATCATTCCATCAACATATTTCTCTTAGACTACAAATAGACACTGAACTGGGTCCAGAATTTAACTGGAATAAGAGAGTGGGATGGAATGCACTTGGAAAATTAGGTTTTGCTTCTGATAGTCCCAAGCTCCTCCCTGATACTTTATCACTGATATCAATGAGATTATATATGACCAATCTTGAGATATCACAATTTTAAGAAGAATCAAAATTACAAAGTTCAACATGGAGAAGCAACAAAATTTCAGTCAAATACAATGGTCATTAGTATTGTTTTCAACTAATTGGTCAACAAGCATATATCAAGCACCTAGTATGTCAGGAACTGTCCTAGAAGCTGGAGACACAAGACACAAGTGAAACAGTCAATATTGTGCAAAAACGAGTACATTGATGCCCTGAAAGAGGAGCCTGAAATTGGTCCAACTCTTCTGGAAAGCAGCTCAGATGTCCACACCTTCTGACTGTGAGAGAAGCCCCATATTTTTGTTGTTCAGTTGTTTTCAGTCGTGTCCAAGTCTCTATAATCCCAGTTGGGGTTTCATGGCAAGTATGCTAAAGTAGTTAGCCATCTCCTTCTTCAGCTCATTTTACAGATGAAAAAACTGAGGCAAACAGCATCACATATCACTCATATTCCCAACCTGAATTTGGGAAGATGAGACTATGCCCTATGGTGCCACCTAGCTGCCCCAAGTCCCATGTAAAACCACACTGAAGTAAAAGCATAGAAGCCTCTTGTAGTAGGGGAGAACTAGAAACAAAGCAAAATCCTACTGCCTGAAGAATGTCTAAACAAGGTCTGGCACCTGAATGTAACAGAAAAATGATGGCTATGACAAATTCAGGGAGGCAAAGGAAGGTTTCCATAAACTGATGCCAAGTGGAGCAAGCAAAGCCAGGAAAACATGAACATGACTCAACAATGTAAGTCAAGGACCAATAACTATTGTGAAATTAATTATGACCACACTCAGCCCCCAAGAGCAGGGAGGAGAAGGCACACGCCCACCTTCTCTGCAGAGAATAAGGCCAAATCTTTTCACTCTGGCGACTTGTTCTGCTAAACTGTTTCTTCTCTGATGCAGCAACGCTGGCCTCCTCGCTGCTCCTCACACATGACACTCCATCCGTGGGTTGGCCCCGATGCCTGAAACTCTTCCTCCTCCCTATGATGGGCTTCCCTGGCTTCCTTTGAGTCTCTGCTATGGTCTCACCTTCTCCTAGTCCTCCTTAATCTCAATGCCTTCCTTCTAAGACTGCTCCAATTCCTCCTGTCTGTATCTTGTCTGTACGTGATCATCTCCATGTTGTGTACCCCATTAGACTGGGAGATTCTTGAGAGCAGGGACACTTCCTTGCCTTTCTCTGTATCCCTAGCATTCACCACAGTGCCTAGAACAAAGTGGGGACTTAATAAATGCTTGTTGACTGATTGGTTCTGTGGAAGGGGGGAAGGGAAAGAACATACTTGAAAATATAGGAAATGTAAAGACAAAAGCCATCGACAAAAAAGCTTTTTTAAAAAGTGAGTCAGTTTCTGCCCTCAAGTAGCTTACATTCTACTGGAAGCTGGTTTAGGTTTTTTGTGGCTGAAAGAAAATATATTTGAATGGAGACTGATGGAATAAACACAAGTACATCATGCTGCTGGGTTGATTTGCAAAATGAACATCATACCTGCTTGATCCTCCTTCAGTGTATTGGAGATGGTGGAGCCAGTGAGGGCTGCCAGCGTTGCTGACGGAGAGGCTCTGTACCGTGACAGTCTGCTCAGAAGCATCTCGTTAATGCTTTTGGCAGACTCACCCTCTTTCCTCATTAGTATTATACGCTCCTGGAGAGGGCTGGCTACACACATATCATTTTCAACCTATTTAAAAGAAGAATGCCCTTAGATAATGTTTAAAATAACATTTTCAGCTCATCTCAATTTATCTATCAAGGTACTCTCTTCCACTTGATAACTGTAGTATAGTCTGCTTTTGGGATTGTTGGTTTTGTTTTGTTTTTTTGCCACAAAAGCAATTGTTTCTGAACATGGGACTTGAAATACTTTAATAACCTAAAGGTTCAATAGAAACGTTTAAAAATAAAAGAAACATGACACAAAACATCAAGAATTTCCCTTTTTGTTCTTTGATACAAAATGACTCCAGATTACACATTTAATAAGTGAAGATCAATCAGTTCTACTGGAAAGCTGTTGATAAAAATTTTACAAAGTGTCTTTAAGTAGTGCCTTCTAATGAAAACAATCTAATCCCAAAAAGAGCAACTGAAAGGTCTTGGAGATAAATAACAGAATATATGAGGAGCAGCAAGGGATGAAATATGTATGCTTAGATGGGTTGGGAGGGAGGAAAACTGTAACTCCTTAAAAGCGATTATACAAATGTTGCCTCCTCAGCAGGTCCATACACAGTCACCGAGAAGGGTCCATGTTTGTGGATGAAGGCTGTCCTCTGCAACTCCCAAAGCAACTTCAAAGATATATAAAACAGGAAGGAAGGATAAGAACTCCCACAATTAGAGGTGTTCCAGATTAGCCAGCATGATCAGACAAATGACATCTGGTAATCAACAGGGTGGAGAGATTTCACAATGTAGATAGATCACCCTCACATCCATCTATCCATCCCTTCATCAACCCTGACTTCAGTATATACAAAAATCAAAGGATAAAGGGACACCTTGGAGTCAGAAAGACCTGGGTCTAAGTCCTGTCTCTAAGACACACTGGACATGTGACTACAGACAAATCATTTAACTTCCCAGTGGCCCAAGCAATTAAGACAAAAAGTTATACAACAGATAGAAAACTTCACTGATGGAGGAAGTTTTACACCAAGAGCTCCCCCATAAACACCCAGAGCTACACGTGCACACATACCCATACACTACTACTTCCAGGATCAACTCTTCACTCTTCTGTTTGGCTATTAAGGCTCTTCATAACCTGGCCCCCTCACACACAGGGTCCAGTCTTCTACCTTACTTACTCCCCTCCACATACTCTGCAATCCAGTGACTTGCTGCTGCTGCTTCTCACGTGCTCCATCTCCTGGCATTTTCATTGGTTGTCCTCCACATCTGGAACTCTCTTCCTCCTTATCTCTGCCTCCTGGTTTCCTCCAGATCTCAGCTTATGTCCCACCTTCTGCAAGAACCCTTTCTCTGTCCTCCTTAACCTAAATGACTCCCCTGAGGTGATCCCCAATTTATCCTGTATAGATCTTCTTTGTACATAGTTGTTTGCATGCTATCTCATGATCAGACTGTGAGCTCCTTGAGAGCAGAAACTAGCTGTTTTTTGCCTTTCTTTTTATCCCAGCACTTAACACAATGCCTGACACATAACAATGTGATGATTAAAAAAGTTCAAGAGACATAGTTTCTGGGTTTAATCATTTTATTAATAAGATCAGCATATTATTATAAAAGGATGGTCATTTGGCTGTCTCTCCTAAACTAAAGCCCACTAATGACAGTAGTTTCATAGTTCATATGCCCTTTGAAGAGTAGGTGTTCCTGAGGAGTGCCAATCAACTCTGATTGGTTAATACAATGGGAGGTGGGTTTGAAGTGGCAGTTAGGTTCCCATAGTGCTAGCTCCTACACAAGGCCTCTCACAAGGCCCCTCGGGGGCCCCCAAGAATGTAAAGGTATGACCATTGTGAAACCTCACCCTGCACCTGCCTTGTAACCAAGATGTAACTAAAACAAAGATCTGCCCCTTTAGCTTGCAGCCCCCCCCCACAGTTTACATCCCTATGTAGCAACAGTTGCCTTGCTGACCACTGTTTATTTCAGGAAGTGCTTTTTACTGTATAAAAGCTTGCTGGACAGACTGGTCAGGGCTGCCTTCTCTTTTGGGAGACAGTCGCCAGCTTAATTAATAAAAGCACTCCCCAAAATATTAATTGGCTATGCCGTCCTGTATCTGCATCAATTATCCATTACAGGTTACATTAAAAGGAGCATCGTGACTTTGATCACTTGAATCAATGTCAAAGAGACATCAATTTCCCTGTCACCTGTCTGACAAAGGGGAGGATCCACATTTCTCCAAACCTGTCTGAGTACACACAATGAGCAAGAATATACTCATTAACCCAAATTCAGAACTTCTTTGACTGTCTTTTTGGATTTTGGCCTAGGCAAATCTTTAAAAGTGATTTCCCACATTCATTTTCTGGATGAGGAAGTAGAAAAGGGGAAAAACCCTAGTCCTGATTCAACAACTGGTTATTAAATATGAAAGAGATAATTAATTTTTCACAGCAGATACTTCATGAACGCTAGCTGACCACTCCCCTATGCGAGCATGTGCATGATCGTGCCCAAATAATACAATGGCTAAACTCCAAACTTTGGCTTATGCTAGCAGCATTAGAAAGATTCATAGACAAACAATCATAGCTCACACATTCTACATTTATGTTACCAAACATTTAAGTTACCAAATTGAAACTGAATATCAATTTTTTACAATGGAAAAGGTTAAACTTACTATGAGTTCAAAAATATCCATAAAAACAGAATGTCCTTTTGGTGTTTTTTCATTTAAGCTTGCCGGAGACCAGATCCAATAGAAGTAAGTACCATCTGAAGAAAGATGCACAGTGCTCATGGTGCTGCCAATAGGAAAATGGTTTGCTGGCATTGGCACAATCTGACATACCTAGAGTACAGAAGGGAAAAATGGTCAAGGTAGCAAAGAGGCAAATTTAGACTTAATGTCAGGGAAAACTTCCTAATGATGAGACCCACAAAAAAAAAAAAACCAGAACGCTTTGAAAGGTAGAAGGAAAAGGTCTTCCAGCAAAGGCCTGGGTGGCCTCTAATGGGGCAGGTTCCTTTTCAAGCTGCAGAGCTTCCTTCCAACTCTGTAATTTTGTGATCCTATGACAGAAGAAAATAAAATTTAATGCCTTTCTCTGTCAAGTAAAATGACCTGTGGACTAGGAAGGACAGAATAAAAATGACTGGCACGGAGTTCAAACCAAACATACAAGAAGAGGTAGTAAGAAAATATCTCTTCACCCTAAATGAGTTCAAGTCATATGATCTGTCTGAACTGCACCCTCAGGTCCTAGAAGAAATCTAAGATGGTGAATATTAAGCTTCTGTCAAGGATCTTTGATATGATTGTTTAACGACCTCAGAGAACAGGAAAGATCCTTTAGGACTAGAGAGAGGCAAATACTCCTCTAATTTTCAAAAAAGGAAAGGGGAGACTATGGACTATATAGGCTGATGAGCTAACTAAAGTTCAATTGTTGACAAAATTCTAGAATGTACAACTACAGGAATTGTGTGTAAGCATGTAGAAATAAAAGTGCAGTCAACTCAGAGACAGGGACTATACAGGAACGCTGATGAGGACCTGCGAAAGATGCTCTCCATAAGGGTAACCACAGGCCTGGCCCATGCCTTCCTCTGCCAAGCCAGATTAGTCTACAGAAATGCCCTGGGGGCAGCTTTTACTGCAACAAGGAACATTCACGTCTCTAAAGAAGGCACTTCCAAGATAACTTCTCTCCTGGAAACACATATTCTGGGAAGTGAAACCTCTGCTGACCTTAAAGAGTCTGGGAGCGTCCTTACTATTGGTGATGGCATTGCCCGTGTACATGGGCTAAGGAATGTTAAAGCAGAAGAAATGGTAGAATTTTCTTCAGGTCTAAAAGGTATGTCCCTAAACCTGGAACTAGACAATGTTGGTGTTGTTGTATTTGGAAATGACAAACTCATTAAGGAAGGAGATACTGTGAAGAGGACGGGAGCCATTGTAGATGTTCCAGTTGGTGAGGAGTTGTTGGGTAGAGTCGTAGATGCTCTGGGCAATCCCATTGATGGAAAGGGTCCAACTAAAGCAAAAAAACGTAGAAGAGTGGGTCTGAAAGCTCCTGGAATCATTCCCAGAGTCTCTGTGTCTGAGCCTATGCAAACCGGCATTAAGGCTGTGGACAGTTTGGTACCAATTGGCCGTGGTCAGCAGGAGCTGATTATTGGTGACAGACAGACGGGCAAAACTTCTATTGCTATCGCAACAATCATTAATCAGAAATGCTTTAATGATGGAACTGATGGAAAAAAGAAGTTATATTGTATATATGTTGCTATTGGTCAAAAAAGATCTACTGTTGCCCAACTGGTGAAGAGACTTTCAGATGCAGGTGCCATGAAGTACACCATAGTGGTTTCAGCCACTGCTTCTGATGCTGCCCCTCTTCAGTACCTGGCACCTTATTCTGGCTGCTCAATGGGAGAATATTTCCGGGACAATGGGAAACATGCTCTAATAATCTATGATGACTTATCCAAGCAGGCAGTTGCCTATCGTCAGATGTCTCTGCTGCTCCGTTGTCCACCTGGTCGTGAAGCTTACCCTGGTGATGTCTTCTACCTACACTCTCGTTTGCTAGAGAGATCGGCCAAAATGAACAGTACTTTCGGTGGTGGCTCCTTAACTGCCTTACCAGTCATTGAAACACAAGCTGGGGATGTATCTGCTTACATTCCAACCAACGTCATCTCTATCACTGATGGACAGATCTTTTTGGAAACAGAACTATTCTACAAAGGTATCCGCCCTGCCATTAATGTTGGTCTGTCTGTGTCCCATGTTGGGTCTGCTGCTCAAACCAAGGCCATGAAGCAGGTGGCAAGTACGATGAAGCTAGAGTTGGCTCAGTACCGTGAAGTGGCTGCTTTTGCTCAGTTCGGTACTGATCTAGACCCTGCCACTCAACAATTGCTGAATCGTGGTATACGTCTAACTGAGCTGCTAAAACAAGGTCAATATGCTCCCATGGCAATTGAAGAACAGGTGGCAGTCCTCTATGCTGGTGTAAGAGGGTATCTTGACAAAATGGATCCCACTAAAATCACCAAGTTTGAGCATACTTTTTTAGCTCATGTAATCAGGTACAACAAGGCCCTCTTGAATAGGATCAAGAGTGATGGAATGATCTCAGATGAGTCAGAGAAGAAGCTGAAAAAAGTTGTCAAAAACTTCTTGGCTAAATTTAACGATTAAACTCCTAAAGATGTGTACAACATGCCAATTTGGTCCTATGTTTCTTCTACTTATTCAGTCCCATTCAATATAGGATTTTAATTATGCACTCGTGTACCCAAAATATAGAAATCCAACTCCAAGGTAATTTTTTTAAAAATCAGAGATCATTAAGAGCCAGCATAGTTTCATGAAAAACAAGTAACAGCAAACTAGCCTCCTTTTGACAGAGTCAGAAAACTGGTTGGCTAGCATGAACAAGACACACCTAGATTGTTAGCAAACATTTGACAATACACCTTCTGTTATGCTTGTTAATGAGAGAGAGAGAGAGAGAGAGAGAGAGATGTAGACTAGAAAAAAGTGCAGTTACATTGGTTGAAGGCTGGAAGAACAACCACATCTAAGGGATCATCTAAATGGGTTGTTATAAACTTGGAGATGGGTCTCCAAGGATTTGTCCTAGGATCTGTGCTGTTCAACATTCTTATCATTGATTTGAAAACACAAATGGCATGCTTATTAAGTATGCAGAGCAATCAACAAGCATTTACTCAGCTTGTAGTGTATCAAGCACTGGGGAATTTTTTTTTTTTAAAGTAAACAATTGGAGCAGCTAGGTGGCACAGTGAATAGAGCACTAGCCGTGGAGTCAGGAGGACTTCAGTTCAAATCCAGCCTCAGACACTTGACACATACTAGCTGTGTGACCTTGGGCAAGTCACTTAACCCTAACTGCCTGGCCTTCCCCCCACCCCCAAAAAGGAAACAATCACTTTTCTCAAGGAGTTTATTTTATTGGAGTTGAATGAATGATATGAATAGACAATATGTGATATGACAGAGGTAATCTCACAGAAGATCACGATAAGTAGAAAAATGGGTCTGCATCTAGTAAGATAAAATTTAATACGAATAAATATAAAGTCTTTTGCTTGGATTCAAAATTCAGCCTCAGACACTTAACACACACAAAGAAAATTAGCCATGTGACCTTGGGCAAGTCATTTAACCCCAATTGCCCTACCCTCCCCCCTTCAAAAAGCAAAATAATAATAAACAAAAATCTTAAAAAAAAAAAATGGGGGCGGCTAGGTGGCGCAGTAAGAGTGCCGGCCTCGGAGCTGGGATGACCCGGGATTGAAACCGGCCTCAGAAAATGAGCACCCACACATAAATAATGACTAGCTGTGTAACCTTGAGCAAGTTACTTAACCCCAATTGCTTTAAAAAAAAAAATGGGAGAGGCAGAGCTCAGTAAAACTTCATGTGAAAAATGTGAAGGCTTTAACAACCTACAAGCTCACTGTAAATCAATATTGTGATAAGTGAAGGTGAAGAGTACCTGGGGTAGATGATTAGAATAAGGTGGGAACTGGAGACTAGGCCATATGAAATACAGGTGAAAGAATTTAGGGTATTTTGCTTGGGAAAAAAAGAACAAATTAGCACTCTTCAAGTGAGAGTACAGCTGTGGAACAGCTGCAGAGTGGAAGACAGATTAGACTTGTCCTGGTTGGCCCCAGAAGACAGAAAGAAGAGTAATGTATAGAAGATAGAGTCAGACAAATTTAATCTTAAATTAAATTTAATATAAGGTGATAATCTCCCCAAAATTAATTGCTGTTCAAAAGTAGAATAGGCTGCTTTGGGAGGAAGTTAATTCTACCACTGGAAGGTCTTCAAATTGAGGTCAAATAATCACTTGTTGAAGATATTACATTCTTAGATTGGATTCCTGCTTAGGTACAGGTTAAATAGCTAAATTCTGTGAAGTTACTGAAGGAAACTAAGAAAAATACATCAGAAAAAGAGAAGAATCAGAAAAGAACGAATCATGGAAGCCAAGGGAAGAGATAATACCAAAAAGAAGAGGATGTTCAATGTCAAATGCTGTTAAAAGGCCAAGGGGGATAAGGCCTGAGAGAGCACCACCTTCACCACTTCAGAGGTCGCTGGCAAACTTATGAAGAGAGCAGTGGAGTACAGGGAAAAAAGATCAGATTGTAAGAATGTAAAGAAGCAGAAAATGCAAACAGAAAATACTCCTTCTAGAAGTTTAGCAGTGAAAGGAGAAAGATCCAATAATCACTTGGAGGCAGGGATAGGCAGTTTGGTGGGGTGGGGGTGGGGGGTAGCGTAATCAGGACACTGGGAATGTTTCTTTGGGACAGGAACACCTTGAGTATATCTTTAAGTAAAGTAGGAAGTGCCAGGAGAAAAGAAAAGACTAAATATGGCTGAGAGAAGGAAAGACAGATTCTCAAAGTTGCAGGATCAGAAATCAAGGGCTAGGTTTAGCAAAGCGGACAGCTACTTCACCCGTTGAAAAGAAAAAGGGAGAATATGGGTAAAGACAGAGACGTGGTTGGGAGGTGTGGACAAGGAGAAAGGAAGGGGTGGGTGGTCTCAATCTATTCAGTGAAGTAGGAAGTGAGGTCTCCTATTAGTGAAGAACTAGGTACCAAAGAAAAAAAGGAAGCTTGGAAAAGTTGCTATGACAGATGTCACAGCTTACATGGCTAAACTAATTCACAAAATTGCTTTCAATGCATTTGTGTATTCAGGAACTTCATAGCTCTGCTTCACTGAATGATTATAGAAACTATGGATCTAAAATGGTAGGAATTAATAAATGTTCATTGACTGACTCAGATGTCAAGACAAATTCCATGTCTGCATGTTCCAAGACTGCTTATTAGCATTTTTTTAAACTTAGAGTTTTCAGAGCTCTGTTTCTAATAACTACAATAATAATGAATATAATATAACAGTGACTCTCACCTAGCTGCTTTAGCTCTGAGAAATAAAATGAAGATGGCCTTTCCAGCAGCAGCAATGGGATAAAACTGGCAAGGTCAGGAAAAGAGAATCTGAGGTAAATATGAGGGTCTATCAAATTCAGAGGAAGCTAACCTTCCCCTTCAAATGCCAATTAAGAAGGTAAGGAATTGGGGTGGCTAGGTGGCACAGTGAATAGAGCACCGGCCCTGGAGTCAGGAGGACCTGAGTTCAAATCCGGCCTCAGACACTTAACACAAAGACTAGCTGTGTGACTTTGGGCAAATCACTTAACCCCAATTGCCCTGCCCTCCCCACTCCAAAAAGCAAAAAAAAAAAAAAAAAAAAAAAAAGGTAAGGAATCATTTGCAGGAACTTCCCTAATTTCCAGAATTTAATTAACAAAATTTAAAAAGGTATTTTCTGGAATAAGAATGCTTGTCCTTAAAAGCTAAAGTTGACATCTATCACATCACCAAAAGAGGCATTTTCATGCAAACAAGACTTCCAGAAGACTTAGACCTTCATCATGCACTTTCCTAATGTGAAGATATAGGTAGGGGCCAAGGGGCCCTGGCTGAAAGTGCCCTCCCTTTAAGAGAGTGAAAAACAGAAAGGGGAAAGTGCACCTGGAGAATGTAGAGAGGGGTGTAATGGGAATGGGAATTTGAAGATCTTCCGCCCCTGGTTTGAAAGTAAACTCTGCCCCTTAATGGGCTGAATGTAGTCACATGAAGCTTGTGGTAGGAGGAGTTTGCTGAAGGGAAGCAGGAAGCTGGGAGCCAGAGCCAGAGAGCCGGTGGGAGAGAGAGTGCTCATGCAAGGAAAGAGAGTTTTGTGAGTAAATATTGATCTTGTATTGGTTTGTGGGAAGGCTCAAGTAAGCTGTGGCTCTCAGTGTTATTACGGCTTCTTAATATCTTTGGTAATACGATAGAATCGATTTACTGGTTTTAGGATTTCGTTTTCTGGTGTCTAAATAAATGCTTCAGTTCTGTCCTCTATATGGAGAGTTTGGTATATTTTGCAATGGAACATCATGTGATATTTACAGTCACTGTCTTTATTGTGATCATGGGCACTATAAATACTGCCTTGGTGCTACAAGGGGCCAGCAAGGCACACAACAGGCAAACAGACTCAGCCCTTTACTCTTTAAAGAAACTTCCCAAAACACCAGAGAACTCGGAGGCCTGCTTAGAAGCGATTATGAAACAGTGACTGTTCTGTCTCCAGGAAAGCACAGGGAATGAATCGCTAGTTCCAGGGGGAAAGCAGTGCTACCAGGATGCTCAGAAGAATACTGGAAACAGATGAAACATCAAATTCAATTCCTAAGTGTCAGCAGTTTAAGGTCATGTGTGATTAGCAACTACTGAAACTCTTTTTAGTTTGAGCTTCATCTTAATGCTATTTTGTCCCACAAAGATAGCTTACAGTAACAGAATTGGTAAATGACTTCAGTTCCAAAACACAGAAAGTGAAATATTATGTCCCTCAGCTAACTTTCCTATCTTAATGTTTAAATTATGTTTAATAAAAAGAAAAGGAAGACAGTTGTTGGTTTTATCAGTTAATGGAGCCAAGGTCTTCTGTATTTTTAGAGCAATAACTATGGAAAACATTGTTAGTCAATAAGCAGTTGACCAATAAGCACATACTATGTGACAGGCACTGTGCTAAGTTCTGGGGAAACAAAGTAAGGCAAAAACAGTCCCTGCCCTAGAAGCTTCCATTATGAACGGGAAGACAACACATAGATAGCTGGGGACACATAGAGGAAACAGAAGGCAACAGGAGAAGGGAAGGCACTGGCAGCTGAGAGGACTGGGAAAGGCCTCGGGAAGAAGGTGGGACTTAAGTTGTGTCTTGAAAGAAGTTAAGAAAAGCAAGAAGTGGAGGTGAGGGGCATGGCTTTCCAGGCCTGAGGGAGTCACTACAAAGGCACAGATCTGAGACAGGGTATCCTGTTCCAGAAAGGTTATAGACAAGTATGGCTGGAGGAGAGCAAAGTGTAATAAAGGCCAAATAGAGAACTTTGTATCTAACCTGGGGGGTAAGAGAGAGCCAATGGGGTGAACTGTGAGTGTGGATGGGGATGGGGGAGTGTGACAAGGTCAGACTTGCACTTTAGGAAAACGACTTGAGCATCTAAAAAGAAGACAGATGAGAGAAGAGGGACATTTGAGGGAGGGAGACCAGTCAGAAGGCTATTGTGCTAATAATTAGAGATTGAAACAGCACTGTGGCTATGTAAGAGGTGAGAGGGAGATGTATACAGGAAGTGTGAAGACAGAAACAAGGTAAAGGACTGGATGGGGCGGTAAGAGTGAAGAGACAGGGTGACCCTGAAATCATCTGCAAATGGTGGTACCCTAAAAAAGTAATAAGGAAGGTTGTAAAGGGTAAAATTTTGGGGGAATAATGAGCTCTGTTTTGGAAATGTCGAGTTTGACGTGCCCGTGGGACATCTAATTCTTAATGTCCAAGAGGCAGTTACAGGTGTACGACTGCAGGTCAGGAGAGACTAGGGTTGTATACAGAGACCAGAGAATTAGTAGCACAGAGATGAGGGCCTGGGGAATGGGAGCTGATGAGATCACCAAGTAAGAGAGTACAGAGCAAAGAGAGAAGGCTTGGGACACAGCTTTTGGGGATACCCATGATTGTGTGTGTGTGTGTGTGTGTGTGTGTGTGTGTGTGTGTGTGTGTGTGTGTGTGAGAGAGAGAGAGAGAGAGAGAGAGAGAGAGAGAGAGAGAGAGAGAGAGGATGAAAAAGCAAATGATGAAGAACAGTGAGACATGATGGCATGATGAAAACTAGGAGAGAGACAAGAGTAGCTTAGAGAAGAAGGTGATCCATAAAGTCAAAGAGGCAAAGAGATCAAGAAGGATGAGGATTAAGAAAAGACCATTAGGTATATGGCAATTAAGAGATCACAGAATAATTTTGAAGATGGCAGTTTCAGTTTAGAATGATAAAACAAGGGGCGGCTAGGTGGCGCAGTGAATAGAGCGCCGGCCCTGGAATCAGAAGGACCTGAGTTCGGAGCCGGCCTCCGACACCTAATACGCACAAACAAAAAAAAAACCTAGCCGTGTAACCTTGGGCAAGTTACTTAACCCCAACTGCCCTAAAGGGGCGGCTAGGTGGCGCAGTGAGTAAGAGCACCGGCCTCGGAGTTTGGATGACCCGAGATCAGATCCGGCCTCAGAAAATGAGCACCCACGCATAAATCCAATGACTAGCTGTGTAACCTTGAGCAAGTTACTTAACCCCAATTGCTTTAAAAAAAAAATTAAAAAAAAAAAAAAGAATGATAAAACAAAATATTCTTTGATCCAATAATCCTATTACTGGGAATAAACCTTATGAATGTTATTAGAAAAGGGGAAAAATGCTTATCTGTACAAAGATATTTTTATCTATAACACGTATAATGGGAAACCACTTAAAAGTCCCAGTGTTAGGGCCCGGCTAAACAAACTACCACATTGATGCATACAATACTATGCTGTTGTTAAAAGTGACAAACACGCCAATTACAGAGAAATATGGTAAGTCATATGAAATAATGGAAAGCAATGAAAGAAAAACTAGAAATGTAACTGGTGTGGACTAAGACTATTAAAAATACATTTAGACATATGTAACTGGGCAAAGAGATGAGAAGGTAATCCAGAGGAATAAAATGAGAAGGTATTATTTTTATGTTAAGATAGGTTTTTATTTGAATATATGTTCAATGGACATTCTTGATAATGAGAAGTTACACTTATAATAACTTTTTAAAACATCCCCCAAAATACTATTATTTTATTTTACCTGAAGAGTATTCTGGTCAATGACCTGGAAAAGTGAATGAGGTTTATTATCAAAAGAGATGGGCCGATGAAGAAGACTGCCATTGCCAAAAGCAACCCATCCTGGCTCCAGTTCTTCATTACGGCAATACACAAAACCTCTGCAAGAGAACAGTGCATGGGTGTTTAGTAACTTATTGTGATTAAAAAAAATTATCAAACACAAGCAATATTTCTGGCTTACTAACAGTAGTGAATCTTAAAGTATGCAGAAGCTCTGACATAAAGAAAAATTATATTCATTTTTTGACTGACAACTTGTATAGCAAACAAAAATTCTGCATAATTGACACCAGATGAAAAAATATCTATTAAAAAATCTAAAGAGGGGGCGGCTAGGTGGCGCAGTGAGTAAGAGCGCCGGCCTCGGAGTCGGGACGACCTGAGATCGAATCCGGCCTCAGAAAATGAGCACCCACACACAAATAATGACTAGCCGTGTAACCTGGAACAAGCTTCTTAACCCCAATTGCTTTAAAAAAAAAAAAAAATCTAAAGAAATAGGTAACAGAATCGAACTTTTTATTTCCATTGCAGGGATTAAAATTTATAGACTCTGTTAATGGAGAAACACTACTTGTTCAATCTGCAAACTAAGTGTATGTAAATATTTAACCATAAAATTTTTTATTTAGCAACAAAGAAGCTACTGACAGAGTTTCAGAAATACTAAACCTGAAGTAGCTAGGGCTAGGGCACAAGATTCTGTGGCTTTCACACTAGATCAAAGGTCAAAATCTATCTTTTAGATACTATACTTTTAAAACTACTCAAGATAAAGCACAGATTAAATAAAAAAGAAAATGGCAGTGAGAGAGGGATTATTTGAAGAAGGGCAATTTTGCTATTAATAAAAACCAAGTTTCTTCAGTTTGACTACTCAAAATTCCTTTCACAGAGATTTATAAAAAAGGCATTATTCTAACAAAAATATTTAACAAATTTGACACAACTTACCGTAAAGTACCATGTAATCCAGATCCCAATTTGCTTACTCCTTTACCAACAGAGTTAGTAGTATATAGGTAAAGACCATCTGCTGTAAGGCAGCGCCCCAAATCAGCATCTGAAATAAATAAATAAATGTGTGTGTGTAGATATATAATTATGTATATATCTTCACACATATATTTTTTAAAATTTAAGTATCTTAACTGAATAAGATATCTTAAATTGTGGGCTCCCAAAGACCAAATCACTATATATGAAACATGAGGCTCTGTAGACAGAACTGGAGTTTATCAGCCTGGAGAGAGAGAACACTTAGAAGGGTGAGGTGAGGTTGGGAAGAAGGTTCACCATGACAGCTGTCTTCATGTATTTGATGGGATATTACGTAGGAATTTAATTAAACTTGCTCTCTTTGGCTTGAAGGAAGCAATGTGGAAAATGGAAAGAGCAAATTTAGGCTTAACTTGAAGAAAACCCCTCTAACAATCAGAATGGTCAAAGGGGATGCTTCAAATAATGAGTCCTCCCATCACTGGCTTGAACAGAGGCTGGATGCCCCTTTCCTGAGACAGCGTAGAAAGAATTCTTACCCAAGGGACAAATTCTCTCACTGCCTGTTTTTGTGTAGCCCATGACATAAAAATGATTTTGCCATTTTTTAATACTATGAAACTTTATTTAAAAACATTTTTAAAAACCATTCTTTGCTCCAGAAACATACAAAAACAAATGGTGGGCGGAATTTGATCTGCAGCTCATATTTTGCTGATCCCTGGACTTGATCGCTTCTAGGTTCCCATCCAACCCTGGGATTATGTGGAAGATCATTTTCTACTAATAGATAAAGCATTCCCTGGTTGGTAAACCTTTCCTGGTCCCGTCAGGACTATGGCCTCTCAGATGACCTTTCTTCTACTTTTTGTATCTTGTATCTACCCAGTTATTTACATGGCATCTTCCCCATTTGAGTGTAAGCTTCTTGAGGGCAAGGACTGGTTTTGTCTTTGTACCTAATACTCTGCACAGTGCTTGTCATGTAGTAAGTGTTAATAAATACTTGTTGACTGATTGATGATATTTCAGAATGGCTGTCAAAAAGGAGATCCACAAGCCCAAAAGCAAACACAGAAAATGTGTCTAATTACTGAAGGATAGAGAGAGGTAAATATGTGTATACATGCAGTACTAACATCATTTCTTCCAAAGCACTCCTTGACTTCTGAAATTTATAGGAGTGGGATAGACTTGTTTGGTCTTAAATCCCAAACTGGAATATGTGATTTCAGAGAGCCTGAGAAGGTCCTCTGCTACCAAATAACCCATATCACCCCACCCTGTCCTGCTGATAGATTACTTTCACAGCAGAAAAGTCTTGAGTATTAGAGACTTTATAAGTGAAATGGGCCGTAGTCACCCAATCCAACCCACTTGTCTTACAGAAAGATAAGTTGAGGCCTGTGCAAGGGAAACTACTTTCCCAAAGTAGCAGCAGAAGTGTGGTTCAAGCTCAGGTCCTCTGGGCCCACTCCATCCCCACTGCCTTTCACTTCCCAACTAGAGAAAAGACCTTCAGAAAGGAAACAGGTGGTCAGTCAATTAAATTGGTTCCTAGGTTAGTTCTGATTGGGGAAAGAAGAGGGAGAAGACAAGGGCTCTTGGACCATCAGATGTAAGGACAGGAAGAAGCAGAGAAAAGAAAGACCAAGACTCCAGAGAAGAATGGAACCTGCTTCCCACAATACCCCAGGCACACTGGCTTCCAATGAAAAGAGCTCACTACAACAATAGGCAGCTCATTCTGTTGTTGGACAGCTCAGATGCTTAGAAGGCTTCTCAGAACCTAGAACTGATCCAAAAATCTGTCTCTATTTTGCATCACTCAGAACACAGAACAAATCTAAACACTCTTCCAATACCTAATTCTTCCTTTTGTCTTTTTATCCAGCCTAAAAAATGCCCAGGTTCTTGATGAGACCCTAGTTTGTCATTCATTGTCCCTCCTAAAACATAGCACCCAGACCCCCAATTCTTCTGATCTAACCAGGGCCCTAAAATTGTGAATTTTTTTTTTGGTCACCCTAATCATACAGTCAGTCAGTGCATATAAAACTTGTGGTCAACAGAACATCCTGGGATTTTCCTACACAAAACACTAGCAAGCCTGGGCAACTGCAGCCTACCTAAGCTAATTAAGTGAGCTTATCTCTATTTAATGTCATCTTGCCAGATTGGGCCCTATAATCCAGCCCATAGTTAAGGTGATTCATTGGGTCAGGTGTGTTACACTGGCTAGCTTCCTTCTGCTTTGGGTTGCAGCCCTGATATGTCTCCATCCATATCATTCATAAAAGATGCTGACTAGGATAGAGCCTTATGGCAGTCCACTGGAGACCAAGTCAACCACGACCATTCTTTGGATCAAGAGTGCAGATCTCCCCCATCATGGTATCATTCAGTCTCTTATTTCACCACACTGTCCATAAGGGCACAGCAGGTTTTTGAAAAATAAAAATTAAAAAATGCCATGCAAAGTTATAAACAGTTTAGGAGCTTTGTTGTTGTTGCTGCTGTTTAATTCCAACCCATAATCTCATTGGCAGAAGAAACTCCTGATATGGAAACTCCATCCACTGATGGAGGCCAAAGGCAACTTATCTGTGACCTCAGGCTCTGAAGAGCTGGCTGAAGCACAGAGAGGGCAAGGGACCTGCCCACGCTCACCCAGCTAGTATGTCAGCAGCAGCACCAGTACCCAGATCTTCTGATTCCTTACACTACAAGGAAAGGAACAGTCCACTCATCTTCAAGGTCACTGATTTCATATGAGTGTAGAGGAAAACTGTTCTGTAGACAGTGTGATGTGGACTGAGAAGACACTGGGTTCAGCACTTGCACTTTGGAGGTGTCTGCCTGAGTGAGTCACTTAAACCTCTCTGAGGTGAATTCCTCCTCTATAAAATGGTGATAATAGTATCTGCACTATACAGACACCCCACAGAATATGAGGCACTGCTGTTCTTAATAATGATCTTCAGATGCTACATCTAATAATTCCATACTCCCATAGCATCCCATCACCCCGGTTACTAAGCAGGCTTTTGTGGGCTACAGAATCAGAGAAGATCAAATCGGCTCTCTAATCCAACTCAGGTCTGAACCCAATCCCTTCCTCCAGCCTGTGTTTGGACCCCACCCCCTCTTCCTCTCCACGCGCCCCCGCCCCAGGGAGTGGGAACCCGCTGCCTCCCAAGGAAGCCCACTCCACTTTGAGGCAGCTCTCACTATTCCTTTCTTTAAGCCTATGCTCTGCCCATCCAAAGTAATGATTTGCTCAAGGACTACTTTATAGTTAAACAACTTGATCATAGGAACAACGGAGGAGAGCTAGAAAGGTAGAAAGAGTTCAAAACCACCCTGAAGATTTCTGGGTAGACCCAGGTTTGGGCCAACTGAATCCTCCGGGAGTAACTGGGAAAGAGATTGTTAGGACTTTCCTCCTAGCACAGAAGAAACTTTCTTTTACATTTCTTCACTGAGATAATTTCAGCTTCTCCATTTAGAAAATGATAGGGGTGCCTTTTAGCTCAAAGGGCCAGTAATCCTGCAGGCACAATGGCCTGACCTAGCACACTGGTAACTCAAAAAATGCACTCTAATTCAGGATGCTCAAGAATTTCCCTCCTCTCCCCCCTTTACTGACTGCCTTTAGGTCTCAAGTGCCTTTCATCATTCACTAAAAAAATAAAATAAGGCTTGATGATCTCTGCCCATCTACAGTATTGGACACCTGGGACCAGATTTAAACATTTTGCCTGCGTTCTACTCTCATACACTATCAGGTTTTGTATTTTTGACAATAAAAATAACCAACATAAAATTATGGGAACCTTGGAAAATTTTGAAGGTCCTGAACACAGAATTACACAGAAATCATTCTCACCTCCCCTTATGTTGTTCAATTGCCCCAAACCCAAAGTACCTTTACTTTCAGCACTGGAACCAGTGTTACCATCTGGTGCTGGTAACATATCTTCATATCCCCAAGAAACCATATGCTTGCCCCCAAGCAAACAGGATGGTGATCCAGGACCTCCTTCCAAAAGAAGCAACCTGGAAAAGGGGGAAGACATTCAAGCTCTTCATTCCAATGGGAAAACAAAAGCCTACAACCTGAAAAAACAACTCAAGCCACCTGAATGGAAGATTAAAAATTCTGAAATCTGCCCCCAAAGTAGTACAGAAAAATTTTCAAAGAAACTAGAATTTGTGCTGAACAAAATTTTGACAATAAAAATGTGATCATATTTCTTCAAAATGTAACTGGACAGTTTGTTTTTTTTTTATCATTGAGGGTGGTAAAATCTCACTTATAGAGAAGTCTTAAACATACAGGACATTTTCAAACTGAGGCTCACCTGTAGAGTACATCAGCTACAGGCAGAGACCCCAGATCCGTCTGTTTCTGTAATAGATGGACCGTATGTACAAAAGTTTTCAACGATCCCCTGAAAAAGCAACAGAAATACATCAAAATATAAGATAAGATGAGTAACTACAAAGTTTTGTAGCCTATTAAAAGCTGAGCAGGTTTCAGCTCAGTTTTCCTGCATGTTGTTGCCTTGCCTAACTTAGCTAAGTGACTTTTGCCATTTAAAACTCCACCTGACTGGGCCCCTTCCTACCTTTTCAATCTTCCTTTTTGCATATTCTGTGATCTAGCCATACTGTTCTATTTACTGTTCCATAGTAGGATGGTTCCATCTCTGAGCTTTTGCATTGGCTATTCCCCATGCCTGGACTGAACACCCCTCTCAACCCCACCTCCTGGAATCCCTGGGTCAGCTCAAGGACCACCTTCTAAAGAAGTCTTTCCTTTCTGTCCCAGTTACTAGCACATTCTCCACCCAAACTACCTTTCATCCACTTATGTGTTCTGTCCATAATTACATAAGTCAATGTGTTCTCCCCATTATGAATGGCCATTCCTTTGGGGAGGGGACTGTTTTCACTTTTGCTTCTGTACCTCTGGCACTTTAGCACAGTGTTAATTAAGCACATAGTGGTGCTCAACAAATGCTTGTTGAGAATCTTCCTGACTTGAGCTCACTACACCTGTCAAATACAGATAATAATCATTCTTGTTCTATGTTCCTCAATAAGGCTTTGTGAAGATAAAATGAGATAAAAGCATTTCCAAAGGTAAAAAAAAAGCACCATAATTATATATCATTATGAAATTCTAGATGTGATCAGACCCATTGTCTGTCCAGCTTTCTGCTCCTTCTCTTATATCTATCTGATAGCCTCAACAGAGAGATACCACCTAAGCAGACTTCCCTCAACCATTGACAAGGTTTCTACAATTGCACATACTCTCTTAGGGTTTAAAACTAAGCTATGACAGTTTGTTCAAAGTGATAAAACTAAAAATAACTGCTGGTCATATTTTGCTTTAAAAATAATTTAAATTTCACACATTTGAAGGTCAACTTTGAATTTTAAATGGCCAAAATGACTTAGAAAATAATAATGAGTGAGGCAGCTAGGTGGCACTCCACTGGCCCTGGAGTCAGGAGGACCTGAGTTCAAATCTGGCCTCAGATTCTTGACACTTAATAGCTGTGTGACCTTGGGCAAGTCACTTAACCCCAATTGCCTTACCTCCCCCCCTTCCCCAAAAACAAACAAAAAAAGACCTTTAAAAAAAATGAAAGAGTAAGAAGCAGCCAGATATTGATAAAATCAATAGAAAAGTCTTTCAATGAGAATGAGAAATGGAAAAAGAAACTTCAGCTGAGAACATCAGTCTTCTAGAAATATCAGCAGGGGTCTTGTTGTTTAAAAGTTGCTATATTTTCATACCCTTTGACCTTGTGATTTCAGACCATGGGTTTGTATCTTTGTCATCAATAGGTGCCAATCACCTGTAATCAACAAGGACAGCAAAAAGAAACCCAGTGTGCAAGATATTTATAGCAGGAATATTTGTTGTAAATAGACTATGTACCCCTTGATGAGAGAATAGCTAAACAAATTATGGTATATGGATGTAATGGAATATCACTGTACTGTAAAGATTATTGAATATGATGAATTCGGAGAAACCAAGGAAGACTTACATGGAGTGAAGCAAGTAAAGAACTCCAAACAAATAAAATCAGTTTAAACTTTCAAATTTGGTTTTATGAAAATCCTGATCCTTTATTTGCAACCACTTTATCAGAGGGCTTTAAATATAAAATATATATATTCTTTTGTGAGGGTTTTGTTTAAGTGTTGAGAACCAACCAAAAAGCTATTGTAAGAGTTAAGGTGTGAGATGAGTGCCTGGCCCAGGGTGGTGGCAGGGAGAGAAGGTGATACAAGAGATAATAGGAAGCTGAATAGACAAGATTTAGCAATTGTTTGGATATGGAGGTGGGAGAGAGTAAAGAGCCATGCCTATCACCAATGCTCTGAGCATAGCTGAGAAGGTGGTTCTATTCTCCATAGTAACAGGGGAGGTAGAAGAGAGGAGGGTTTGTGGAAAAAGACAAGAGTCCAATTTTTGATATGTTGAGTTTAAGACATCTACCAAACATCCAGTTCAAGATGTCCAATAGGCAATGCAAGACTGGAGGACAGGAGAGAGTTAGGGCTGGGCAAACAGATTCTAGAAACATGTGCATAGAGATGATAACTGAATTCATGGGAGCTGATGATACCACCAAATAAAACAGAATAAAAGAAGGGAAGGAGGGGAGGGGAGAGCCTTGGGGAGCATAAGTATTTAGGGCATGGCCTGGACAAAGCTCTAGCCTTGAACGTCACATATAAGGATCAAACAAAGGGGTTCAAATAAATTACTTCTATGTTGCTAATTTACTCTTGCAAATGAATATTAAAATATTTGACCATCTATGGGGCAGATATATAAATAACAGCACTTTGCCAATTACCTGGTATAAAACATAATTCACTTAAGATGAATTGGTAAATGCTGGTTTCCCACTTGGGTGCACTGTCTTAAAACACAAGCAAACAAAATTTTTGCATTAAGACCTACCAGCCTTCACTCTAACCTGACGGGATTATGGGCAGTCATAAGGCAATTAAAGCAAGCAGTAAGTTCTATAAGTGCATTGTAAACTGAAAAACACTGCATAAATGTGAGCTATCAAGATGATAGTTATTTTCCTTTTACCTTGCACAAGCCAAGGCAACAAGAGCAGCAGCAGCATTCTCCTTTTGCTTATGTGGGACATGCTGGCCGGTGGCAGATGTCTCCTCTAGCCAAGAGCAGAGCAGAGCCTCAATTCCATTAAGACAGTCAGCTGGCTCCTTAGTCAAACTCAAAGGCTGGCAGTCTCGAAGGCAATTCAGCAGCACCTCAGCTGTGATATTACAGAGAGAAGGGTCTGTTCTGCTCTGGGACTGAAGAAGAGGAAAAACCAGGAGGAGCCCCATCCTCGATGTGAATGGCGCCTGCTCAGGCTGCTGTAACAACCCCTGGCGCTTGAGAAGAGCCAAAGTTTCTTCATCACCCGAATTTTCCCTTTCATGTTGTTCTTCCAAGGCCAGCTGGCGCTGAGCATTCCACAGTCCTCGAAGGGCATTCAGACGGTATTCAAGCAGCCGGGCATAGGCATTGCTCTGATTCCCACACACAGACCGCAAACGTTCTGCGAGTTCAGTAGGATTTTTGGTCTCAAATGTTAAAATCTAAGAAAAGCAAGCAATAAAAGGTTACAATCCCAGAACGAATATATCCATTTTATCACTCATTACTGGGAATAAAGAAGCTAAATGTAATTAATTCCATTATCTAAAGCATTTAAACTAACACAATGTATATATGCACATTGGGGTCCAGCTATTTATTGTTGGGAATATATTTTCCTAAATATTTCTTCTAAGCCTCCCTCTAAAATAGAAGGGAGTAGGTTGGCTTAATCACTGCCTAAATGCAATGGAGAAAAAGATTATGATCAAACTTCAAAGCCAAATATTTTACACAAAAGCAAAAAGGAAAATCTAGAAAATCTATTACCTTTATTTTCTGAAGAAAAAAAAATCAGTGTGTTTACTTCTAGGTATTTATCATAAAATATGGCACTTAATTTTAGATAGATCTCAATTTTTAATTTTGTCACATTCTCATTTTGAGACAATATACAGATTCAACCAATTCATACAGGGAAGCCTTACTTTCTACCACCTTCTTACCAAAACACACGATTATCAGAAAACTCCCCTTCATTTTAAGCAGCTGGGGAATAAAAGCACTAACCATTCAAATCAACTAAGAGAGTAACCAGCTCTTATCAAAGCAAATTTATGATTCAAGGAGTTCATCCACTGAAATCCTACTACGTTAGAAAGTCCATAATACAGAACAATCTGGGAGACCTGCACATAAAAACAGATTATTGGAAGCAATGTATGATGGAGTCTGGTTCTCATTAGACTAAAAGGTCAAAAGCATGGAAGCATTCAGAAAATAGAAAGTAAAAAACATTATGTTAAATCACTGGCAGAGATATCACAAAACACACAAGCTGTAGTTCACATTATTTTTCTTATTAACCCAAAACCAATTTCCTTCCATTTCAAATTTTGTTGTCTAAAATGTTCTGTTAGTCTACTAAAATAACAAGCCCTTCTGGAGGCAATGTAAATATTGGAGTTGCTAGGCCAAGCTATAAATTGTGTGTACATTGCTCTACTGATTTGAAAAATGTTGACTTTGGAAAATCAAAAAAGCAAGTCAAAATAAAATAACTATCTATAAATTTTGATTAATGGTCAAAGCTAATACTGAATGTACACAGTTCCAACCAGGCTAGACATGTATTCAGAAATTTACTACATTCATACACATTAGTTAGTGTAAATGTCCAATCTTTTTCTTACTCTAAATACATCCACAAAGCTTTTCATACAATAGCAAACTCAGTCACTATTTTTTTTTGTTTTTTTTTTTTAAGCAATTGGGGTTAAGTAACTTGCTCAAGGTTACACGGCTAGTCATTATTTATGTGTGGGTGCTCATTTTCTGAGGCCGGTTTCGATCCCGGGTCATCCCAACTCCGAGGCTGACGCTCTTACTGCGCCACCTAGCCACCCCAAACTCAGTCACTATTAAAGAAAAGCTTTAATGGTAAATAATGATATTAAATACTCTTTTCCATGCTTGCCAAGACTGTGTTTTTCCAGTCCCAATTTTCTGCATTAATAAAGAAAAACCCAGATTCTGAATTATTTTCTTAAAATGGTATCAGATATGAGAAACTAAGAGAGTCTTCTAGGATCCTTGAAAATTTCTAGCAATCAAGGAGAAACTAGTTGCTCAATGACCTGGATCTCTATGGCCATATACACTGGGACTAAATGCCAGCCAGCCAGGTGGTGCAGTGGATACAGCACTGGGCCTGGAGTCAGAAAGACCTAACTTCAAACAACATTCAAATTTGATCTCAAACTCTAGCTGAGTGAACCTGGGCAAGTCATTTCACCTGTCTGCCTTCGTTTCCTCATCTGCACAATTGAAGATAATAATAACACTACTTCCAAGGGTTGCTGTGAGGATCAACTGAGATATTTGTTTAAAAAAAAAAAGTGCTCAGCACACTGTCTGGCATATAGTAGATAACATAATAAATGCTTGCTCCTAAATGCCTTTACAGCCATACTTAAGGATACTGTTATTCTGGGAATGAAGTTAGCACTTTCTCTCTAAGGCCTATAGATGCTGAAGCTTCTCTCACTCAGAACACACCAGAACTGATTATTCCAGTTGTTTTTTTCTAAACAACATAAAATACAAGTTTTGCAGCAATTAGGAGCCTCCTTTTGATCTCATCATCTTCCTGAGTCTGAGAAAACCCAGACAATTTAAATATTTCCTGCCAAAGCTTTTTCATCATTGACCTTGTGATTTCTTCAGCTTAAAAAAGGCTTTTAAAACAATCAGCTCCATATGCGCACCACACATATGATTTCATGCTTTATTGGACATGGATCAGCTCAGCTATAGGAAGCCACTACTAAAAAATGCAAAGTGGGTTTTTATTAGATTCAAGAATAGATGAACAATTCTGTAACATTAAATCTAGCTATTTATTTTTATGATCAATGTTCAAACATAAGTGCTTCTGAAATATAATATTTGATGGTTCATAAAATGAGGTATGTGGCTGACTATTTCTAATGCCAAATTGCACAATCTGCTGCTGAAAAATACACAATATAATCTGTGTTTTTCTGTCAATTTCCTTTTTTACATCTAGTATTTCTGTATATTTTTAGCATTCCATTTTAAAAAGAACTATTCTGAAAGAATTGGTATAATATAATTAACCAAAAATTATGTAATACATACACTTAAGTGGTTGTTACACTTATTGATTTAGCAGTGTCTAAGGCTTACTGTGCTTTTAAAAATCCATTAGACTATTCAGCATTATCCATTTTCAATAGCACCTTATGAGCACTGAGAACTGTCCATTTATTAATAAGACTTTGTTGCTGTTTTTAGAACACTCAAGTCTGAAGGGCAGCCAGCCTGAAATCCTTTAGTAAAACCACTATAAGTTTTAGGTTAGTAAGCTTGCTCTGGAGGAACCATTTGGGTAGATTTGTGCTTTATTAAGTGACTTGTCATAGTTTAACATATGAGCCTTCTATCAATATCTGGTCCTGGCCAAGAGGATAAAAGACTAACATCTTAGAAAATTAACAACACTTTTTCCCCAAGAAAAAAAAAGTTAAAAACCCTATGTGAGGGAAAGCTATGTGTGGGTAGAACTTTTGCTATCTCTAAACAAAAAGATCAGAAACTACATATAGGTGATAACACTAGGTCTTCTCTAATTAAAGGAGTGGCATCCTCAAAGCCACTTATCAAATATAACACACACATTGACTACACCAATCATGCTGGAACTTCTGGGAGAAGAGGGAAAAGGATGGAGGAAGGGTACAGTAAGTGAGGTTGACAAAAGGTCAGATATGATTCTGAATGAGATTCTAGCACTAAGAACACAAGGATATAAGAGTGGGTCAGGGCATCTTTTACATTTCTTGCTTTTTCCTTCTTGTGAAAAATGTAATAGAAAATACTTAAAATTTGCATGGGGAAATGAAGAGAAGTAGTGGGAGCAAATGCAGAGTTGGTCCTTGACATAGACCACATATAAGGACACATCTGCTTCTGCTAAAGTTCTGACCCAGTGTTTTACCTTGATGTGGAGTGACTTTGGGTTCTCAAGGTTACAAAAACTGAGTTCAAATTTCTGGGAGAGGGGTGGCTAGATGGTACAGTGAAGAGAGCACCAGCCCTGGAGTCAGGAGGACCTGAGTTCAAATCTAGCCCCAGACACTTAACACTTACTAGCCTTGTGACCTCGGGCAGGTTACTTAACCCCAATTTCCCTGCCTTCCCCTCTTCAAAAGAAAAAAGCAAAGAAACAAAACAACAACAAACTTCTGGTAGATACTACCAAACTGGAAAGGATTCGAGTATTCAGCTGGTATATCATCGTTTATCCCCCCTACCAGTTGTTATGCTTGGTTTCTACTTCATATACCTCCTGCTTTCCCCCAGAATAAGCTCATCACCAGAAATCCTGACCTTATGAAGATCAGTTCAACTTTGGTACTCAAACACTTCCTCAGTACCCTCAGTTGCCTCTCCTCTAGGGGTAGAAGGGGGAGGCAAAAAACTCCTTCCTAAGTAACCCTTTATGGAGCACTCAGAATTCCTAACTTCATTTCCCACTAGCTGCTCTGTTTGGGCTTAACTCCACAAGGGCAGGGGCTATCTTTCTTTTTCTCATTTATATACCCAGCACTTGGCACAGTGACTGGCACAAAGCAGACATTTAATAAATATGAACTGACTACTGACTAAGAGTCAACCTTGCTAAGTACAGAAAAGTTCATCTAGAGAAACTCATGTGGATCATTTTCTAAGATGTAGAGGGCTTGTGATCTACATCAACGGAGAAATACCCAGACTCCTGGAACATTAAAGAATAGTATAATCTGGCTCAGTCCAATATAGTCGGGAATACCTATGCTTAAATAGATCTGTGGTCTCAATGACAAAGGCAATGTGTGGAAACCACAGGAGTATACAAGGTGCTCATCCGTTATCCCTTGTTCTCCTGTGACAGTGTCACCTCTTTTCTAGTCACAAATTTCCCTAGTTAATCAACAAAGCATTTACTAATCACCTACTACGTACCAAGTACTGTGCTGATAGCTAAAGATATCTTCACTGGTAATATGTTGCAGCCTGCTCACACCCATCATGTGCCACTCCACTATTATGTGACTCACAATGAATTCTTTGGAGATTTTATCTGACCACTGGAAGAATGTTAATGTTAAAACAATGAAATCTTTGTTTCAAGAAGAAGCTTGGTACCTTCAAAGGTGCTCTGCAATTTCTCAAAATTTGCACTTATTCTCCTATTTAATCCTAGACCCAGTTCATTCTTTATTAATCAATCAACATTGATTAAGCACTTACTATGTGCCAGGCACTGTACCAACTGCTTCATCCACAGTACCTGCCCAAAATACATAACAATGGATCATCCACCAGTGTACTGTAGTCTGGACAAAAAGGCATTTTTCATCCACTTGGTCTGCGCGCTGTGGATAGTTAAATCAAACTCTTGAGAGATTATGGCTACCATTTAGAAGACTCTGCAATGTTCACCTGATGCAGTCAACATAAGGCCATCCACAAATAAGCACATCTGAAGGACCTCACCATCCACAGGGAATCTATCTCCCATTTAGATTCTCTACAAAATATCTTCTACAACAGTAGCAAACAGTTTTGAAGAGAAATTTGTCTGCTTGATATTACTAATCAGAGGTCTGTCAAACAAAATGATCTGTTATTACTTCTTTTTTTTTTTTGTATGACTTTAAAGATATGCATGGAGCCTTTAAGGTGGTATCTTAGTCTATCATAAAAAATGCTTTTTGTAGCCAACAAAAAATAAGTTCAATGGGATCTAATACTCCCAATTAAATGCAACTCACTAAGCATTTATTAACCTGAGACAGGTGGCAGAGTGAATAGTGTTTGATCTGGAGTTAGGAAGACCTGTATTTAAATGTTGACTCAGATACTTACTAGCTAAGTGACCCTAGGCTAAGTCACTTAATTCTGTGTGCCTCAATTTCATCATTTGTAAGATGAGGATAACAGTAGTATATATCTCACAAAATTGCTGTGAGAATTGAATGATATAGTATTTATAAAGTGCAAAGTGCCATATAAATGCTAGTTACCTATGTGCCAGGTACTGTGCAAAGGTAAAAACTAAATAATCAATTGTGGTCTCTTGTAAAATACAATTTGCAAAAGCCAGCGTGTTCAATTTCATCAAGAGTTGTGTGTAATTCATTTATTTATAGCTTTTCCAATTTATTTTTTTACTTTTAACTATTTGAATTATTGGTATTTTATACTTTTGTAAACATTTATTGGTTTCATTTGTTATCAACTTCAATGGCACAGTAAAATCCTAATATTTGTAAAATTTTTAAAAAGAGTTGTGTGTAGATTACTCTCATAAAAAAAAAAAATTTTGGGGGGGGGGGTTGGAGCCAAGATGGTGAAGTGAAAGCAAGAACTTCTCTGAACTCCTCCATGAATTCCAACAGTAACCTCTAAAAAGTGAAATCTGAATGGATTTTAGAGTGACAGAATCCATTGAGAGACAGAGTGTGGCAGATTCCCAGTCCCGGAAAGTGCACAGTAGGACTGGGCAGGGGGAACAAGGAGCATGTGTGGGCTGCACCAGCACAGACCTGAGACCAGACCACAGGGGAGCAAAAGTGAGTCCCTTTTATGCAGACCTCTCACCACAGGACAGAGGATCTGACAGAGCTGGGTAAGAGAAATCGCAGGGCCCACAGCAGAGACAGCAGCTTCTGCTAGGGTTATTAGCTCACAGCCTAGATGTTTAAAAATCACCTACCTAGAGGTGGCTAGGTGGCGCAGTGAATAGAGCGCTGGCCCTGGAGTCAGAAGGACCTGAGTTCGGATCCAGCCTCAGACACTTAACACACACAAACAAAAACCTAGCCGTGTAACCTTGGGCAAGTCACTTAATCCCAATTGCCCTCCAAAAAGCAAAAAAAAAAAAAAAAAAAAAAAATCACCTACCTAAACTTTCAGGAACCAAGATGGTGGAGTAAATCCTAGCTGCTCTAATCCCCCTCCCTGACCCTGAAAACCCAGAGATTATTGCCCCAGTGTAAAATCCTGAAATAGTGGAAGCAGCAGCAGGCTTGGGAATCCTAGAGGAAAGGTGTGACTAAAACTCTGACAAGACTGAAGTGAAGGGTGGGAGGCATCCCAACAAGACCCATCTCAGCTACCAGCGGGTGGAGCCAGAAAGCTCTAACACCAGAAGCCCAGGTGTGCATTAGCACAATCAAGGAAATCTATAGACACCAGCGCAGCAGGCTACCATTTGCTGAGCCTGCCCAAGCTCTAGAAAAGGCACAAAGAGGCAGAAACCTAGAGTGGCCAGACCACCCCTCCCCCACACCTTACTCTGTGAGCCTCAGGGTAACCTAGGGGAAATATTGAGAGTCCTGGCCTTGGGCTCAGTCTAGACACCCAGAGGCTACAGTATACAACAAAGTCAACAACCAGGCACCTAGCTCCCAGTTTGAGAGGCACAGGTCAGAGCCCTCTGTGCCCTAGAAGCAAAAATCCACTTTAAAAGCCAGGAAATAAGCAATCACAATGGGCTAGAAGCAACCAAAGACAATAAAATCCTATTATTGTGAACAAGAAGTATCACTTTCAGGAGATAACAGACTCTATATCTACACCTGAGACCACAGAAGGAAATATGAACTGGTCTCAAGCCCAAAAAGCATTCTAGGAAAAGTTCAAGAATGATTTTAAAAGCCAAATTAGAGAGGTAGAAGATAAATTGACCAATTCTTTTAAAATTACATTGGCCAAAATGGGGGAAAAAAATCTCACTGAAGAAAACAAATCCTTAAAAAGTAAAATTTGTGAACTAGGGTGTTCAAAATCTAACTAGAAAAAATACCTCTCTAAAAATGAAATCTGAACATACAGAAAAGGAGCTTCAAAAGCTGAGGAAAATAATTCACTAAAAATTAGAATCAGTCAAGTCAAAGCTAATGACTCTAGGACACATCAAGAATCAGTCAAACAAAACATAAAAACTGATAAATTAGAAGAAAATGTAAAATATCTCATTAGAAAAAACAACTGACCAGGAGAACAGATCCAGGAAAGATAATCTAAGAATTATTGGTCTATTGGAAAGTCATGATGAAAAAAGTAGTCTGGACAATATCCTCCAAGAAATTATCAAAGAAAACCATCCTGAGGTCCTAGAATCAGAAGGTAAAATAGTTATTGAAAGAATTCACTAGACTCCTCCTGAAAGAGATCACAAATTGAAAACTCTAAGAAATATAGTAGCCAAATTCCAGAATTATCAGGTCAAGGAGAAAATACTGCAAGCAGCCAGAAAGAAACAATTCAAATATCGTGGAACTACACTCAGGATCACACAGGACCTAGCAGCTTCTACATTAAGAGATCGGAGGGATTGGAATATGATATTTTGTAAGGCAAAGGAGCTTGGACTGCAAACAAGGGTTAACTATCCAGCAAAACTGAGCATAATCTTTCAGGCAAGGAAATGGTCATTCAATGAAATAAGGAGCTTCCAGACCTTCCTTATGAAAAAGCCAGAGCTCAGTGGAAAATCTGATCTCCAAATACAAGATTCAAGAGAGACATAAAAAAGTAAACAAGGAAAACACACGCATGCACTCGAACACATGCACACACCCACACAACTTGTGATTCAGTAAGAGCAAATTGTTTATGTCCCTATATGGGAAGCTGAAACCTGTCAATATTGAGATTTATATAATTATTGTGGCATTTAAAAGGGATATATGTAGAGAGAGGGTGTGGGCATAAATTAACTAATCTGATGATAAAAAAAAAAACTTAAGGGGTGCAAAGGGATTATGATGGGAGAAAAGGATAAATTATGCTACACAAAGAGGCATAAAAATATACTATAGTCGAGGGAAAGAAGGGGGAAGATGAATGTTATATGATCTTTATTCTCATTGGTTTTGGTTCAAAGAGGGATTAACATAATAAGTTAAGTTTATGATTCTAAACGTAAAAAGACACAAAAACTCATTATAGTAGAGGGAAAGGAGGGAAGGAGAGGAGCACTATATGAAATTTACTCTCATCAGGTTGGGTTCAAGAAGGGAATAACATACTTTGTTAAGTATAAAAATCTATTGTGCCCCACAGGCAGTAGGAGGGTTAAAGGGGAAAAAAGCAGGGGGTGGTCAGAAGGGAGGGAAGTAGTAGTAAGGGGGAAGGATAGGTAAAGGGAGGGAGGTGCATAGGGAAGGAATACTGAGGGAGGCCCTGGTCAAAAGGAAAACTATTAAGGAGGGGAGGGGAAGGGAGAAGGGAAAAAATAAAAGCATAAATGGGGAGGGAATAGGATGGAGGGAAAGACACAGATAGTAATCATAACTGTGAATGTGAATGGGATGAACTCTCCAATAAAATGGAGGCAAATAGCAGAATGGATTAAAAACCATAATCCTACAATATGCTATCTACAAGAAACACATCTGAAACAGGGGGATATGCCCAGGGTAAAGGTAAAAGGCTAGAGTAGAATATATTATGCTTTGGCTAAAGTAAAAAAAGGAGGGATAGCAATCCTTATTTCAGATAAAGCAAAACCAAAAATGGATCTAATTAAAAGAGATAAGGAAGGAAACTATATCCTGCTAAAAGGCACCATCAAGAATGAAGCAATATAATTACTTAACACATATGACACCAAGCAGTATAGCATCCACATTCCTAGAAGACAAGTTAAGGGAATTAGAGGAATAAATAGATAGCAAACCCAGGACCTATATCAACACAATGATGAAACACTTTTCACACAGAAAAGGAAGATCTAACTAATTGGAAAAACATTAGTTGCTCATGGCTGGGTCGAGCTACTAAAATAAAAATGACAATTTTACCTAAATTAAATCACATATTTAGTGCCATACCAATCAATCTACCAAAAAATTATTTTACAGAGCTATAAAAAAATAGTAAGAAAATTCATTTGGAAGAACAAAAGGTCCAGAATATCAAGGGAATTAATGAAAAGAAATGCTAGGGAAGGTGGCCTAGCCATACCAGATTTTAATCTATATTATAAAGCAGCAGCTATCAAAACCAAAACCACTTGGTACTGGCTGAGGAATAGAGTTGTAGATCAATGGAACAGATTGGGTATGTGAGACTCAGCAGCCAATGACTATAGTAATCTACTATTTGATAAACCCAAAGACCCTAGTTTTGAGGATTAGAATGTACTATTTGACAAAAACTGGGAAACTGGAACATAGTATGGCAGAAACTGGGCATAGACCAATATCTAACACTGTACACCAAAGTCAAGTCTAAATGGGTGCATGATCTAGGTATCAAGGCTGATACTGTAAGCAATCTGGAAGAGCAAGGGATAGTTGACCTGTCAGATCTATGGAGAGGGGAAGACCTCATGATGAAACAAGAGTTAGAGAACATTACAAAATGCAAAATGGATAATTTTGATTACATTAAATTGAAAAACTTCTGTACAAATAAAGCCAATGTTACCAAGATTAAGAGGGAAGTGGAAAATTGGGAAAGAATTTTTACAACCAGTGTCTCTGATAAAGGTCTCATTTCTAAAATATACAAAGAATCGAGTCAAATCTGTAAAAATACAAGCCATTTCCCAATTGATAAATAGTCAAAGGATATGAACAGGTAGTTCTCAGAGGATGAAATTAAAGATATCTATAAGCATATGAAAAAATGTTCTAAATCACTATTGATTAGAGAAATGCAAATCAAAACAGCTCTGAGGTACCACATCTCACCGGCCAGATTGGCTAAGATGACAAAACAGGAAAATGATAAATGCTGGAGAGGATGTGGAAAAATTGGAACACTAATGCATTGTTGGTGGAGTTGTGAACTGATCCAGTCATTCTGGAGAGCAATCTGGAACTATGCCCAAAGGGCTATAAATAAGTGCATAGCCTTTGACCCAGCCATACCACTTCTAGGGTTATATCCCAAAGAGATCAGAGAAGTGGGAGGAGGACCCATATGTACAAAAATATTTATAGAGGCTCTTTTTGTGGTGGCAAAGAATTGGAAATCAAGGCGATGCCCATCAACTGCGGAATGGCTGAACAAGTTGTGGTATGTGAACGTAATGGAATACTATGGGCTCTAAGAAATGAGGGGCAGACGGACCTCATATTTACCTGGAGAGACTTCTACAAACTGATGCTGAGTGAGAAGAGCAGAACCAGGAGAAATCTGTATATAATTACAAACACAATGTATGTGTGATAACTAACTCTGATAGACTGGGCTCCTCTCAGCAACACAAGGTTATAAGATAACTCCAAAAGTCTCATGATGGAAAGAGATATCCACATCTAGAGAAAGAGCTACAGAGTCTGAATGCAGATTGAAGCAAACTACTTGGACACACTCTCTCTCTTTTTGTGTTTTGTTTCCTCTTTCTCGTTGTTCACTCCATTGGTTATAATTCTTCTTTATAACCTGACAGGTTTAATGTGAAGGTATTTGTAGATCTTGTATTTGATTGCATGCTGCCATGGGGGGTGGGGGAGAAAAATTTGAAACTCAAGGGATTGTGGAACTGAATGTTGTAAACTAAGAGTAAATAAATTAATTAAAAGAAAAAATAAATATTCAAATCAACTACAAAGGACCTGTGAAGGAAGATACTATCCACTTCCAGAGACAGAACAGATAAATAGAAGTAGACATAGTATGGTTTTGCACACATTTATATATATGAGGGATTGGGAGCGAGGAAGGGAGCCATTTCAGAACTTAAAATGTAACCAAAAAAATGTTAAATTAAAAATAAATCTTGAAGCAAACTTAAAAGAAGTAGAAAGGCAGTCATAAATGGCAGTAGTTATTAATGTTTTCTCAGCTTTCTTCATTATTTTTCTTTTTTGGCTAAGAATAAGGTTTATGATTTTTTTTGCTAAGGGTTTGGTGTCCTTTCCTAAATCAACACACTCAAAATTCTGTGACCTTTAGTACAGAGGTCACTCTGGTCTAGTCCAAGTACTTTTCCCATATCTATTTGCTTTAGTACTATTTCTACTTTTTTATGCAGCACTCTGGGGATGGGGTTATTGAGATAAATATGTGGCTCCATTGTAAGTGATGGAGAAAATAGCTTGGTATAGAATTTCAACAAAACTTTTTCATTTTTCTTTGGGTCTTTGTCTTCCAGTTTCATTTTCAAATACCCTATAGGCTACCTGGTTGGCTTATGTCTTCTCAGTCAAACTTTCACTATACTTGTTACAGGTAAGTGAGCACAGATCCTAAATAAAAAGCAATTAGAATTGTTTATCTTCATAAACAAATTCCATCTAATCGGCAGCAGTCAAGTCAATAAATGGTGACATACATGAAATATCCCTTAAGACCCCCCTTCTCAAGCTCTCCTCCCATTTCTCTCTCTACTCCTCTAAGGTAAATAACTACATGTGAGGGACACTGTAGCAGGAGACTCGCTCAGTGATGGACTGAGACTGGAAGGCTTTGGGGTCTCTCCTGAGACTACAAAATGTGACACATTATAAGAACATGAGAAAACCTCAGGCAGCAACGAAGAGGGAAAGCACCGTAAGGAGCACTCTCTTGTAGAACGCTGCTGTCTGCCGCTGTACTACTGGCATTTGTCTTTCTCAAGAAACATTGGGTTATGTTCCTAGGACAAACCACTGCATATATTTGGAACCAACAATGAACAATAAAGGCTTTGGCTCATCAAAAGAGGGCTGTTTCAAACCTGGGATCATTCAAGCTTCAAATGGATGAATTACATTATGACACTATCCAGTCTGTATGGTACATTAACTGATTCAATTCATTATGTGAATCTGTCAGTATAATCTAAATTTATTCCAAGGCTTATTTAAAAACTGATTCCCTGAACAGACTTGAAATCCTAAAATAAAACCTTTAAATAAATGGCAGGGAAGCCTGAATCCCATTCAAATGGCTGATCAGATTTTAACCTTGTCTAGATTTTTCTCTGTTTCTTACATTGTGAATCACAGAAGCTCTGAACTGAATATAACAGACAACAAAAGTCAGCAAGACTTCAATTTAAACCAAACTGTGTTTGGGGTAATGAGAGAAAAATTAATATTATTATTGGCATTAACAACAATAGATCTCTTTTGTTTAGAGTTTTAACGAAACACTTTCCAACTTTAAAAGTGGGTTTAAACTCAGAAGTAGAAATGAGGCCAAGTTACAGGTCTCTTAGATGTCTTAAATAAATTAGACCCTGACTCTATACTACTTTACAGAATCTTTAAAATTATTTCAGTCCAAACTATAAATGGCTTAAATTTCTTTCCTTCAATACCTTTTTTTTTTTTTAAGCAGCTTCCGCCATTTATTAACACCATGTTGATTTAATACAGCCGCTGGGGCTTGCCCATGGTGCTCTTGATATACAATGCCCTCACATTTTGCCAGTTTTTCTTCAGCAGAGAAACCAGGAAATTGACAGCCAAATGGATGTTGTAGATAAGCTCATCGTCTGTCATCTTCACATGGCCAACAGCCACTGCCAGACATAGCACCTTCTTCATCTGGAATTTGATAGTAGATTTAACCTCATCAACCTTTGCCACCATATTCTCATTGTGGGTGAGCAGAGATGGAAACTTGCCGGCTTTGTTCAGACCAGGGCCCAGGATTCGAGGAATTTGCTTGATCAAGGACTCAGAGGCCAAAAAGGCATCATACTTTTTAGCCAGTTTCTTGACCAATTTCTTGTTCTTATTCAACTTCTTCAGGGCCTCGATGTCCATATGGGGGATTTCTACAGCCTTGGCTTCATCACAATGCTGTTGGTCTCCCAGTACACACACAGAAAATTTAGGTCGGGGTGTGGATTTGAGCCTGACGGTGCCAGAGAAACGTTTGTCCTTTTGGGGGTCATAGTTCTTCAGGCTGATCTGCAGTTCCACAGTTTCCAAAAACTTTCTCCGTTTGCGCTGGGTCCCGTGCAGCACCTCCCGCACGGCTTCACAGAGCGTGTCCCGAGAGACTTTGCTGCTCATGGCTACTCCCTGGTCACAAGCCCGGAAAAGCCCTTCAATACCTTTTAAGGAAGAACTTTAACCTAGCTGCTAATAATATGATAATTTCTATGCTTTCATAAGTCTTGGTTCTGAATATTGTGTCAAAATTTGGGAAAGAACCCTGCCTTGTAAATAAATTTTAAAAATATATTTCAGTGTGTAAAACTTTGTTCTCGGGGCGGAGCCAAAATGGTGGAATAGAAACAGCTCATCCAAACCACTCTGCCCCCAGATTCCCCCCAAACTATGTAAAAGGGGACTCTGAACAACTTCTAGGGCCCCAGCACCCACAGAACGACACAGAGAAGCTAACCTCCCGCTGAGGACAGCCCAGTAGCCCTGCAGGAAGGACCAGCGCAGTGGTCTGGGAGCCGGCAGCGCGCGGGGAGCCGAGCCGGAGCCCAGGTCCGTGTGAGCCAAGGTTTTAGGCCCAGGGCAGCCGGGCCAGCAGCTGGCTGCAGGAACCCCAGAACACCAGGAGCTGTGGCGACTCCAGAATGATCAACATAGACATGCCTAGGACAAAGTAAGAGGTTAGTGTCCTATGGACTTTGGGACCAGTATTTGGGGAATGCGTCAGCTCCCTCCCCTGGGGGCTAGAAGCTGCTGAGGAGACACTCCATTTTGTAGTTTTCAGAGGCAGCTCCAGCTCCTGGCATGCAGAACCGTAGGGAGATCCAGCGATCAGTCTTGGGGGGTAATCGCTCTTGCTTTAACCTCCCTGGATCTGGATTGTGATCTAGGGTGGAAGTCGTGGGTGGGTTTACAGCTTGCCAGAAACGGAAGTTGCCCCCCACATGTTCGGGACGAAAATTCCTCTATATGGCCTTAAAGCCATAGTGTAGCAACAAGCCCAAAAGTCAAGTAATTAAGTGGCAACATGCCAAGGCAAAGGAAACAGAAAAATGCAACCCTAGACTCCTATTTTGGGGGCATAGAGCAGGAAAAGGACTGTGAGGTCAGAAGTCCTGCTCCAAAAGCCCCAGGGGAAAACATGAGTGAGTTGCAGACCATAGAGGACCTTAAGAAGGACTTCAAAAATCAAATAAGAGAAGTGGAGGAAAAATTGGAAAGAGAAATGAGAAGGATGCAGGGAAAGTATGAAATGAGGGTCAACAGCCTGACTGAGAAAAACAACACCTTAAAAAATAGACTAACTCAAATGGCAAAGGAGGCCCAAAAGGGCAATGAGGAGAAGAATGCCTTAAAAAGTCGAATTTGCCAGATGGAAAAAGAATCCCCAAAGTTCACTGAGGAGATTCATTCCTTCAGAGTTAGACTGGAGCAAATGGAAGCTAATGACTTTATGAGAAATCAAGATGCTGTTAAGCAGATCCAAACAAATGAAAGATTAGAAGGCAATGTGAAATATCTCATGGAAAAACCACTGACCTGGAAAATAGATCCAGGAGAGACAATTTAAAAATTATTGGACTACCTGAAAGCCATGATCAAGGAAAGAACCTAGAAATCACCCTTCAAGAAATTCTCAAGGAAAACTGCCCTGATGTTTTAGATCCAGAGGGCAAAATAGAGGTTGAAAGAATCCACCGATCACCTCCTGAAAAGATCCCAAAAAGAAAACTCCCAGAAATATTATAGCCAGGTTCCAGAATCCCCAGATCAAGGAGAAAATACTCCAAGCAGCCAGGAAGAAACAATTTCAATATTGTAGAAACACAATCAGAATAGTCCAGGACCTGGCAGCTTCTACACTGAGGGATTGAAGGGCATGGAATATGATATTCCAGAGGGCAAAAGAACTGGGAATGAACCCAAGGGCCACCTACCCAGCAAAACTGAGTATTTTGTTTCAGGGGAAAATATGGTCATTCAGTGGAATAGAGGACTTTCAAGCATTCTTGAGGAAAAAACCAGAATTGAACAGAAAATTTGACATCCAGACACAAGAAGGAAGAGATGCCTAAGAAGGTAATCAGGGAAAAGAAATCAAAAGGAACTTATCAAAGTTAACCTATTCACATTCCTACATGGAAAAACAATACTTGTGACTGATGATATCTTTCTCACTATGAAAATAATGGAAGAAGGGTGTGTGGTCACATGAATACATATGTGAATGTGTGTGTATATGGTTACAGTTATATATGGATAGAGGGCATAGGTTGAATTTGTTGGGAAGGGAGAACACTCAAGGGATGAAATTATGAGGTGAGAGAGGAAAGTGGCAAGAGGAGATGGGGAGAGACAGGGTAGGGTAAACTATCTCATGTAGAAGAAGCAAGGGGAAGTGATTGCAAGTGAGCGGAAGAACAGGAAGGCAAAAAGGCAAAACCACATTCTCATTGAATTTGGTTCAGGGAGAGAATGACATACATACTAAATAGGATATCTCAACCTGCAGCAGAATAGGGGGAAGGGGGATGAGAGGAGGGATGATGGATGGGAGGGCATCCTTGGGGGGAGGGGAGGTTGGAAGTACCCACTATAGAAGAGGAACAGGATCATGTAGGGAATGGACCAGGTGGGGGGTGGGATGAGTGGGAGGGAATTATAAGCAACCTTGTACAATATGAGCTCCTATGATAATGTTTTGCATAGCTAGACATGTACAACATATACTGAATTACTTATCTCCCCAGAGGGAATGGGTGACAAGGGAGGAAGGAAATGGATCTGAAATTCGAGGTCTTAACATTAAATGTGTCAAATATATATAAATACTATTATTAATACTCTTTTGCTTATAATTGGGAGATAAGATGTGCAGGCATTGGGACACAAAGATTCACCTTCCTCTAATGGAAAAGTCGAAGGGGGTATGGGAGGAGGTATGGGAGAGAGCAGATTGGAGGAAGTGATATCTTGTGGGACTGCTATTCTGGGAGGTTGGGTAGGGGAATAACAGGGGGAAAATGATTGTAACTCAAAATCTGGCAGAAATGAATGATGTAAAACAGAAGTTAATAAAGCATTTGTTTAAAAAAAAAAACTTTTTTCTCAAGGGTTCCCAAACTAAGATCCATGAACTTTTTTCCATTTTCCATTTTAATTTTCAATAACCGGTTTCCTTAAGTAATCTCATACATTTTATTTTATTCATTGAGAGGCATCACTCTGAGAATGGACCCATAGGCTTCACTGCCCAAGGGATCTAAGACACAGATAAGGTGAAGAAGCCCTCCTGGGGCTCACATCATTCTTGGTTGTCAGTCATCTCTCAGCAGAGAAGGAAGATCAAAGTATCTTGGGGGGGGGGGTAGCAGGGAGGGGCGGGATCTGGATAACTCTGAAAAGTACCTTCTTAGGGTAAGACTGGTTCAAGGGCAATCATCTAACAGGGGACTTAGATAAGAAGAATATAGGATGGGAGGCGGAGAACAGAAAGAGACCTCAGAAGACACCAAATGTTAGAGCACTAGACAGTTCAGACAACTTCCCTCACATCAGTTAGGTGGCTGATGCAAGGGTTATCCCTATTTTACAGAGGGAAAAAACCTAAGCTCAGAAAGGCTGCCTGCCTTGTCTAGGGTTAGCCAGGGTCAGATATAGGACCTGAGTTCAGGTCTGCCTGCTCCAAGACCTCTGCTCAGCACCACACCACACTACTTCTCAGTTTCAGGAGAATTCCCATATGAAAGGAGAACAGACATTTGTGTCCTGAGAGCATTTCCTTCCCTTCTGTAAGTTTCCTAGCTGCTAGACTGCCAGTATTCTTGCCTATCTGGGGGTTGCAGGAAGGATGTGCCAGGACAGGGAGCTGGGGCCATCTGTATTCACCACAGAGCTATCAGATATAAGGGAGGCCTTCAGGCTTGCCTCTCTACCAATGACCACAATCACTCTGAACTGAGGGGCTCCCTGACCCTAGGGCAACTATGACAGCAGAAAGCCTAGGACTCCTGACACACACAATCAAGGTGGGTTTCAGGCTAATAAGAAGGGAGTATGGGTTGGCCAACTTAGAGAGAAAGAAAGTCCATTCTTACCTGATGATGTTCCAGTGGAGAAACTAGAAAGAGTTAATATTGAAACATGTAAACATGCAATGACATCAGCACTTCCTAGTTTTCTCTGCAAAATACCTTTTCACCAGTGTTCAGTCACTGATTCCCCACGATTGTGTTACACTGGATAAGCTTATTTTGCCCATTCACTTGTCAACTTAGGTTAAAAAGATGGCCCAGGGGCGGCTAGGTGGCGCAGTGAGTAAGAGCGCTGGCCTCGGAGTTGGGATGACCCGAGATCGAATCCGGCCTCAGAAAATGAGCACCCACACACAAATAATGACTAGCCGTGTAACCTTGAGCAAGTTACTTAACCCCAATTGCTTAAAAAAAAAAAAGATGGCCCAGATGACTACTTTCAGTTTTATGATTCTAAATATATTCTTGCTTCACTGTCTCCATAGCCCGAATTAACTTACTGACCTATGTCCTCCCTCCCATCAAACCAGAACAGGGCATGATCATCCCCAGCACCAAGATATTCCTCTTACTGTTTCACTCTCTTTGAGCCACCCCTCCTATTCTGCCCAGAATGCTGCTGTCTACACAAATCTTACTCCTCCTTCAATTCCAGATCAAACCACCTCCTTCAGAAGACCTTGGTCAAACATACTAACCAACATGGATCTCCCTTTTCTCTCAATTCCTATATCACTTATTGTCTGTATCACTTTATGGCAATTAATCATAAGGCCATGGGGTGGCTAGGTGGCGCAGTGAGTAGAGCACCAGCCCTGGAGTCAGAAGGACCTGAGTTCGGATCCAGCCTCAGACACTTAAAGCACACACAAATAAAAACCTAGCCGTGTGGCCTTGGGCAAGTTACTTAACCCCAACTGCCCTCCAAAAACAAACGAAAAAATCATAAGGCCATGCATTAAGTTAACTTCTTCTGTTGTCTGTATTTTGTCTCCTGAACTAGATTATAAGTGCCCAGATGGCGAGAACCATGTCTTACATTTCTTTTTAAAGTCACCTCGTTCACTACCCTAACTAGCATAGTGCTATGCATGTAATAGGCATTCAATAAATACTTGCTGAATTAGTGAATTAAGGAAATACAAAAATAATGCTTAAATTTTTCTTTTTAATGATAGTAACTAGTATTTAAACAGTGCTTTAAGGTTTGCAAAGTGTTTACATTCATGATCTCATTTGATCTTCCAACAACCCTGGAAAGTAGGTGCTATTATTATGTCCATTTTACAAATGAGCAAACTGAGGCAGAAGAAGTGAAGTGACTTACCCAGGTCACAAAGTGAGGCAATGTCCTAGGTTAGATTTGAACAAGGGTCTTCCTGACTAGCAATCTACCAACAGCACCCCTTCTTTCAATCCAGGGATCTCTTAATTTGCATAGCTATCCCAACCCATTGCAAAGTTTTTAAACACAGCATATTCTGTCCAACTTCCCACAACAGAACTGGTGAGTTTGAAGAAGGCACTCTAGCCAAAGAAAGGGCCAACAAGGGCTGAAATCAGCTCGAATGTCCCTAGTCCACCATAGAAACAATTCCTGGAGAGAGATTTTTAGCACAGCTGAGGTAGCAATATGGCTCTTTTTCAGGTCTTAAAAGAATTATCCTATGAGAGGAATAACAAGATTACTTAGTGATCATATTGTGACAAATTTATCTTGTAAAGAGATTTTAAAAATACATTTAAACCTCCTGTGCCTAAGAAAATGTAACATGATAACCAAAAAGTAGAGGAGCAGTGTGGCACCATAATGATAAAACTAAAGGAAGTTTAACTCCCCACACCCTTACCAGGATTCTGACAAAATGCTATCAAGCAGCAAATGAAAACTTTCTGTCGTATTTCAGTGGATTCATGATCTGATAGGATTCCACTGAATTGATCCTGAGCATCTGCCCTGTGTCCTACCCCGTGGTTGGCATTACCTACACCAGCTGTTCTGGTTTACAGAGTGGGAAACCATGGCCTAGAAGTGAAGTAACTTGCCCAAGATCACAAGGCCAAAGATTCAAATTCATGGTTTATGGATTTGAATCCAGACTCCTACTCTATCAAATATCTAGGAAACAACCTAAAGAAAGGGACCCCATACCCCAGGGCCTTGAGATGGACCCCCAGAGGGAGGGAAGAGGAACCTCTATGTAGGTGGAAGCCTTCCTTCCTCCCAGCATGCCTCTCTTCCCTCCCTGCTGAGACAGCTCATTACAGCTCCGGGACAGAAAAGGTGGCTCCTTCCAGGCTCTTGTTAGCACTCTCTCCACCATTGCAGACTCCAATTCCATACCTTCTAGCCTGTGGGAATCTTATATAAATCCTCATTGGAAGCTCTACTTGACATCCTGGAGACTTTCCTTCCTTTGTAGCAGGTGGGCTGTCCATCTGCTCTGCCCTACTCTCACTATCTAAGAAGCCTCTTTTTCCAAATATACATGATCTTGATGATATGTTTTAGGACATTTCTTGGGGTCGAGTCATTTTTTACAATAAACTAGATGTTACCAAATTAAAGCACAGTGATTGACACATAAGGTGACACATTTTAACAAAAATGAATTAATTTTGTATTGTCAAATTATATCATAATATGAGATCTAGAAGTAGAATCTACAACAACGGAAGCAATAAATTCAGAGTTAAATTTTTCTAAACTCAACAAAAGCAATGTGGCTCAGAATCACAGTTAGTAAGTGGCAGAGAGAGGACCAAATCCAGTGGCCTTTCCAGCAGACTAAAGATGCTTTGGTGTTTCTAGTCACCACCAACTAAGTGGAGGAAAATTTGAGGGGGACTTAAGCAAGAAAGTAAACAACTCCCAAGATGAAAATCTCTGGACTGACTTTAGCTCATGAAATACAACCTGGGAGGAGTGAGTTGATGTTAGTTGACTATAACAATAGCTAACATTTAATGACTGCTTTATCAAGTTTGTAAACACTATCAAGTGAGGTTAAGTACTAGAGGTACCATTTTATGGATGGAGAAACTGAGACTCAGCAATGTTAAAGGATTTGGCCTAGGTCAAAGAGGATGTAAGTGTCAAAGATGGGATTTTACCCCAAGCCTTCTGACTCCTAAAGTCCAGACCTCTTCCCACTATACTACATAGCCAGCCTCTCTAGTCCAATGTAAGCCAGAAAAGAAGAGCTTTGCTTAAAAAGCTAATGCAATCTTAGTATTAATAGGATAGCTGCTTTATAAACATTATATTGGGAGTACATTTGCCAGTTCAAGGCAATGTAATTTAAAGGGGGCATTGGCAAACCAAAGCATGTCCACCAGGACAATGGATGATATGGCAGGTCTAGAAAACCAGAAATGTGATAAACAAGTGGAAGGACAAGGAATGTTTAGCTCAGAGAAGACTCGGGGGAGAATAAAAGATGACCTCAACTATTTAAAAGGTTGTCATGTAGAAGAAAAAGTGGACATTCTTGATCCAAGCAGCAGAACTCAAATCAAATGGGAAAGTGTATAGAAGATAGGTAGATTTTGGAACAAAGGAAAACTTTTTAACAATTAGAAACAGGCAACAATGCGACCATGAGTATTTCATGAACTAGAATCATCAAATTTTAGGGAGTATGAGAGAAACCTTAACGATTATTATCTAGTCTGGGGGATTCTTAACTTGGGGTCCATAAACTTTCTTCTTTAAACTATTTTGATAACTATATTTCAATATAATTGATATTCTTTGTGATTTGACATATTTTGTTTTATGTATTTTTTTTTAAAGCAATTGGGGTTAAGTAACTTGCTCAAGGTTACACGGCTAGTCATTATTTATGCGTGGGTGCTCATTTTCTGAGGCCGGATCTGATCTCGGGTCATCCCAACTCCGAGGCCGGCGCTCTTACTCACTGCGCCACCTAGCCGCCCCTTTAGGGCAATTGGGGTTAAGTAACTTGCCCAAGGTTACACGGCTAGGTTTTTTTTGTTTGTTTGTTTGTTTGTGTGGATTAAGTGTCGGAGGCCGGCTCCGAACTCAGGTTCTTCTGATTCCAGGGCCGGCGCTCTATTCACTGCGCCACCTAGTCGCCCCTGTTTTATGTATTTTTTAAAATTATTCTGACAAAGGGGTCTATAGGCTTCACCAGACTGACAAAGGGATCCAGGGCACAAAAAAGATCAAAAAACCCTGCTCTAGTCTAACCAACTAAGAACACTGGGGCTCAGAGAATTCAATGATAACATTATATTTAAAACTAGAACAGAAAATAAAGGGTCGAGTGGTCCAGCTCCCCAATTTACAGACGAAGAAATGGAGAGTCAGAGATTTTCAATGATTTGCCCAAATCACCCAGCTAACAAGTGGTAGTGCTGGGTTCTGAGCCTAGGTCCTCTGATTCCAAATACAATAGGTAGTCATAGGACTACCTATTCCAAAGCCCTCAAGTTATGAATGATCAAGATCAAGAGAGGTCAAGTGATTTGACTAAGGTCTCACTATTAGTGGAAAAGTCCTAACTAGAATTGACTCCCAGTGTCCTGACTCCCCATTAAACTAAACAGTCCTATTGCCTAGTTCCTGGTCCTTAAAATATCATTTTGTATATGGTTTCAGAATGACAGGAATAGGAAAACAATCGTGAAGTTCAGATACGCAATATCTTAACATTTTACACTATTAGTATATATTTTTTTACCTAACTCTTCAGCTAACTGTGCAGTCACAAAAAATGAGAATGGAGGTAAGCTATATGACATGGTCATAGACATAGTGAATACAATGGGTCTGGCTTCATTAAATTTCTCTGTGAATCATCTAGTCTAGATGGCATAGACAGTACATGGACCCAGAAGTAGGATGTACGCCAAAAAGAACAAATGAATTATAAACCTATAATGCCTCATTTGAGAATTTCTCCAGCATGGCCAGAATTTTTTGTTCCATGAAATCACCTAGAAGTCAGATTGCCATTATTTAATTTAATTATTTAAAGTGATGGACAGTTACAATGTTGGGATCACTAAAAACATCGTTGTCACTGATTTCTTGCCTTGTATGAATATGGCCAAATTCAATTCAATTCAACAAACACTAAGCATCTGCTCTGTGCAAAGCACTGGAGATGCCAAACAAAAATCAAATGGCCTCCGTCCTCATTTCCTTCTACCAGGAGAACAGACCATGGATACAGCCAAGTCCATACAAAGTAACGGAGAGTAATTTCAAGAAGAGAGCTCTAACCCTCAGGAGAAAAAAGAAAGAGCCAGTAGAGGAGATGGCCCCCAGCTTGGCTTGGCTTTAAGCAGCGAAGGGAAAGAAGGGATGGTTTCTAAGTGTGAAGGCCAACTTGTCCAAAGGCACAGAAGGGGGAGATGGAATATCATATATAGAGACCAGGTGGAAGATGAGTTTGACTGGAACAGAGAATATGCCAAAAGGTAAATTATACCAAAGTATAGAAGGCCAGACTGAGGATTTTGTATTTTATCTAGGGGAAACAGGGGGCCCCTGAAAATCAGGAGAGGAGAGGAATACAGAAGCACAGGAAAACTTCCATGTACTGATGCAAAGTGAAAAAAGCAGAAGGAAGATAACTCTCTTCCACTAAGCAGCCTCCCAGCTGCTCCTTGCACAAGACACTCCATCTTTCTACTCTGGGCATTTTCACTGACTGCCCCTCATGTCTGGGATACTCTCCTTCTTCATCTCTGCCTCCTGACTTGCTTCAAGTCTCACTAAATCCCACTTCCCCCTCAGATTACCTGCAATTTATCCTTCATCTATCTTGTTTTACATAGTTGTTTACCTGTTGTTTCCCCTATCACACTTAGAGCTTTTTGAGAGCAGGATTGTATTTTGCCTTTCTTTTCCCTAGCACTTAGCACAGTGGCTGGAATATAGCTGGAATACAGCAGGTGCTTAATAAATGCTTGCTGACAATGTAAAATTAGAATGACCCATATTGGCCCCAAAGATCTAAGAAACCTTCTCCTTTATAGAAGTGGGGGATGTTGGACACGAAAACTGAAAAGAGAAATTCAGAACCTCTGCAGAAAGCCTGACAGAAAATCACTCCGAGGAAATTAAAGGGATTGCCATTTGACGGATTTTTCTGATCTGTTGGTTAGTTTGGCTCATCTGTTTTTCCTTATTATAAAAGATGGCGGAAGGGACACAATGGAGAATGAAAGTAATGACAATTCCAAAGTACTCATGATGAAACATGCTGGCTACCTCTAGACAAAGGGCTAGACATATTTCTAATAGAATGTTTTTCTTACTTTCTCAATGGGTAGGGCAAAAGAAAGAAGGAGGGAGAAAATAAAGTTTAAAAAAATTTTAAAGATAAATGTGAAAAAGAGAATGTAGGTAATGTACTAACAAAAGATATCAATAAAGAAACCAAATCGAGGGAATGACAAGGACAGATTGGTGTTTACGAACATCAATTTGGCAACTGGTTAGATAGGATTGTGTGGGATGACTTACAGTGAAGTTTCCCCATTCTGAATATCATACATACATTCTTATTACTTCCTTGTATTTTGTAACTAAGTTCAGTATTGTTTCCCCATATATACGTGTAAGTCATTGTGTATTTCAAGGTAATGTAAGAGCTATTCAGTATTAATACAACTGATTGGATTAACTATTGAGACCAAATTAGAGATGTTTTTAGTTTGGGGAAAGGAATGGTAGTTGAGAGGTAGCAAAGGGTTAAGTTTCTATAAAACTGCAAGAAACAAAGCTACTGATAAAAAGTACCAGACAGTAGCCTTGGGAAGAGTTGCGCAGTAGCCTTAGGAGGAAGTTCCCAGAGAACTCCTAGATAATACTAAAATGAAATAATGCAGATAAAAAGGAGTTGGCAGCAGCAGGTGGATTTGACCAATCAGAAAGCAGACAGCGGCCTTGGGACACTGAGGCCCAGATAAGGACACATCTAGGTTGGAGGGAAGGGGGCTCAGTATTCTGAGGCTTATGTATTATGTATATTATCTAACAGAATTAGAGCCTCATTAGTAATAATTAGGTTAATGTTTGGGAGGGGCGAGTAACTCTTGCTTATTTAACCCAGCTTTAGCTTCTGTACCTCGGCCTCCTCTCTCTGGGCACTGTATGTCAGTGACTGGACTACCCGCTTCTCTCAAGGTCCTAATAAATCTTTCTACCTTCACTTTGAGAAGTCTCCAAGTGATCAATTTATTTGGGTTAGGGTCTCTGTACCCCACACAGGATGGATTAGGAAAAAGAAACCATAGAAGAGACTATTTCAACAAGCTACACAAAATCTGATGAGGGCCTGAAATAGGACAGGGATGTAAGAAAAAAGGAATGTTAAAGATGTTGTAGATGTGCATGAAAAACAAGGAAAAGACAACTCCAAGTTCACAAAACTGTGTGACTGGGAGGAGGAATGGCGCTGTTAAAAGAAAGGGAAGCTTTCTTTGTTTGTTTGTTAAGAAAGCCACAGACAGAAACAAAGACCTACCAGCATATTCACAGCAGCACTATTTGTGGTAGGAAAGAACTGAAGAATTGGGTGCCTGTTTTAAATTAATTTATTAGTTTAGTTTCAGTTAACAAGATTCAATTCCATAGTTCCTTGATTTTCAAATTTCCTTTACCTTTCTCCCCCCACCCCCCACAACAGCATATAGTCCAGTATAGGATCTGCAAATACATTCATATTAGATATTAGTCCAGTTACAAAGGCGTATTGTACTAGGAGGGATGAAAAGAAGAAATAAAACCAAACCATGAAAAGAAAAAGATCAAATAGTTTGCTTCCATCAGGATTCAGGCTCAGTTCTTTCTAGTTATTTCTCTGGATGTCACACCTCTCTTCTTCATGAGTCTTTCAGGATTGACTCATATCACTGCATTGCTGAAAAGAGTCCAGTCTGTCATGGTTGGTCATCACACATAATGTTGTGTCTGTGATTGCATACAAATTTCTGCTGGTTCTACTCTTCTCACTCAGCATCAGTTTGTATAAGCCTCTCCAGGTAAGTATGAAATCCGTCTCCTCCTCATTTCTTATAGCACAATAATATTCCATTACATGCATATACCACAACTTGTTTAGCCATTCCCCAATTGACGGGCACCCCTTCAGTTTCCAATTCTTTGCAACCACGAAAAGAGCTGCTATAAATATTTTTGGTACATTTGGGTCTTCCTCCCACTTCTATGATCTCTTTGGGATATAACCCTAGAAGTGGTATTGCTGGGTCAAAGGGTATGAAATTATTTATAGTCCTTTGGGCATAATTCCAGATTGCTTTCCAGAATGGTTGGAGGTGCCTATTTTTTGAATAGCTGAAAATCTACAACAGAAGGAAAAAAAAGGTGGGGGCAAATATGAGGAATTCAGAAAAATTCTGGGAAGAGGAAAACCTCAGCAGGTTTGTATGAATTGATGCAAGACAAAATAAAGAACTAAGAGAATATATACAATCACAACCACAAATAAATGTTGACAACTGAAAGATAGTCAAACTCTGAGTAAATGAAAAAACTAATAAAGGACTCAGAGTAAAAATAATAAAATAAAGCTCCCCACCTCAATGCCCAGAGGCAGGGGAGGGATCAGAAAGACAGAATAGATTACTATATATAACTGCTATATTTGTTATTTTATCAAACAATTTTTCTTTATTATAAGAGAAAACCCAATAAAGGGGATGGGATGGGTTGAAATGGCTGTGATGTAAAGGACATCAATCAATGGAACTTTTTTTAAAAGTTGTTTTTTTTTTTAATTTAAATGATGGGGAAACATTAAATGACCTTCCTAAATTATAAGCCTCTGACCTCAGACGACCATGTTAGGCCAACCCAAGGCCAGGACCTTGTGTATTATCCAACTCAAAAAAAAAAATGTTAACTAATTATATTAGGTGGCTAACTACATTCAAGAAATATGAAAAATTATTGATTGCTTTACCTCAATCTGTCCCTGTCTCTCAAACCTCTACTCACATGAAGCAGTACTTAACTAAATCCAAACTCTCCCAGAAGCTTTGTCTAGTCAGTGGTTTCTACTATACAAACCAACAATTTCATTTAGAATGCCAATCCATCTGTCTCCCTCATGTTGCAAATACCAAGTACTCAGGAAAACTAACCAGCTAAAACTATGTTTACCTTTCCCATGATTAAATCATCTTTTTGCAACTTTCCCCTACTTAGCATGCATGACCCTAGCAAAATGTTCCTTTGAATGCTTGTCTTAGTATCAATATAAATGACACCCCTAATCTCTTGTGCTAGCTAATGATGGAGTTGCATCTTTGTGAATATACAATCTACATAGTCTGACGGCACAAATTTCTGGTATTTATGACACAGTAGATTCTACTTTTGTTTCATCTCTAATCCTAATCTGGATTTCTAAGGCAGTTTTTCATAAATCAAAACCCACCAACCAACTTAGCTCTTTTTGGTAGGCCCAAAGTTCCTCTCTGTCCTGGTAGGTCCAAAGTTCCTTTTATTATCCTCTGAACAGTGCAGAACCACCTAGGTCACTCACAATATGTAGCTTTATTTGTCTGTTCCTGAAATATCCAGAAAGGCTAAACCACTAATCCTTAACCCATCTCCCCTTCCTACCACCCCAACCCACATGCCTGTACATGTTACACTGATATATCAGATGGCTATGTCTGCATCATATTATTTCAAAATGACAGGATTCTTGGGGCTAAAATAAATTTATCATTTTTAAATGCTAAGTGCTGAAGCAAAAGCCCAGAAATTGAAAATAACTGTCAAAGGTTTCGCACTGAGATTTCTATGGTCCCTGTTACTTCTGTAAGAACAAAACAGTAAATCTGTGTTGAAGTTAGATAACCCTAAACTGTACTAGCTACACTCATCTTCTGAACTAATGAGACATTTTAAGTCTATGTCCCATCCAACATGAATAAGATTTTCCAAAAGTTGGCAAGGGAAGCCTTTCTCAGAAAGCCAAAATAACAGGGTATAATCTGTATCTGAGAAATACTGGATCTACTGAAGTTATTCCGAAGACACTTTAGTCTACCACATAGATTTATATATTTAGAAAATGTCTAAGTCACAGCAATACACAAAGATGTTTAAGAAATGAAAACTGTAATTTGTGTATGTGTATGCACACACACACATACTTACACATATTTATTTATAACAACCTCTTTTCAAAATTATGTTGCTTGGCATTGTACAAAAAAATAGAAATATTTGAAATTCCAATATAGGTCAAATCCTGACACAGTAAACTACAAAAGGCTGCTTAAATTCTTTTACTATATAAAAAGTTGCTATATTGAAGAGTGTTTGAAATAAACTATAATCAGTCAAGTTATAGCAATCTACTTATTGATACAGTAGTTGCTGTCATTTGATTTTGACCTGCATACTAAATATTCTAGGGCACAATACCAGCTGTAGTTAAATTCTCCTAAAATGGAACTACAATTATTTTAGGACAAAACCACCTAAAATCAGATAGATTTAATGCTAATATGATTTGCACTCTCATAGTGGTAGTCTTCTTCTTTTCTTTTCTTTCTTTTTTTTTTTTTTTGCTTTTTGGAGGGCAATTGGGGTTGAGTAACTTGCTCAAGGTCACATGGCTAGGTTTTTGTTTGTGTGTGCGTTGTGTTTGAGGTCGGATCCGAACTCAGGTCTTTCTGACTCCAGGGCCGACGCTCTACTCACTGCACCACCTAGCCGCCCCATAGTCTTCTTATTTTCTATAAATGTTACACTTTATTATCACTGCACACTCTAAAGTAAATTATTTTAGATCCATAACCTTTAGGATTCTGTCAATTTCTAATTACATAGAAACAGCTGTCAGATTAGGTAAGCTTTTAAGAAAATAGAACCTTAAAGCATTAGGGCTCTAATAACAGCCAGCGTTTCTATGTGTTTTAACACTTAAAAGGCTCTTTCTATGTCTCACCTCATCTGATCCTTATAACAATCTGCCTTAGGAGTTAAGGCCTATTATTATTATCATTATTATCTCCGTTTTACAGATGAGGAAACCCAGAGATTAAGACTTACCCAGGGTCACTCACCCTTGGATTCAAAACTCTCCTCTCCCTGCCTCTAGGGCTAGCGTTCAAGCTTTACAACAGAGAAGCAGGCTGCCTTAGGAGACAACAGATTACCTAGACTAGAAGTCTACACGAGGTTTAATGAACATTTGTCAGGGATGTTGTCAAGACCATTCCTGCTTAGGAATGGGTTGAGTAAGATGGTTTTTAAGATCTCTTTCAACTCTGAAATTCTGTGAATTTCCTAACACTTCTAACTTTACTGATTGGAAAGGAAAGGAATAAAAACTATTAAACTTAGGACTTTTGTATTTCAAAGAAGCAAAGTTCTGTAATAAAGAACTACAGGAGACATATTGACAAGTTGCAATTTGTCCCACATCTCGATCTGACAATTATGATTTGTGTTGAGCTCAAAATGTGTGGACTAACAGCTATACTGTAAGAAACCAAACAAGCAACCAACACATCTTTCTCTTAAGATTAAACTCAGAGGCCACCACGTATCCCACAAACCACCCTACCCCTCAATGACCAATATTTCTCTGTAAAAGGGTAAAAACCCGAGGAAGACCATAGAGAAAGAAGCTGATTCAAGAGCCTGATTTGAAGTTTGTTTACTATAGACCACTATAGGTGAACCTTTCCACACATTTGCCTCTTCATATAAAATTTGGTATGAATGGAAAAATAGCAATGTCCTTGGAACAAAACCATAACTACAATTAGTCCTCTAAAAAATTACTTACTATGCCCCCAAATTCCTTTAAATGAAAGAAAATATAAATATTTCCCATATAAGTAACAGAATACTATAAGGAAAGTAGACAGTGACCTGATTTTTAAAATAACACGCCAGTTTATAGAGATTCCATTTTGAAGAGAAGCCCCTAGTGCTTTCTGAAACTGTAGAGCTATTCAGTAGTTAATTTACCACTGCATACCAATTAATTCATTTTACCAGTATGACCTAAGCTTGAATGACTAGACCAGGGGTAGGGAACCTACAGTCTTAAGGGCACATGTGGTCCTCAAGTGCAGCCCTTTGATTGAATCCAAAGTTCATAAAACAAATCCCCTTAATAAAAGGATTTGTTCTGTAAAACTTGGACTCAGTCAAAAGGCTGCACCCAAAGACCTAGACAGTACATTAGACCTACATACCAAACAATCCACAATTTGATCCTTTAGTTGGGTGTTTATTAAGGCCACCTTATATTTAATAAGGAAGAAGATCCAGCCTTTGTTCAGCTCCTGATTCATTTCTTTCTTTTCTGGAATGTCTTAGGTGCTTGGGAACACTCTTGTGGCCTTTGTCCCATTAAGTGAAGGAGGAGTCACTGTGACTAGGTGGTTGAAGGCAGAAGAAGACTCAAGAGGCAGGCTTTGAAGCTCTGCCTTTCCTAGAAATCTAGGTTTGGGGAAAAGCAACATGCGTAATTGCTTTTCTAGGAGAAAACAATTTGCTATTAACCATGTGGTTCTGGTTCTATCTACTAATAAAAAAATACATAACGGAAAATACATGAAAGTGTTTTTTAAAGATGAAATACTGATCTAAGATTACAAAAATTATAGCCACTAACTATAAAGCTTCTCAGTATGGTTCTGTCAGTGACTACTGGAACACTTAAACTATAATCTAAACTCTATGCCTCAGTTCCTCTATCTATAAAGTAAAATAAAGCACCTAAATTATTTCATAGGAGTCAAGTGTGTCATAAAAATCCTCTGCTGATTCTTTACTCCAGGTAAAATAAGTTTCTGGAATGGAAGACATCCTTCCCCCTAAAACATACACACACACACACACACACACACACACACACACACACACACACACACACACACACACACACACACCCCAAATGTAAGAGTGGTTCATTTAGCTCTATTTCCTCCACCAATTATCTAAGGTTGGTCTAACATTCTTTTTTTAAGCAAAGATGCTTAAGGGAGGTAGAAATATGCATACTGGTATTAAGAGAGCCACCTCTTCCTTCTATAATTGGACTCAACAGATACTGACTTCCCAGGGAAAAACTTCAGGCTTCTCCCCCGACAGAGTTCTATAGAACAGCTGCATCAGGACAGTTACACACTGAACCATGTAAACGCATAAGGGCAATCTGCTGGCTCAGGCTGGGCTTGCTACAATCTCAGTCAGCCATGTGTATTATAAAGCACCCCATTTATATGGATTACATGTAATATGATTAGTGCATTGAATTTAGAGCTTGTTTCCAGTCTGTCACCTCATTAACTGAGTCAATGTCCTTGCCCCAGGCTTGAATAGAAATATTTCATTTCTTTATTCAGACTTCATATTAGAGACCAGAGGAATCTATGATAAAATAATTAGAGGACAATGTGCCAGTTAACTGACTTCCTACACCACTGATTTGTAGTAGATAGTCATAGATGCCAAATCTTCTAAAGACAGGTGGATGAATTATTTTTTGGTGGAGAGAACTTCAAGTTAATTTATTCAAATGACAGCAGCCCACAGAAAACAGCTGATGACTGTCCTGGAACCATTAAATAGGCCAGCCTAATCAACATAATATCTGTTCTCAATGAGGATGCTCCAGTCAAAGAAAGAATACAAATGTTTATTGGCAGGATGACCCTAGGATTTTTCTTCCTATGTACAAGAACAGTTAGGTGGCACCATAGAGTGTCGGGCTTGGAGTCAGGAAAACTCATCTTCCTCAGTTCAAATCTGGCTGGGTGACCTGGGAAAGCCACTTAACCCTGTTTGCCTCAGCTTCTTCATCTATAAAAGGAGCCAGATAAGGAAATGACAAACCACTCCAGTATCTTTGCCAAAACAACTCCAAATGGGGTCACAAAGAGTTGGACACTGCTGAAAAATGACTGAACAACAGTGAGCACCAACTGGTTATATCTATGGAAAATAAATCTCATTAATCAGGTCTCCAGCTTGTCCATTCAAATGGATTTTATAATGATGAAAGTGGACCAAATGGGACTTTGTTTAAAATGGGATTTGCATATTTCCATGTTCAGTTGTTCCCCCTAAAGATCTGAGATTTTATATTATCTGGCTGGCTGAGAAGGCATCAGCTTTGGAGGAAAGGAAAAGTAGGTCCAGCCACCTACTTTTCACTCCCTCCCCCTGTTGTAAGATTTTTAACCAATCCCTGTTGATAGCAGATGGTAAAAGAAACTGGCACAGGTATGGGCACAGGATTCAGCTGTCTTAGAGAAACACTGATGGTCAGCAGGAAATACGCTATTCTTCATTCTAACCTTTTCCTGGAAACAGCCCCCTGGAGTGTTACTGAAAGTGAGCAAGCATGTGTAGGGGGTTGTTATTTTCTGAAGAAAAGGGAGATGACAGCATAAAATTTCAATTAAAAAAATAAATCTTTCAGAAGTACCTGTTGTCTTTTCAGATTAAGGAAGCCTACTTAGTTACTAAAAAAAAAAAAACAACAACAAAAAACCAAGAACAATCTTATTTTAATGTGGGCTTGGGCATTTTAAAATTGCAAAACATCTGTTAGCTGACCAAGCAATCCCACTAAAAGTAATAAGAGCTCATATTTATATAGTGCCTTAATGTTTGCGACACATATTACTAACATAATCTCACTTGATCCTTACAACAGCCCTGTGAAATCTTTCAATTACTGTTCTCATTTATAGATGAGGAAACTGAGTCTCAGGTTCACAGAGGAAGCATCAAAAATGGAATGAGCCCCAAGGCCAACGACACAAAGAAAAGACCCATATATCCAAAAGGATTCATAGAAGGAAGGATTCTTTGGGGAAGTAAAAAACAAAACAAAACAAAAACAAAAACCCAACATGGAAATAAATGCCTATCAACTGGGGAATGGCTGAACAAATCATGTATATGAATGTAACTGAATACTACTACTCCATAAGAACCAATGAATGTGAGGAATTCAGAGAAACATAAGACCTGTATCAACTGATTCAGAGTAAGGAAATCAGAACCATAAAAATGAGAAGGAAAACAAATTCTTCAATGATGTAAATGAAAACAACACTAATAGGCAGCTAAGCTCAGGTAAATCACAATGAACCATCTTGGTTCCAAAGAACTGACAATAAAATATACATCCCTTTCTCTTGATAGAAAGATGGAAAACTAAGACTGAAGACTGTTATATAGGATATTAGACATGGCTGCTTTCCTGATTGGTTTTGTTTAACTGTGTTTATTTAAGGGAGTATTATATAGGGAGGGTAGGAAATGACTGTTTTTAAAAAAGACATCAATAAAAATAGTATAGAAAAAACTATCAGCAATGTGAATAACCACATTGCTGTTTTAGTAGTATGTTTCTTCTTAAGGCTCAAAAAACCCAAAGCAAACTTCTTCACAAAGCATCACTGAAAGAAGGTAGCAGGTTTTAATGAGCATACAATTTTTTTTAAAAATGCCATTTTCTTATAATTATTCTCTTGCATGAGATCATTGGTAGTACCCAAACGCATAATGTCAAGCTCTTATAAGTCTTCCTACATCCTTTTCCCCAATATAAAATTCAATTTAAAAGTGAATTTGGCTTCTAAGAACTTAATTATATGCTTTTTCTCAGTTAAAGATATACTCTGATGCCACCAATGAAACCAATGAAGTATAATATATAAGCAGACCCTTCCTAACCCTTAAAAAGAAATAATTTTAACTGTTATTTACCATTTTTAAGGGAGAGTTTTTCTTGGTTCTGATAGTACCTGTATCTTGCAATATTCTTCATGTGAACAAGAATTTGTTCATACTAAATGATAACCTAATTAAATATAGCCAAAGACAGTCGGCAAGGCACACCCTCAGAAGTGATATTTCCACTAATAATCACTAATATGGTGACTGCCATTTACTTATGGGAGATGTGTGACACAAAAGCAGGTCTCTCCACCTACCCTCATAACATCCTTTGTCTGCTCTGCTTCCAGGTCTTCCCACAAGAGGATGAGATTACTTTTCTCGACTGGACAGATTGGTTCTGTTGATTGGCACATAACAATAAGGACAGTAATGAGACCTAGGAGTTTCTCACTGTCTAGATTCTAGAAGTTTAAACTCTGTTCATGATAAAAACAAACAAACAAACAAACAAAAACCCAGTATATTTTGAGGAGGGGGGAGAGGATCAAAGGAGAAAATGGCATCTGCACTTCTCTATCTAAGACTCACGAGGACTTTCATTTCATATATGCAGGTGTGCATTTTTAAAAATGGTTTACTCATTTTTATATCAGTCACCTGAGCTATCTGTGCCCATATTCCATAGGGATGCTTCAAATAGCCCTAGGCCACGTCTTATGACTCATTTTACTGCCATGCACAAAAAAAGCACAAAAAATCAACAGTATAAAGCATCAAGAGGACAAAGGTATACTAATGTATGACAGCAACAAATATGGCAGGAAGTTTAGAATTAGAACTCCAGAACTGGACTTTCCTACTCTAAGTTAAGCCCCAAAGTGTCTGTAAGACCAGAGATAAGTAAGAATAGCTATTGTAAGTATTATGATTAAATAACAGTAGTGAGGGCTTTTTCCTATATTACCACTTCAAATACTTTCTCAAGTCAATCCATAGCTTTTGCCAGCATCAGATAAATAGAGCAGAGATCTTAACCTTTTTGTATAGCATTTTTCTTTTGGGAGTCTAGCAAAGCCTATGGACCACTCCTCAGAATAATGTTTTTAAATAATCAAAAGAAATCCTAAATTTCAGTTAGAGGTTAGTAAAAAATAAAGATGTGATTTTTTTTCCATCTAAGTTCACAGATCCCTCTGAAATCCAGCCATGGGCCTATCAGGGGCCTTGAAGTTAATAGCATTAAGTTAATAGAGACACTTGGTAGGGTAGAAACTGAACTTGGTGAAGGAGGCCCCACAAGGGAATCCTGGCTCTGCTACTTCCTACCTTTGTGACTCTGGGCAAAGCACTTAATTTGTTCTGGGCCTCCATTTCTTCATCTGCAAAACAAAGGATCTGAACTGCAATCACCTAAGTTCTACATTTATGACACAAGATCACATAATTCCTCATACTATATGCCACAACTAGGCAACCATGGTTAGGACTTCTATTTCTAAATCACTCACAGTAGCTGAGTAGATGGATTTTGAATCCGCTACTTTTCACCATCTGTTTTTCAGGGGAGGGGGAAAAGAAAAGGATTATCCCGCCTCATAAATTTATGAAATTCTGGTCAATTTTTCTTCTTTTTCATATTCCTGGTGACTGTTGATGTGCTTGAAGAACTTAAAAGATACATAAGCATGTAAGAAAGGTCAGAACCATAATAACGAACCATAACCTAATGGAGAAAGGGCCAGTCAGTGACTGACTTCTCTGTTTCTCTCCTCAGAAATTTGAGAGATATTTTCATTTCATGGTGTCTTAATTAATCAAGTATCCAACAAACCTACTGGCCACTTTGCTTCGTGAAAATGAGAAAAGTATGGCTCTCTCATTCACAAACACATGTCCTTCTTTGTTATCTATCTCTACACACAGACACACACACGGCAAGAATTCAATAAGAAGTTATTAAAACAATGGCTAGAGCTATAAAAAATATCAACTGAACATAGATCATAAGTACAGGAGGTCTTGGAGATGGAAAAATATAATTTTAGTCATCAGAATTTCACAATATGGCTGTGGTAGCAATTCAGTGTACTAGGCCTTGAAAAGACACGAAGAGAGGTCTATTTCTTGGACACTTAGAACATTTCTCCATCACCTAATGGGATAAAGGAAAGTCCTGGGACAGCTAAGGCAGAAATATTAAGAAAGCTTTTCCTCATGGTCAAATAAATTTAACTATGTGGTTTAGAGTGAGGCAGAAAAATATAGATTTGTAAATTTTTATGTAATTATGCTTTTTTATGTCAATGATACAAGGAAGGGCAATCTGGACTGATTTGGATTTCTGGACATTATGTAGACATAATAATGCTCCATATATAAGAGTTGTATATTATACTCAAAACATCTATCCTTTAAGCATTTGTTTTTATTTTGAGGGTCAAAAGAGTAAGCTTGGTGGTAATATTGTTTGAGCTGGGTGTTGGGGGGAGGTCAGAAAGCCCTGCTGGAGTCAAAATACCAGGGTTCAAATCTTAGTTCTGCCATCTTTGTAAACTTGAGCAAGTCAACTTGTATGGACTTTAGTCTCCTCCTCTATGAAATGCGCTAGATTCCCAAGATTCTTTCCAACTCTAAAGAACCATGATCCTAAGATATCTGTACACTTTTGGTGAAAAACTCTACCTGCCTACGGCCTAAGAAGAAATGCTCACCTTAGAACCACTGCTACTTAGGAAAGGGAAAATCTGAATTTTTCATTTTTTATTTTTACTATTCACCACTACAATGGGATCCACCACACACACACACACGTACAAACACACACACACACACACTCTCTCTCTCTCTCTCTCTCTCTCTAAGGAAAAGTGAGAGGGTTAGAAATAGTCAGCGAAAGCAGAAATCCCTGGCAGACCTATAATAGTTCCTAAATGATCATTTGCTTTGAGGATACCCCAACAAACATACCTCCCATTTTCCTTAAAATAGGTCATGAAATTATCCAGACAAAATGTATTTAAGGTCATTTTAATGTGAATAACAAAACAAAAACAAAACAAAACCATGTCAAATGGCACTTTCAAGAGAAGGTGGAAAGAGTGTAAGAAAACCAGAACGATGTATCAACTTAAAAAAGTTTAGAAAGCACATATTTAGAGAGCATAAACATTGAAATTAAATATTAAAAAGGATCTTCTTAAAATATCCTCTCTACAGTAAAAAGGAGTATTAAGGTACTGGTATCCAAAATTTTTTTGCTGCTAAAACAAAAACTGCAAATTCTAATAAGCCTATCCATTTGTAACCCAGAACATCCATGAGTACAACTGCATAAATTAAGAGTTTATAGTAAAACAAAAACGTCCCAGAGAGGTCACTAAATGTTGTATTCTTTCATTTCTGACCATGGCTCTGAGGACCCCTTTTCTTCTTTCATTTTGATTTAAGGTACCTTTTCAGGAGTTTTATTTGGGGTGGTTTTTTTAAAGCATTTTCACCATATGGACTTGACTTTCTCTCTAGCGCTCAATGGAAAACTTCTGATTTTTATGATGGGTTGATGTCTTTCAAAACTAGGGCATATATTATAAAAGTCTCAGAATTTAATAGGACTTATATGTCAATTTATAACATCCAACTGGTTTCATCATTCAGGCTGCTGGTTTTCTTCATCTTTTCTGAAGATTTCTATCCTGTGTTTCATCTTTCAGCAGCTGAGAAATTGCTCGATACAATAACATAAGACACAAAGCTCTTTCTAGTTAGAAACCACAACAATATGTTCTATGTGCCTAAAACTAAAATAAACATTTATATTCACTTTTAAAGTTGATTTTTATATAAAGTGGATCTTTGTGAGTGAATTTATAGTAGAAAAGACTAGGAAGAAAGTCAAAGAATTTTCAGAGAAGTTTTTTTAAACTATTAATATTCTTGGACTTTTAAGTAGAATGAAGAAAGAAACTAGCTATAGTAACTTAGATGTTTGTTTCTGGGTCATTTTTCAGCCATGTTGGACTCTTCATAACCCCATTTGGGGTTTTTGTGGGAAAGATAATGGAGAAGTTTGCCATTTCCTTCTTCAGCTCATTTTACAGATTAAGGAAACTGAGGCAAAAAGGGTTAAATGACTTGTCCAGGACCACACCACTGGTAAGTGTCTGAGACCAGATTTGAACTCAGAAAGATCAGTCTTCCTGATTCCAACCCCAGTGCTCTATTTACTATACCATCTAGCTACTCCAACTTAGATATAAATTGGACAGTTGGAAGCAGCTTTGAAAATAATTAGGATCACACAATCTTTTCTAATTGCTAACAGTAATCAACCAAATGTTTATTGAGTTTATTATTGCTGAGGATTTGAGAATAGGGTGAAAGCTGCCTAAGGACCTATCTTTCAGTAGGGACAGCTGAATTTCAGGGCGGGTGAACCATAATACACAGAGGCCCAGGGGGTTTTGGTCATGAATTACTACTAAACATATAATAAAAGACCTCTCCGCACTAATCAAACACTTGAAAATGCAGAAAATCCCAACAACAAATCATTGCCTAAACAATTAGCAGTCACCAAAGAACATTCAAGATTAAGAGTCTCCCATTAAGAATATCTTTGGCAGCTGAGATTTTTTAACATTTGCTTTCTAGGAATCATAGTCTTTATTTAGGTTATATATGTGCAATTATGTAAAAACATTTCCATGTTAGTTATTTTGTACAAGACAATCTGAATAAAAGAAAAGATGAAAGTGAAAAAAAAAGAAAATGCAGAAAACAAACAAACAAAAAAAAGTAGTGCCTTTTTTTCTTATCATCTATCAGTCTGCTTTAATTTGAAATACACAGAGTATAAATCCAATTCCACTCTTGAAAACTCAATAGCTGAAACTTGGTATCTGGGTCTTGAGGAGGCCTTGTCTGTAATGAAGAAAACTTCAGAATTCCTACAAGGCAGTTGCCAAAAGGCTGGAAGCCTCATCATTTTCACATTAGTAGACATCCATGACAGGGACTAAATCCTTGCCGTGGCCCAGCACAAAACTGAATTAGGAAAGGGCCAGGCTTCTCTTCTTCCCAGGTGACAACACTATGGATACAACAAGCACAAAAATTTTATAAGAACTGAGAACCAGGGGCGGCTAGGTGGCGCAGTGAGTAGAGCGTTGGCCCTGGAGTCAGAAGGACCTGAGTTCAAATCCAGCCTCAGACATTTAACACAAAACTAGCCACATGATCTTGGGCAAGTCACTTAACCCCAATTGTCCTACCTTCCCTCCTCCAAAAAGCAAAAAAATAAAAATGAAAAATAGGTGAGATGCTCTTTTGTTGAAGAGTAGGTAATTGATTTTGTATAAGAATAGGGATATTGAGAATGCTGCCTTTCTGACTGAAAGATTTACAAGACATATACCAGGATCTTAATTTAACAAAAGAAGTATCAAAGCTTGAAGCAATATAATGTGACATTTGGCAAACTATTGAATATTTTAATTAAATGGGCCTTGGAATTAAGATCAAATGGTTTTTATAAACATATATTATGTGAGAGAAGGAATGCTAAAGTAAAGGATGTTTTCACCATAGCTTCATGCTACTTAGTTTTAATCACTACTTTTTAAAATAAATCACATACCACTGGAAGCCAAGAGTTTTAAGCTTTCTTTAATACATACATATACATATGTATGTACACACACACACACACACACTTTCTCCATTTTATGACATTTAAGATTTCAATAGTCAGTTCAACACTCCAAGTGAAAGAGGTAGAGTTAAGGAGTGAGCATAACCAGACTCCCTTTCTCATGCTTCAGGATAAAAATGTAAAACAAATTTTTTAACTTAAAAAAAAGTCATGCCAAAAATTATCTTTCTTCCTGGTTCCTATAGGCTCTTCCTCTTTGCTAATGATATAACCATGACTTCTTTAAACTGTGGGGGGTAATTTTAACTTCATCAGTAGATATTTTCTAGAATAGGCTATGTTCCTATCACCACTAATAGTGGCTTTTCCACTTTACTAATGTGAAATTCTTCAGGGGTTATGTACTGAATCTACTTGCCCCAGGTCACACAACTAGTAAGTGTCTGAGGCCACACCTGAAATGAGGCCTGGAATTCTACCTACTTCACAACCTAGCTGCCCTTAAATCTGGGTCAAGTAATAATTACAGCTAAGGGTGGAGCCAAGATGGCGGACTAGAAACAGCACCTCCAAGGCTCTCTCACCCCAGACTACCTCCAAACTATGTAAAAGGGGACTCTGAACAACTTCTGGAGCCCCAGCACCCAAAGAACGACACAGAGAAGCTAACCTCCCACTGAGGACAGCCCAGCAGCCCTGCAGGAAGGGCCAGCGCAGCGCAGCACGTGGAGAGCTGAGCCCAGGTCCCGCGGTTTTAACCCCAGGGTGGCCCGGCCAGCAGCCGGCTGGAGGGACCCCAGAACACCAGCAGCTGTGGCGATTCCAGAATGGTCAACACAGACATGCCTAGGACAAAGTGAGAGGTTAGTGCCTTATGGACTTTGGGACCAGTATTTGGGGAACGTGTGGGCTTCCTCCCCTGGGGGCTAGAAGCCGCTGAGGAGACATGCCATTTTGCAGTTTTCAGTGGCGGCTCCAGCTCCTGGCCCGCGAACTGTAGGGAGATCCAGTGATCAGTCTTGGAGGGTAATCGCTCTTGCTTTAATCTCCCTGGATCTGGATTGTGATCTGGGGTGGAGGTCATGGGGCGGGTTTCCAGCTTGCCAGAAACAGAAGTTGCCCCCCCACATGTTGGGGACGAAGCTCCCCTGGCTGGTGGCAGAGTCCTATTGTGGCAACAAGCCCAAAAGTCAAGTAATTAAGTGGCATCATGGCAAGGCAAAGGAAACAAAATGAACAGAAAAATGAAACATTAGACTCCTACTTTGGGGGCAAAGAGGATCGAAGCATGAAACAGTCAGAGGACAGAGGACAGGTCAGAAATCCTGCTCCAAAAGCCCCAAAGGAAAATATGAGCAAGTTACAGGCCATAGAGGACCCTAAGAAGAACTTTAAAAATCAAATAAGAGAAGTGGAGGAAAAACTGGGAAGAGAAATGAGAAGGATGCAGGAAAAGTATGAAATGAGGGTCAACAGCCTGACTGAGGAAAACAACACCTTAAAAAATAGACTAACTCAAATGGCAAAGGAGGCCCAAAAGGGCAATGAGGAGAAGAATGCCTTAAAAAGTCGAATTTGCCAGATGGAAAAAGAATCTCAAAAGCTCACTGAGGAGATTCATTCCTTCAGAGTTAGACTGGAGCAAATGGAAGCTAATGACTTTATGAGAAATCAAGATGCTGTTAAACAGATCCAAACAAATGAAAGAATAGAAGGCAATGTGAAATATCTCATGGGAAAACCACTGACCTGGAAAATAGATCCAGGAGAGATAATTTAAAAATTATTGGACTACCTGAAAGCCATGATCAAAGAAAGAACCTAGAAATCATCGTTCAAGAAATTCTCAAGGAAAATTGCCCTGATGTTTTAGACCCAGAGGGGGAAATAGAGGTTGAAAGAATCCACAGATCACCTCCTGAAAAAGATCCCAAAAAGAAAACTCCCAGGAATATTATAGCCAGGTTCCAGAACTCCCAGATCAAGGAGAAAGTACTATAAGCAGCCAGGAAGAAACAATTTCAATATTGTGGAAACACAATCAGAATAGCCCAGAACCTGGCAGCTTCTACACTGAGGGATTGAAGGGCATGGAATATGATATTCCAGAGGGCAAAAGATCTGGGACTGAACCCAAGGGTCACCTACCCAGCAAAACTGAGTATTTTGTTTCAGGGGAAAATATGGTCATTCAGTGGAATAGAGGACTTTCAAGCATTCTTTTTTATTTTATTTTTTATTTTTTAAAAGCAATTGGGGTTAAGTAACTTGCTCAAGGTTACACGGCTAGTCATTATTTATGTGTGGGTGCTCATTTTCTGAGGCCGGATCTGATCTCGGGTCATCCCAACACCGAGGCCGGCACTCTTATTCACTGTGCCACCTAGCCGCCCATTTAGGGCAATTGGGGTTAAGTAACTTGCCCAAGGTCACATGGCTAGGTTTTTGTTTGTGTGGATTAAGTGTCGGAGGCTGGCTCCGAACTCAGGTCCTTCTGACTCCAGGGCCAACTTTCAAGCATTCTTGAGGAAAAAACCAGAGTTGAATAGAAAATTTGACATCCAGACACAAGAAGCAAGAGATACCTGAGAAGGTAATCAGGGAAAAGAAATCAAAAGGAACTTATCAAAGTTAACCTATTCACATTCCTACATGGAAAAACAATACTTGTGACTGATGAAACTTTTCTCATTATGAAAATAATGGAAGAAGGGTATATGGTCACATGAATACATATGTGAATGTGTGTATATATATGTTTACAGCTATACATGGATAGAGGGCATAGGTTGAATTTGTTGGGAAGGGATGATACCTAAGGGGTGAAATTATGAGGTGAGAGAGGAAAGTGGCAAGAGGGGACAAGGAGAGACAGGGTAGGGTAAACTATCTCATGTAGAAGAAGCAAGGGGAAGTGGCTGCAGAAGAGGGGAAGAATAGGAAGGCAAAAAAGGCAAAACCACATTCTCATTGAATTTGGTTCAGGGAGAGAATGACATACATACTAAATGGGATATCTCAACCTGCAGCAGAATAGGAGGAAGGGGGATGAGAGGAGGGATGATGGATAGGAGGGCATTCTTGGGGGGAGGGGAGGTTGGAAGTACCCACTATAGAAGAGGGACAGGATCAAGTAGGGAATGGACCAGGTGGGGGGTGGGATGGGTGGGAGGGAATTATAAGCAGCCTTGTACAATATATCTACTATGGTAATGTTTTGCATAGCTAGACATGTACAACACATACTGAATTACTTATCTTCCCAGAGAGAATGGGTGACAAGGGAGGAAGGGAATGGATCTGAAATTCAAGGTCTTAAAATTAAATGTTTCGAATATATATATAAACACTATTATCAATACTCTTTTGCATGTAATTGGGAGATAAGATGTACAGGCATCGGGGCACAGAGATTCACCTTGCTCTAATGGAAAAGTCGAAGGGGGTAAGGGAGAAGATATGGGAGAGAGCAGGATGGAGGAAGTGATATCTTGTAGGACTGCTATTCTGGGAGGGTGGGTAGGGGAAAAACGGGGAAAAAAAACTGTAACTCAAAATCTGGCGGAAATGAATGATGTAAAACAGGAGTTAATAAAGCATTTGTTTAAATAAAAAAAACAATAATTACAGCTAAACATTAAGAATTAATGTCCTTTTGATCAAAGATTCTTGATGTACCTAATTAAGCAGAAAAATTACATATTTTCCTAATGGGATTAAAAAAACAAAATGTGGCAATTATATGGAAAAATGAGTATAACTATGTTAAGAAATAAATATAACTGAGAAAAAAATTATGTCAGCAGTAATTCATGTTTCTTAAATACCAAATCATTAAAGATACCATGGATGCATCACTAAACGCCCAAAGGAATTACAAGCTAGTCAGAATTAGTTCAGTTTCTAAGTATTCTTGATTTTTGACAAGGACTTCTAAGGCCTACAGTTTGTTAGGGGCCTTTAGAGAATAGACCTCTCCAAGCAAGACAGCCTGGGATCCTGTAATACAAATTACCTTGAATATATTAGAAAGGACATTTATTGAGGTTTTCTTCATCCTTCCATGGAGCTTCACTCAAAATTATTTACCACAATATTCTAGTTAAAAAACCTTTATAAAAAGAGAGAAGCTTAAAACCTTTGCAATTTGATCACTCATGGTGTTCAATATATTTGTATGCATTGAATCTCTGCTTAAGTCATGATTTTTAATCTGTGGTCTCTGAACTTGATTTTAAAAAATACTTTCATAAGAGTATTTCAATATAATTGGTTTCTTTTGTAATTCTATATATTTTATTTTGTTCACTAAAAAACAGTATTCTGAGAAGGGGACCATAGGTTTCACCAGATTGCAAACTCTGATGCTTCATTGTGTCACGGCAATCTCATTAGCCCTGAATTCTCAAAGGCTATTCCTGAGGACCACAAACACTGACACATCCTACCAAACTAGAAAAGCTTTAAATGTAGCACAAAAATAGACTGTGTAACTGTCCTCTGAGAACCAGCCTACTGATGTTCCAGGAGGTTCATAATCCATGGTCACAAGGAGTGTATTGTTTAGACAGAGCAAACAAGGAGGTGCAGTGCCATATTCATAATCACCAAGAATTGGATTTAAAAGACACTGCCGGGGGCGGCTAGGTGGTGCAGTGAGTAAGAGCACCGGCCTCGGAGTTGGGATGACCCGAGATCGAATCCGGCCTCAGAAAATGAGCACCCACACATAAATAATGACTAGCCGTGTAACCTTCAGCAAGTTACTTAACCCCAATTGCTTTAAAAAGAAAAAAAAAAGACACTGCCTAGTTCTGTGACCCTGGGAAAATCATTTAACCACTCTGACTCAGTTTCCTCCTCTATAAAATGAGAATTGTAATAGCACCTACCTCCCAGGGTTGTTGTGAGGATCAAATGAAATAACAAGTAAAGTGCTTTGCAAACCTTAAAGTGTTATATAAATGTTAGTTATTATTATTATTACTACTACTACTTTGTAAAGAGGAGTTCCCATGCTGCCAAAATCATAGATTCTTAGAGGAAGTAAACATGTAATTCAAAAACCAACTTGCTTTCACAAAATCTGGATTAAAAGGAACCTCAAAAACATTCTACTCCTCCAACACATACCTAACTCTTCTATACTATATGGCAAGTGTTCAACTAGCTTTTGCTTGAAGTCCTATGACAAGGAGAAACCAACTACTTCCCAAATCAGCCCATTCCATGACTGAACACTCTAATCAATAGAAATTATTTCTCAAATCAAGTCTAAATTTAATTCTCTGCAAATCTAATCTCTCTTCCTCATGACAACCATTCAAATATCTTGAAGAGTTATCATATTGAAACCATCTCCCTCCCTAGAAGATTGCTCTTCCTGGCTACATCAATCTCCAGCTTTAAAATGTGGGCCCCAGAACTGAATACAAAACTCCTGAAGTGGTGTGACCCTGGCAAAATACATTAGGGCTAGTCCCCAACATGATCCCTCTCAGACTAAACTGGCTCCATGAGCTGTTGAGTGTTTGAGATTTCTTGGTTCTCTTTTCACTGTATTAACTGAATAATTACAGGGTAATCCACTAAAACCTGAAGATCTTTTTTCAGATAAAATTCTGCTCTCTACCCTTATTGGCTCCTTATAAAGCTGATTTTTTGAACCCAAGTAATAACTCTTTACATTTACCCCTATTAAACTTAATCTTATTAGATTTGATCAAATGCTCAAAAGATCTCTATTAATCCTGCCAGTTCTTTAATCCTACCAGCTGTGTGTTAGATTTGATAAGCATGCCATCTGAGCCTTTATCCAAATCAATGAAAAACATGCTGAACAGCACAGGACAAGCACAGATACTTGAGATACTCCACTGAAAATCTCCTTCCAAAATGACACCAAACCACTAATTAATTAGTCCTGGGTTCACCACTTCAAATGGTTCCTAATACATCTAATTATACTATTGTGTAGTTGTTTCTGCTACTTTTCCACATGAAAAACAATAGACATCATCATATGCTTTGCTAAGACTAAGTAAACTATATCTATAACAAAGCCCCACATTTTCATTATTCTGGAATGGCCTGTTCTTGATGAAACCACTAACCATATCTTTAGTAACACATTCTAGACTTTTGTCAATTACCAAAGTCTCTTACTGGACTATAGATTTTAGATTTTTTTTTTTTAAGGAAGGAAGGAAATAGAAAGAACATTACCCTTTTCTAATCCTTCACTGCCTCTCCAATTCTACATAACCTTTCAAAGATCACTGACAGTGGCTGACTCATTATAGGGGAAAAAGCTTTCTTTACTTTCAGTGAAAGTCAGTAGAACCCAAAAAATAGACACAGCAGATGACACTACATTGATATCCAAAAGGCTTACCCCAAACAGGTTTATAACAAGGTTATGTTCTTCATTACAGCATCATGCTGAGATACTAAATCCAATGGGTAAATAAGGTAAAAAAAACCCACAGATGGTCAGTACTAAAGAGATGATTCTCCTTTCCTTTAAACATGTATCCCAAACTGTGCCATTAATACTGAAAAGTGTGACAGTCACAACCTTAAATATTTACAATTCTTGATATCTACTTTTAAAACAACATCACATTCCTTCAAACTTGTTGAGCTGGTGAGGGAGGGAAATGGTCAATAAGGCATCAAAAACTCTATGTAGAGGGGCGGCTAGGTGGCGCAGTGAATAGAGCGCCGGCCCTGGAATCAGAAGGACCTGAGTTCGGAGCCGGCCTCCGACACCTAATCCGCACAAACAAAAACCTAGCCGTGTAACCTTGGGCAAGTTACTTAACCCCGATTGCCCTAAAGGGGCGGCTAGGTGGCGCAGTGAGTAAGAGCGCCGGCCTCGGAGTTTGGATGACCCGAGATCAGATCCGGCCTCAGAAAATGAGCACCCACGCATAAATCAAATGACTAGCCGTGTAACCTTGAGCAAGTTACTTAACCCCAATTGCTTTAAAAAAAAAAAAAAAAAACTCTATGTAGGCTTACCTCATTATAAAGCAATCATTTATGCAAACACACACACACACACACGCACGCACGCACGCACGCACGCACGGTCTATTGTGCCTAAGTCTAATAGGCACACTGTCAGTAAGAAAGAGGAAACGAAAAGGATTTTGATTATACAATATCTTTTCCTTGAAAACACTACTGAGTACCTCAATCATTCCAGTTATCTATCGTAGCACTTTCCTCATCACTCAGACATCCGACATCCTCAAACAGAAGAAGAGAACATCATCACCCAAAAAGACAAAAATACCTCTGGGCACTAGCACTGACAAAAACAGCCAAGGACCTGATGGTGGGAAGTGATTCTTGTTAACAAGCCACTAACCAGTTAAATCAATGACACCTCAAACTCAATATATTCAGAACCAAGATGATGTTTCTCCCTAAGACCTTTCTCCTGAATTAATTGTGTCTGTCAAAGGCACCACCATCCACATAATCTTCCAAGTTCAAAATAACTGATATTGTCTTCAGCTCTATCATCTCCATCTCTCACATCCATTTCAGTACAAAGCCCTATGAATATCTGTCTGGTTGATGGGAATGGTATCCCAATAAGTCATTTCATCTCCACTTTCTACCTACTTCCTTCCTAGGCATCATGCCCCCACCAGAGAATCTTCTATCAACAACATTCATTAAGTACCCACTATGTATGACACACTGTAATGGGCACTGAGAATAAAAAGCCCCAAATAATTAGTACTTTTTCTCAAGCAAGTTACATTCTTCCAGGGGACACAAAATAATAACAACTACTAGCATTTACATAGCTCTTTAAGGTTTACAAAGCACTTTACAAATAGAACATCATTTTATCTTCATAACCACCATGGAAGGTAGGTGCTATTTTACAGTTAAGGAAACTGAGGCTGAGAGAGTTTAAGGGACTTAGCTGGGGTCACACAGCTAGTTAAGTGTTGGCTGGATTTGAACTTAGGTCTTCCTGACTCTAGAGTTCCACCCACTGTACCACATGGCTGCCTTCCCCCACCCAACACCACCACCCCAAAAAAGATAAGCAAACGCAAGATAACTTGAGAAGAGTGCTAGGACTAAGAATTAAAAGGATCTGGAAAAGGTTCTCATGAGAGTAGGCAACTGAGCCGAGCCTTGAAGAAAATGAAGGATTCTAAGGGAGTACGTTTCAAGTACATGGTATAGCAAAAAGGCAGACAGTGGAATGTCAAGTTTCAGGCATGTCAGTTTGTTAGAACAAAGAATATCTGAAGGGAAGCAATATCATGTAAGGTTGAAAATTATCCCAGTATTACAGAATTTAATTGGAAGACACCTAGCCCACCTCCCTGACAAGGACAAGGTTCCCTCAAACTTTATTTGACAAACCTCTAGTGAGGGAACCCACAACCTCTCAAGGTAGCCCACTTCACTTTTAGGTAACTAATCTTTTTAGAAATTTTTCCTTACTTAGGTCCAGGTTTTTGTAGCTTTCACCCAATGCTCCTGGAGCTATTGCCTGGATCCAAACGAAACTAATTCCTCTTCCACAAGACAGAACGTGAATACAAATATGTGACAACTATCATACCCTTCCCTTCCACGTCTTCTCTTAGCCGGAAGGATACCCAGTTCTTCCAAACTATCTTCTTGTGTATTATAAACTCAAGGACTATTACCGTTTTCATTGTTAAACTCTGGAAGCTCTCTAGCTTATCAATATCCCTAGTAAACTGGGGCCAAGTTGAGGCCCCTTCAATGAACTTGAGTTCAGAAGTGTATATTTTATCCTAGAGAATATTAGTGTCTACTCCTGAGCAAGGAGGGTGATGTGGTCATATTTGAACTTTGCAAGGGTTATTTTGGCAGTTGTGTGGAGAATGGATTGGAGAGGTGAGAAAATGAAAGTTGAGAGTCAAATTAGGAGCTTATTGTAATAGTGCAGGAAAAATATGATGAAGGTTGCTAAACTAGGGTGTTGGGTCATCTGTGGTTTGGGGACACTGTGTGATAATCTATCTGATCGTGTTATCCTTCTACTCAAAAATTTTATGATGTTATTGTTGTTCAGTTGTTTTCAGTCATGTCTGAATTTCCGTGTCCCAATTTGGGGTTTTCTTGGCAGAGATACTGGAGGGGTTTGCCATTTCCTTCTCCATATCATTTTAAAGATGAGGAAACTGAGGCAAAAAGGTAAGTGTCTTGCCAAGGATCAAAGTTATTAAGTGTCTGAGGCTTAATCTGAACTCAGACCCAGCACTCTATCCACTGTGCCACCTAGCTGCCCCACAAAATCTTCAGTGGGTCCTTATTTGGTCATTGAGTAAAGTTCAAACTCCTCAACCCATCATTCAAGGCCCAATTTCAAATAGGCTCTCAATGCAGCAAGGCAATCCTTTTACACTTCCATAATCAATTCACCAGAGCACATTCCACCACTCACTGGAACATCTTTTCCTATCCTTTCCATCCCTTCTCAAACCTCCTACAGTTTTCTCTCCCTATAATGTAGGCCCACATTCTCTCAGTTGAGAACAGTACCTCATATTTAACTGAAAAAATTGAGGCCATACACAGAGTTCCCACTCCTCTGTTCTCATTTCACATTACTCAGATGCCTTCCACTACTATCTCCTCCTTCAACCACCTTTCACATGAAGAGGTAGTCATTCTCCTTGCCAGGGCAAATCCTTCTAAATGTCTAAATGATCCCATTCCATCCTGTCTTCTCCAGGAAACTGCCCCCTCTTCTCTCTACTGCCTCACTAATCTTCAGTCTCTCTGTGTCTATTGTCTCCTTCCCTACTGCCTACAAATCTTCCAAAACCCTCACTTGGTCTGTCCATCTCCTCTTCTTTTCTGGTCAAACTCGTTTGAGAAAGCCGTTTATAAACAGGTGCCTCCACTTCCTTTATTCTCACTTTCTTCTTAACTTTCTGCAGTCTGGATTCCAGTCTCCTCATTAAACCAAGAAAGCTCTCCGCAAAGTTCCCAGTGATCTCTCAATTGCCAGATCGAGAGGCCTTTGCTCAATCCTTCTTGAGCTCTCTGTAGCCTTTGACACTGTTGATCATCCTCTTCTCCTTGACGTTTTTTCTCTATAGGCTTTCCTGACGCAGCTCTCTCCAGACTCTTCTCCTGTTTGACCACTCCTCAGTCTCCTCTGCTGATCTTCATTCCGGCCACTCCTGCTAACCATAGGTATTCCCCCAAGGCTCTGTCCTGGGCTGCCTTCTTTTCTCTTCCCCCACTATATTTCACTTGGTGGCCTTATCAGTTCCCATGGATTCAATTATCCTCTCTATGTAAATGGTTCTGGGATGGATTTGTACAGCTCCTCTCTCTCTCCTTGCATCTCAAACTGTCCATATATATGTTGAACTACATGTCCTACATCTTAAACTCAGTATGTCCCAAACTGACCATCTTCCCAATTACCAGGGTTCACATCTTTGATTCCTTTGATTCTTTCACCCCCATATCCAATCAATTGCCAAGACCTGTTTATTTTACTTTAACACCTCTTGTACATATCTCCTTCCCTTCTTTCCTCTGACACTGCTGCCATCCTGGTACAGACCCTCATTACTTCAAGCCTATACTATTACAATAGTCTTCTGATTAGTCTTCCTATCACAAGTCTCTACCTACTTGAGTCCATCTTCTACCAAATGTCAAATTGATTTTCCTTAAGCATATTTCTATGTCACCCTACCTCTGACTCACCTCCAGGATCAAATATAAAATGCTTAGTTTGACTGCTAAGGTCCTGCCAACTTTCCAATATTCTTTACACCTTACTCCTCTTCCCTCCACATACTCTGATCCAGTTACACTGGCCTCCTCACTTTTCCTCAAACACAGGACACTCCATCTCTTAACTGAGCAGTTTCACTGACCAGCCCCCCGTTCCTGGAACTCTCTCCTTCCTCATCTCTGCTTACTGGTTTCCCTGGGCTTCCTTCAAGTCTCAGCTAAAAGCCTCCCTTCTGCAAGAAGCCTTTCCTCAACCTCCTTAATCTCAGGGTCTCCCCACTAAAACTGACCTGCATTCTACGTACAGTTTATTTGCACATAGATGTTCGCTCGTTGTCTCTCTTCCATCAGACTGAGCTCCTGGAGAGCAGAGATTCTTTTTTTTTCCTTTTATCTCCGAAGCCCTTAACAAATGTTTGTTGACTGAACCTGGCAGCACTGTGACTACCCCTGGATTCTGAATGGGACCTCACCCTGGCTAAGTCACCTCACTGTTTCACAGCTTCTTTATCTGTAAAAGGAAGGGTTAGTACCAGGTGGCTGCTGAATTCCCTGACAGCTCGACGACCCCTACAAGACCTGAAAGGAGCCTGATGGTATTCAAAATCTCCTCTTCAGTTGTAACTCTGGCTAGGGAACCAAAAGTAAAGAGCAGTGGACTCAGTACTGACTGATGAGAACACTATGGAAAAGTTCAGCCAATCTCTCTAGGATCATGTGCTTATCACTGATCAATGTGGCTCCATCAGCACTAAGTAACTGAGATGCATCATGGGTCTTTCACCTATAACCTTCAGAGCATCATAAAAGCACTTTGAGGGGCGGCTAGGTGGTGCAGTGGAACTTGGAGTTGGGATGACCCGAGATAAAATCCGGCCTCAGAAAATGAGCACCCACACATAAATAATGACTAGCCATGTAACCTTGAGCAAGTTACTTAACCCCAACTGCCTTAAAAATAAATAAATAAATAAAAGTAAAAGCATGTTGGGTTGTTACTATCAGCATAAAACTGAATTTCATCTGCCTTCTTACTGAGCCAAGAATCCTTACTGAGCCTTAGAAGTCAAGAGCCAAGCCAAAGCATCTCTCTGAGCTTTGTTTGTACTATACTTACAAAGGAATTAAATGCTGCCTTCTTAGAGATGAATGAATTATCCTGCTGGTAAACCCTGTGGACTCCTCGTTTTTCATTTAGCAGCTTCTGAATTTCCCCATCATTTTCATCAGACCAGTCTTGGTGTTTGCAAGGGTCCTGACCAAGACGAGCAAATGCAGTGCTATACACAAAATCTCTGAAAGGTGTCCACTCCTTTTCTGCTCCACTGTTGCCAACTGTGTGTTGGCCCAACTTTTCCTCCAAGTTAGCAACAACTGTTCAGCTCAGAGAAGAGTTCTAATCTGCTGACATTAATTCTTCTTGTACTCATTCTGCCTTGGGGCAACTGCTTTTGTTGAATGTGAATATTTAGCTTGGAAAGGATAAGTCTATGATCAGTCCAGCACAATGAACCACACATTGCTTTAGTCATTCTCACATCTGGTCTGTCTCTCTCTTTACAATCACATAGTCTATTAAATACCAATGTTTGCTGCAAGGGTGAATCTATGAAGTTTTATTGTGTTTACGTAAACAGAAAAGAATGTTGATGATGAGAAGGTCAAGATTACAAGTTAAGACCAAAGCGGTGGGCATGTTGATGCATGATTTTCTGTTTGTAGATGATTGTGCCCTCAAAGAAGCCTCTGAAGCTGAGATGCAACAAAACATGGATCAATTCTCTGCTGCTTGTGCTAATTTTGGCCTAACAATTAACACCAATAAAACAAAGGTGCTTCATCAGCCACTAGCACACCATCCATATGTGGAACCATGGGTTACAGCAAATGGAGAAGTTTTGAATGCTATGGATAAGTTCATTTACCTTGGTTGTATACTTTCCAGGGATGTATACTCTGATAATGAAGTGGATGCACATATTGCCAGAGACAGCTCAGTGTTTGGGAGCCTCCAAAGAAAAGTATGGGAGAGAAGAGGCATTAGACTGACTACCAAATTAAAGGTCTATAGAACCTACTAAATCGCTTCTCTCTGAATTGTCTTAGGAAGATTCTGAAGATCACTTGGCAGGATAAGGTACCAGACACTGAGGTCCTTGATAGAACTAAACTGCCAAGCATTCAAACTCTGCTTCAGAGAAGCACAACTCCATGAGCTAGCCATGTTGTTCAAAGGCAAAATGTATGCTTGCCAAAAAGACTATTTTATGGAGAATTAACAGAGGGCAAGCATTCATAAAGTGGTCAGAAGAAGCGATACAAGGAAACTCTCAAGGTCTCTATCAAGAACTCTGGAATTGATTGTGTGGCATGGGAGACACTTGGCACAGGACCACTCAGCCTGGCCTGCCCACATCAGAGAAGGTGCTGTGCTCTATAAAAAAAAACAGAATTGAAACAGCTCAAAGGAAACACAGGATGCACAAATTTAGAGTATCTACACCAAATGTTCACACGGATTATTTGTGCCTGACTCTGATCAGCCTCAGTCTGACACACTAAAACCTGACTCTAGCATAATGATGTCATTTTGGTCCTCTTAGAAAATGAAGGACAACAACTAGACCAAAATGAGATCTTGAATCAAATACCAGCTCTGCCGCTTAGTACTTTTGTGTGACTCTGGGGCAAGTCATATAAAATTTCTGGGCTTTCAACTTCTTCCTCCCTGTACAAGACAGGGTTGGCCAAGATGAACTTATCTTGGTTCCTTCCTGCTCTAAATCTATAATGCTATGGTAAGATATTTCCAGTCTTATCTAAAACTACACTGCTCTTCACAACTCTACATCCTCCAAATTTACTCTGTCCTTTTGAACATTTATGTATCTGTTCAGGTTATTCCCTAGAATTCAAAGTCCTTCCTCCCACCTTCACCTATTTAATTTTTACCTTGTCTTTAAAGCCCCTCCAAAAGGAAAAGGAACTACATACACAAAAATATTTATAGCAGCTCTTTTTGTAGTGGCAGAAAATTTTTAATTGAGGGGATGTCCATCAATTGGGGAATGGCTGAACAAATTGTAGTATACGAATGTGATGGAATACTATTATGCTATAAGAAATGGTGAGGGCAGCTAGGTGGTGCAGTGAGTAGAGTGCCGGCCCGGGCCCTGGAGTCAGAAGGATCTGAGTTCAGATCCGACCTCAGACACTTAACACACACAAACAAAAGCCTAGCTGTGTGACCTTGGGCAAGTTACTTAACCCCAACTGCCCTGCAAAAAAAAAAAAAAATTGAAATATTTTGGGGCGGCTAGGTGGCGCAGTGAGTAAGAGCGCTGGCCTCGGAGTTGGGATGACCCGAGATCAAATCCGGCCTCAGAAAATGAGCACCCACACATAAATAATGACTAGCCGTGTAACCTTGAGCAAGTTACTTAACCCCAATTGCTTTAAAAAAAAAAAAAAGAAATGGTGAGCAGGAAGATTTCAGAAAAACCTGTAAATACTTACATGAACTGATGCAAAGTGAAATGAGCAGAACCAGAAGAACACTGTAAACAGTGACAGCAACATTGTGTGATGATCAACTACAAATGACTTAAGCTCCTCTCAGCAAATCCAATGATCCAATGATCCAAAAGACTCATGGAAAATGCCATCCACATCCAGAGAAAGAACTCATGGACTCTGAATGCAGATTGAATCATAATATTATCCACTTTCTTTATTCTTTTTGTGTCTTTCCCCATTTTGGTCTGTTTCTTTCACAATATGACTAATATGGAAATATGTTTTACATGATAGCATATAAATATCCTATATCAAATTGTTTACTATTTCAGGATGAGGGGAGGGGAGAAAGAAAGGGAGAAAAATTTGGAACTCAAAATTGTGTAAAAATGAATGTTAAAAATTGTCTTTACATATAAGTGGGAAAAAATATTACAAAAAAAGCCGCTCCAATATCATATCTTCCTTCCCTGATTCCCTTCCTCCCTCCCCATTCCATGTTGTACTTTGTTTGCTTTTTCTCTATTATAATTATGTATTACCATAATTTATAGTTATCTATATATGTTATCCATCTAACAAACTAAACCATGTCTTATCTAAATATTTTGTTTCCCAATACCTACCATAAAGCCTTATATGCAATAGGAACTTAACAAATGTCTGAGATGAAAAGTTATAGCTGACTATGTCTGTCAACTTCACTCTTCCAGCATAAAAATCAAGGGAAATGACCAAAAAAAGAAAAAAGGAATATTAAGAACAAGAAAGCAAACTAAAGCCGCTGAGAAGCAAAATGATAGATACATAATTATCAAAACATTCATAATTTATTTTTATTGTAAATGGTTATCTGATATAGTTAGAAAATGGGCCATTCACGTTAATTAGAAATCTGAATAGCAAAGAATTATCATACAAATCTGTAATTTTCATAAGAAAAAATGTGGAATAGCAATAGCAACACTAAATGACATGTTGTAGAATCTAGAACCCTGAACTCCATTCTCATTCAACTCAGTTTCTAACCTGATTTGTATCCTAGTCTCCAAGTCTGCATTACCAACTGCCTATTAGGTATTGCCTACTAGATGGTCTGTAAACATCTCAAATTCAACATAACCAACATAGGACTCTTATCTTTCCTCCTGAGCATTCTTCTTCCATTTCCCTGTTTCTATGAAGCTCACCATCATCCTTCTGCAAGTCACTCAGGCTTCACAATCTTGGAATAATCCTCTACTATTCATTCTTTCTTCATTCACTGAATCTAACCTATTATGAATTTTATCTACATAACACCTACAATATATTTCTTGTTCGTTCTACTCACATGGCTACTATCACACTAATTTAGGCACTCATTATCTCATGCCTGTACCACTGCAATAGCCTCCTTATTATTAGTCTCTATTCTCCCAGATATCCCCCTTTCCAATCTTTAGTACCCTGTTGCCAAAGTGACATTCCAAAAATACAGGTATGACCATCTTATGCCTCCACTCAAAAAGCTCCAGGGAGCCCCTCTTGCTTCAAGGATCAAATACAATTTTGGTACTTAAAGCCCTTCACATTTGGAATCCAGCCTGCCTTTTCAGATGTTGGCCCCCAAACCCCATTATCAATTCTATAGTCTAGCTAAACTAAACTAATTATAGTAATAGAAACAGATCCTTGCTGTTCACATATTGACTTAGAAAACCACAAATTAATATTATCTATGTTGTACTGTATTTTTATTTGCTAAATATTTTCCAGTTAACATTTAATCTAGTTCACACTCCACTAAGGAGTTTTGTAGCAGCAAATAGAGGGCAAGTTTGATACCTCTCCTCTACACACCTCAGGCTTCTAGGCCTTTGTAGAGATTGTCTCCTATGTCTTCAATGCACTCCTTTCTCACTTCTTCCTTCTCTAATAACTACTTCCATTTAAACCACAGCTCTAATGCCATAAGAAGGCTTTGTTTATGCCCTTCAAATGCTAGACCTCCCCAATTACATGGTGTACATTTTGCATTGATATGTATTTTTCACATACTGTTTCCCCCCAAGTAAAAGGTAAGATCAGTGAGGTCAGGAAATTTTTCACTTCAGTTCTTGGTGCCTGGCACCAAGTAATTGATTAATAGACGCTTCATTTGTAAAATGATATGGGCCAGAATATCTAGTCCTTTCCACAACTCTAAAATTCTGAATTCAAATCTTTCTTTGAGGGCTCTAATAGCACTTCAGAATTAAAGTGTGTCAGAGTCATAATTAACACCTATTACCAGAGTGCTGGATTTCTGACTGGTAGAATGTTGATTATACAAATCTTGACATGCCATTAAGCATTTTTAAAAGAATGTCATCAAATCAAATAAGTCACAAGGTTTAAAAAGTTAAGAATTTACTGGCTAGGCCCTAACTCGAGGACAAAACAAAAAAAAAGACCAGCAATTGCATCTGGGGGGGGGGGGGGAAGGGGCAGAATTAATAAACTAAAGTAATAAAATTCAAGCCACCACTAGAGAAAAATCAGCTCAGTTGTTCCAGTTATTATTGGATAGCTACAAGAAATGCTCATTCAATATACCTGTACATACAGCTTATAGAAGACACCAACCAGTCTCTCAGTTAGTTGTAAATGTCAGTGAAGCTAATAAAGGGCCAAGGAAGGAACTATAGATCCAAGAGTGAAAACTGCTATTTAGACAGAAACCTAAAAGAAATCATTTACATCACTGCCCACTTGGGAGAAAGAACAAAGCAGGAAACTCATTTAAAGCCATGCTAAAGACTGAAGACAAGCACAAGGGTCAGCATGAGGGGGAGCACTGCTCCAACTTAACGTTCCAGAATGTTAAGACATCAAAATGCCAGGGAAGGTTTTTGTATGAGAGAAGGGATTCTTAACCTGAGATTCAAAGGTTATCAATGATCTTCCTACAATAGTTCACACAGAAAATGAACAAACACCACAGGTGTGGTCTGACAGAGAAGCTTTCACCTCTCCAGGCCACTAGGTCTCTCCTAATTCAGTCTAAGAGGACAGCTGCTTTCTTGGCTCCCATATAATACTAATAAATAATACTAAATATTCAGTCCACTTAAAAACCCCATATCTTTTTCAAATTGCTAAATAATAATGATCACGATGATATTTCAATAGTGCTTTAAAGGGGCGGCTAGGTGGCGCAGTGAGTAAGAGCGCTGGCCTCGGAGTTGGGATGACCCGGGATCGAAACCGGCCTCAGAAAATGAGCACCCACACATAAATAATGACTAGCCGTGTAACCTTGAGCAAGTTACTTAACCCCAATTGCTTTAAAAAAAAATAAAAAAAAAATAGTGCTTTAAGATTTTCAAGGCACAAATCATATTCTCATTCTCATTTGATCCTCACAACAATCTCATGAGGTAAGTGCAACAGATATCCTAATTTTACAGGGAAGAAAGTTAAGGTGTGGAAAGCTTCAGTAACTTATCTAGAAGCACAGAACTAATGAGTCTCTGAGGCAGGATTCAAACCCAGGATTTCTTGTCTCCAGATCCAAAATTCTAGCCAATATATCAAGATGTCTATCACACACAGACAGCATCTTGTACTTGTGTCAATGACTTTTTGAACATAATATTAAGAATTTTTATTTATCCCTAGTATAGTCTGTCTTTTTAGACCTAACCCTCTAAGATCTCTTTATTCAAATCCTGCCTGCTATCCAGTACCTTAGCTACACCTTCCACCTTTTCCGAATCTACAAATTGATGCACATGCTATCTATGCCTCCACTGAGAGCAACTGACTAAACGCTTCCTGTCTTCATGATGCCTGAAGAAGAAAATGGAAATTGAGATTAAGTGTTGTAGGAATGAAAGGAGTGTGACTAGAAACCTGGTAAAATTCTGTCATATCTATTTCCTACTGAGGTGCAATGGAAAGAGGACTGACAAGAGCCACAAGGCTCAGGTTCCAAGTCAGGCACTACTGCTACTTCTTTATGACCTTGGGCAATTAACTTAACCTCTTTGGGCCTTGGTTTCCTCAAATGTCAAAAAAAAAAAAAACTGGAGTAGGGGATTTTAAGATCTCTCTAACTTTAAAATCCTATGATCTTATGACATAAATTATAGCAAATCAGCCCAGTAATTCTCAAGGAAGAAAAACTTTCACCATCTAACCATTCAAGAAAAAGAATAATAGGGGCAGCTAGGTGGTACAGTGAGTAGAGTGCTGGCCCTGGAGTCAGGATCCAGCCTCAGTCACTTAACACACACACACAAAAACCTAGCCTTGTGACCTTGGGCAAGTTACTTAACCCCAATTGCCCTCCAAAAAGCAAAAAAAAAAAAGAATAATATAAGGGCAGCTAGGTGGCACAGTGAATAGAGCACCAGCCCTGGAGTCAGGAGGACCTGAGTTCAAATTTAGCCTCAATGACTTAACATTTACTAGCTGTGTGAACCAGGACAAGTCACTTAATCCCAATTGCCCTATTTTTCCCCCTCAAAAAAAAAAAAAAAAAGGAATATAAATGAATATTTGAATGGGAAAAGTTTTTGAAAAAGAATTTTAAGAGGCAGAAAATATCCACTTAGCAATAGATATTTTATAAAAATAGATGTGATTCTCATGCATACCATTCCCTCTCTCCCCCCCCCAAAAATTTTAAAAACTGAGAAATTTCAAAAGCTTGCCTTGATGATGTTTTGATGACAATCAACAAACATCATTAACTTCCTATGTACTAGGCATGATGGTAGGGGCTGGGAAAACTAAAATAAAAACATTCCTGCCCTCAAAGAACTTATATAATACCAAAGCTTTATGATGCCTGGCAGAGAACAGAATCTTTTTTTTTTTTTTTTTTTGCTTTTTGGAGGGGGGAGGGCAGGGCAACTGGGGTTAAGTGACTTGCCCAAGGTCACACAACTAGTAAATGTTAAGTGTCTGAGGCTGGATTTGAACTCGGGTCCTCCTGACCCCAAGGCCAACGCTCTGTTCATTGAGTTGACTATCAGTCACACAAAAGTATAAAAGGTGAAGGGATAAGATGCAGAAGTTCAGTTAACAATTATACTTGTAACTATTACTCTTTTCATTTGTAACTATTAACTCTGTAAAATTACTTTTTTCATCTTAAGGTTTCAAAGATTGTTACAATTATACACCTTAAGTAACATCAAAATGTCACTTTTTGAAAGCAGCAGCCAGATCAACAAACCACTAAACTGAAAGAGTCAAACACAACCTATTAGCTTGAGAAAGTAATGGTGGCAGATTTCAAACAAACTTTTCACAGATCCAGCTCTCATCAGAGTAGCCAGGATCCTTCTCTTCCATTTAAACATGGACTCCAGGGGACTGAGTCAAGATGGCAAAATCAAAACAGGGCTTCCATAGGGCTCCGGCTTCCACCTCCCCCAATTCATGTAAAAGGGGACTCTGAAGAAATTTTGGAGCTACAGAACCCACAAAATGACACAGAGAAGCTAACCTCTTGCTGAGGACAGCCTGGGAGGCCCGCAGGAAGGGGCTAGTGCAGCCTCTGGGAGCGACCCCAGCACCCTGGGAGCTAGAGGTTTTAGCCTCAGGGCAGCCTAAGCAGCCTCTGGCTGTAGGGATTTCAGATCATCAGCAGCTGTGGCAGTTTCCAGAATTATAAACACATAGATGCCAAGGACAAAGTGAGAGGTCAGTGCACTGTGGACTTGAGATACAGTAGATGGAAATGTGGTTGGCTTTTGCCCCCAGGGCAAGAAGCCGCTGAGGCACAGCAGCCATGCAGCTGCAGCCCCGTGGCAGCTTCAGCTCCTGGCCTGCAGAGTATAGGCAGACCAAGTGACCAGTCTGAGGGGTAATCCCTCTTGCTTTAACCTGCTTGGATCTGGATCACTGTCTGCGGTGGAGGTCCTGGGGTGTGTGACCAGCTTGCCAGAGAGTGTGGAGGCTTCAGAGAGGGCACCCAACTAATACCTTCGGCAGCTGAGAAAACCCCAGCGTTTGGGATGAAGCTCCCCTGTTTGGTGGCAGAGTCCTACTGGGGCAAAAAGTTCAAAAGTAAAGCAACTGAATGGCAACATGAGCAAGCGAGGGAAGCAAAGCACACAGAGCAGCCCAACTTTACACTCCTATTTTGGGGACAAAAAGGATCAAGGCATGGAACAGGAGGAAGACAATGAAGTCAGAACTCCTGCACCAAAGGCTTCCAAGAAAAATATGAGCTAAAAAAAAAAACAACACAGAAGTAGAAACAGCACTTCCAAGGTGCTCTGCCCCACACAAATTTCAAACAATGTGAAAGGGGACTCTGAACAACTTCTGGAGCCCCAGCACCCAGAGAACTACACAGAGAAGCTAACCTCCTGCTGAGGACAGCCCAGCAGCCCTGCAGGAAGGACCAGCGCAGTGCTCTGAGAGCAGGCAGCACAGCGAGCTGGGAACCAACAGCGCAGAGCTCTGGGAGCTGAGCCCAGGCCCCCGTGAGCGTGGTTTTAGCCCCAGGGCGGCCAGAGCAGCAGCCGGCTGGAGGAACCCCAGAACACCAGCAGCTGTGGTGATTCCAGAATTACCAGCACAGATATGCCTAGGACAAAGTGAGAGGTTAGTGCCCTATGGACTTTGGGACCAGTATTTGGGGAACGCATGGCTTCCTCCCCTGGGGGCGAAAAGCTGCTGAAGAAATGTGGCACAGAAGCCATTTTGCAGTGTCAGTGGTGGCTCTAGCTCCTGGTCTGCGAACTGTAGGGAAATGCAGCAATCAGTCTGGGGGTTAATCTCTCTTGCTTTAAACTGCCTGGATCTGGATTGTGGTCTGGGGCAGAGGTTTGGGGTGGGTATCCAGCTTGCCAGAGTGTGTGGAGGCTTTACAGAGGCCACTCAACCTGTGGAAGCTGTGAAGATCCCACATTTGGGACAGAAGCTCTCCTGTGTGGTGGCAGATTCCTACTGTGGCAACAAGCCCCAAAATCAAGTAATTAAGTGGCAACATGCCTAGGCAAAAGAAACAAAATAAACAGAAAAATTCAACACTGGACTCCTATTTTAGGGGCAAAGAGGCTCAAAGCATGGAGGAGGACTGTGAGGTCAGAACTCCTGCACCAAAAGCCCCAAATGAAAATACAAGCTGGCTAAAGGCCATAGAGGACCTTAAGAAACAGATAGGAGAAGTGGGGGAAAAACTGGGAAGAGAAATGATAAAGATGCAAGAAAAGTATGAAATGACAGTCAACAGCCTGACTGAGGAAAATAACACCTTAAAAAATAGACTAACTCAAATGGCAAAAGAGGCTCAGAAAGGCAATGAGGAGAAGAATGCCTTAAAAAGCTGAATTTGCTAGATGGAAAAAGAATCTCAAAAGCTCACTGAGGAGATTCATTCCTTTAGAGTTAGACTGGAGCAAATGGAAGCTAGTGACTTTATGAGAAATCAAGATGCTGTTAAACAGATCCAAACAAATGAAAGGATAGAAGGCAATGTGAAATATCTCATGGGAAAACCACTGACCTGGAAAATAGATCCAGGAGAGATAATTTAAAAATTATTGGACTACCTGAAAGCCATGATCAAAGAAAGAACCTAGAAATCATCGTTCAAGAAATTCTCAAGGAAAATTGCCCTGATGTTTTAGACCCAGAGGGGGAAATAGAGGTTGAAAGAATCCACAGATCACCTCCTGAAAAAGATCCCAAAAAGAAAACTCCCAGGAATATTATAGCCAGGTTCCAGAACTCCCAGATCAAGGAGAAAGTACTATAAGCAGCCAGGAAGAAACAATTTCAATATTGTGGAAACACAATCAGAATAGTCCAGGACCTGGCAGCTTCTACACTGAGGGATTGAAGGGCATGGAATATGATATTCCAGAGGGCAAAAAGAGCTAGGATTGAAGCCAAGGGTCACTTACCCAGCAAAACTGAGTATCTTGTTTCAGGGGAAAATGTGGTCATTCAGTGGAATAGAGGACTTTCAAGCATTCTTGAGGAAAAAAACAGAGTTGAATAGAAAATTTGACATCCAGACACAAGAAGTAAGAGATGCTTCAGAAGGTAATCAAGGAAAAGAAATCAAAAGGAACTTATCAAAGTTGAACTATTTACATTCCGACATGGAAAAACAATATCGGTGTCTGATGAAACCTTTCTCATTATGAAAATAATTGAAGAAGGGTATATGGGCATATGTTTACAGGTGTACATGGATAAAGGGTACAGGTTGAATTTGATAGGAAGGGATGATACTTAAGGGGTGAAGTTAAGAGGTGAGAGAGGAAAGTGGCAAAAAGAGATGGGGAGAGACAGGGTAGGGCAAACTATCTCATGTAGAAGAGGCAAGGGGAAGTAGTTGCAGGGGAGGGGAAGAACAGGAAGGCAAAAAGGCAAAACCTTATTCTCACTGAATTTGGCTCAGGGAGAGAATCACATACATACTAAATGGGATATCTCACCCTGCAGGAGAGTAGGGGGAAGGGGGATGAGAGGGGGATGATAGAAGGGAGGGCATTCTAGGGGGAGGGGAGGTTGGAAGTATCCACTTTCAAAGAGGGACAGGATCAAAGTAGGGAATGGACCAGGTGGGAGGTGAGATGGGTGGGAGGGAAATATAAGCAGTCTTTTACAATATATCTACTATGGTAATGTTTTGCATAGCTATACATGTACAACACTTACTGAATTGCTTATCTTCTCAGAGGGAGTGGGTGACAAGGGAGGAAGGGAATGGATCTGAAAATCGAAGTTTTAAAATTAAATGTTTCATAAGATGTCCAGGCATTGGGGCTCAGAGATTCACCTTGCCCTAATGGCAAAGTCGAAGGGGGTATGGGAGAAGCTATGGGAGAGAGCAGATTGGATGAGGGGATATCTAGTGGGACTGCTATTCTGGGGTGGTGGGTAGGGAAAAAATGGGAAAAAACTTGTAACTCAAAATCTGGTGGAAATGAATGATGTAAACCAGAAGTTAATAAAGCATTTGTAAAAAAATAAATAAATAAAATTAAATAAAATAATTACCACAAAAAAAGAAAAAAAAAAGAAAAACACAAGGGATAGCTAGGTGGCATAGTGAATAGAGCACTGGCCCTGGAGTCAGGAGTACCTGAGTTCAAATCTGGCCTCAGACACTTAACACAAAAACTAGCTGTGTGACCTTGGGCAAGTTACTTAACCCCAATTGCCCTACCTTCCCCCCTCCAAAAAAAAGAAAAGAAAAGAAAACCCAAGCAAGAGAGGCCAGAACTTCTGGGAACAAGCATCTGGAGGCTGGGCTGCTACTGCTGGAGAGAGAGAAGAGAATTGAGACCTAAACTGAGGACTGAAAAGAACTGAGAAGAGAAATGAGAACTGAAGCCTGAACTGAGAACTGAGAATTACTGAGAAATGAAAAGAGAGGAGAACTGGGAGGAGACATGGCTGTGGTGCTGGTACTTTGTTTTGGTGTTACTTTGTCAGATTTGTCTGCTAATAGAGGACAGTGCTGTTGTTACAGAAGCCCGGGGACCTTGTTGCTGTTTCAGAAACCCTGAAAGAGGATTTCCTTGTTGTATGTTTACAGAAATCCTGGAGGAGGGTCTTGCTGATGATTTCAGTGGTCCTGGGACTATACTGATGATATGTGTTGATTCCTCAGACGTTGTTGGGTCTATGTTGATTTCACAGGCAGAAAGTGAATTGATGACGGTACCAGCAATGTGCATAAATGTTATTTTGGCTTTGTTAAGCTTTGTCTTACCACAAACTGAAACTGTGAAGGACTTGAGGTGGACTAGATACTGTGAACTTCTGTGTGGAATGGGAACTGGATGATGAATTGTATGAGAAACTCGGCAAAGAACTGAGAGCTGTCTGCCTTTGAACTCAGGTGATAGTGGGATAGATTTGGGCAGAAGCTGGGACCATGGAAGAAGAACCATGGAAACCGAGAACTTGCCTCAAGTCAATATTTAAAAAAAAAAAAAAAGAAAAGAAAAATATGAGCTGACTACAGGCCATAGAAGACCTTAAGAAGCAGATAAGAGAAGTGGAGGAAAAACTGGGAAGAGAAATGAGAAAGATGCAAGAAAATCATGAAATGAGAGTCAACAGCCTGACTGAAGAAAATAACACCTTAAAAAACAGACTAACTCAAATGGCAAAAGAGGCTCAAAAAGGCAATGAGGAGAAGAATGCCTTAAAAAGCAAATGGAAAAAGAATCTCAAAAGCTCACTGAGGAGAATCATTCCTTCAGAATTAGACTGGAGCAAATGGAAGCTAGTGACTTTATGAGAAATCAAGAAACTATTAAACAAATCCAAACAAATGAAAAAATAGAAGGCAATGTGAAATATCTCATGGGAAAAACCACTGACCTGGAAAATAGATCTCAGAGAGATTATTTAAAAATTATTGGACTACCTGAAAGCCATGATCATAAAAAGAACCTAGAAATCATCCTTCAAGAAATTCCCAAGGAAAACTGCCTTGCTGTTTTAGAACCAGAGGGCAAAATAGAGGTTGAAAGAATCCACCAATCACTTCCTGAAAAAGATCCCAAATAGAAAACTCCTAGGAATATTATAGCTAGGTTCCGAAATCCCCAGATCAAGGAGAAAATATTACAAGCAGCCAGGAAGAAACAATTTCAATATTGTGGAAACACAATAAGGATAACACAGGATCTGGCAGCTTCTACACTGAAAGATCGAAGGGCTTGGAATATGATATTCTGGAGGTCAAAAGAGCTGGGATTAAAACCAAGAACCACCTACCCAGCAAAACTGAGTATCATGTTGCGGGGGAAAATATGGTCATTCAATGGAATAGAGGACTTTCAAGCATTCTTGATGAAAAAACTATAGTTGAATAGAAAATATGACATTCAGATACAAGAAGCAAGAGAAGCATGAGAAGGTAAACAGAGAAAAGAAATCATAAGGAACTTATCAAAGTTGAACTATTTACATTTCTACATGGAAAAATGATCATTGTAAGTGATGAAACTTTTCTCAGTAGGAGAATAATTAAAGGGAATAGAAATATAGATATATATATGTATGTATATATATACATATACATACATATATGTCTATATAGGAGGGCATATGGGCGTATGAATACATATGTGAACGTGTGTATATGTTTACAGGTATACATAGAGGGCACAGAACCAATTGAATTCAAAGGAAGGGATGATACTCAGAAGGTGAAATTAAGAGGTGAGAGAGGAATACAATGAGAGATGGGGAGAGACAGAATGGGGTAAACTATCTCATATAGAAGAGGCAAGAGAAAATGGTTACAATGGAGGGGAAGAACAGGAAGGCAAAAGGGAATGGGTTAACCTTACTCTCACTGAATTTGGCTTAGGGAGGGAATGACATACACACTAAATAGGGTATCTCACCCTGAAGGAGAGTAGGGGGGAAGGGGATGAGAGTAGGGAATGATGGAAGGGAGGGAAGGCTGGGGGGGAGAGAAGTTGGAAGCACCCACTTTTGAAAAGGGACAGGATCAAAGTAGAGAATAGAACAACAAGGGGGAAATGGGATAGGAGGGAGGGAAATATAGTCAGTCTTTTACAACATATCCACTATGGAAATGTTTTGCATAGCTACATATGTACAACCTATATTCAACTGCTTATCTTTCTAGTAATGGTAGGTGACAAGGGAGGAAGGGAATGAATCTGGAATTCAAAGTTTTAAAATCAAATGTTTAAAATATATATATAATTATTATTAATATTATTTTATATGTAACTGGGAAATAAGATATACAGGCACTGGGGCACTGAGATCCACCGTACCCTAGTGGAAAGTCGAAGAAGGTATGGGAGAAGATATGGGAGAGAGCAGATTGGAGGAGGGAATATCCAATGGGATCACTACTTTGGGGTGGGTGGATAGGGGAAAAATCAGGAGAAAATTTGTAACTCAAAATCTGGCAGAAATGAATGATGTCAGCCAGAAGTTAATAAAGCATTTGATTTGGGAAAAAAACAAACAAACCAACATGGACTCCAGACAAATGGGGCTGCTCTACTTCTCACCTGGGAAGTGCCTACTCCTAATTACATTTAACTTTACACATGAACACATAGAGCCTTCCAGCTAGCCTTAGAGCCAAGAAGTCCACAAACAAGGGGCTCTGGGCCAGGCCTAGCCAGAAGGCACCGAGTGCTCACTGGCACTATGCCTCTCTTACAGGCCTGCATCAGCTCCTCCCAAGAGCCATCTCCAAGAGCCCTCAAATGCAAACAAGCTCTACTGAGAGGACTAGTAAAGGAAGAGTGGTAAAGAGAGTCAAGGTTTTAAACTGAGAAGATAGAAGTCCAGAAAGCCTGGAAACTTTTCACCATTAACAGTGATTACCCCCAAGTTCCATTAAGGTATAATCCCTCAAGCAGTTTTGAAAAGCACTGTAAACTGAAACAGAAAATCCTTTCCAACTGATATCAGCCCATTTGTGACAGTTTAAAAAAAATCTTTCAATCATCACAAAGGAGACTAGGTGATCTTACTCTCACCTCTCAAGCTGTAATTCTCATGGGGCTGAGGTTAAAGAAGGGTAAGGGGAGCTGGAACAATCCCAAGGGCTTATTTTTATGCTACCCCTCCAGCACTATCTCATCTCTAGGTGCAGCTATTTGGAGCTTAGAGTGTAATGGAACAGATCTTTTAATCAATGATGCTTTGGTGGGGAGTAATATACTAAACAAAAATTATGAAAGAGTCAATATTACTTTATGGCTAGTTCTCTCCTCTTCCAACAGCATTTTTAAAAATCTATCAGTTTATATATATATATATTTTTAATCTATCAGTTTATACTGCATAGGCTAGAGTTTTGGAAGATTTGTACATTAAATCAGACACCAAATACACCAAGATCCCAGGAATTCTGGCAGCCAATACAGTGGTGCATGTGTACACATTCCTGCTATAGTGAGGAGGTATTATCAAGACTTCTTAAGGACAAGAAAACTCCAATGGTTAGAAAATACCTAAAAATACCAGTAATTCATCTGCAAAACTCAAATAATAGAGCACTGGATCAGAGTTATAAAATATGGGTTTGGATTATAACTACATCATTTAACAACCATGTGAGTATGGGCAAGTAAACAAACTTTGAGCCTCAATTTCCTCACTTGCAAAATGGACTGAATAATACATGAACAAACGTTTATTAAACATTACTGTGTACAAAGTACTGTGGCTAGGCACTGGAAAATGTTATGTTTAGAGAAAATATTATCCTTGTCCTTATGGTTCCCTTCCATATTTTGTCAAATGGGAAATGATCTCAGAGAGTTATAATATACAATATTTTATGTTAAATGTTTTTGAGAACTACAGAATAAAGTTCTATATAAGATCTAAGGAAGGTTATTACTGACCCATAGTGTCAGAGAACGCTTCCCAAAAGAGGTGTTACAAATTAAATAATTTTAAAGATTGGGCAGGAATTCAATAGGCAAACATGCTGGGGTGGAGATGGAGGGCATATTCGAGGCCCAGAAAACAGTTCTGGCAAAGGCTTTATGAAAGTAAAGGACTTCATGGATTGTTCAGACACAGAAACTAAACCAGTGTGCCTGCTACATAGACTGCATTCTCACATAGTTAATGTGAGATAAAGTGGTAAAGTAGGAAGGAGGGTGTCAGGTTATGGTGCACTCTGAATGTCTAGCAAACTGAACTTAACTCAGTAGTCAACAAAAAATCCCTAAAGATTTTTGAACAGGAGTCACATAACCAGATAAATGAATAAGGATTATTTTGGTAGGAGTAAGGATACATTATAAAATAGAAGATCTGAAAAAAGGCTATTGCAATATTCTAAGTAAATGGTAATGGGGGCTGGGCTTATGTTGTATAACAGCTGGGATGTTGCAAGGAAAGTATTTAGCAAAAACGAAAATGCTAGAGAAATATGAGCTATTATGTGGTCAAAGATTTCCAGGAGACAGTATGACCCAAGGAATGCTAAGATGCTTGCATTTGCTTATGCTTATAATAAGAGATACTAGTTAACAGGTACTTCAACTTTCCTTTCTGCTCTATCCCCTAGTCACTGCTAAATGCACCCCAGTTTCTCTAATGGGGATTACTGCATGTGGGCCATACTGATCTGAGTGGGTACACATTTTAAAATTCCCTGCAGAACTCCACTAGGTAGACCCAATTACCACCTTGAGGCTAACTGGAAAGAACAGAGGAATGCATGTATAATTTCTTACATGACTTACATGATTTAATTACCCTTATCAAACCGAAAAGCTAAAAGCTATCAATTTGCACAGCTCCAAAGCCTCTCTCATTCTTTGATTTATGACAACTATATTTAACTTTGCATTCTTAAATGGAAGAGCCTTACTTTACCTTTTCTTAAAACATTTCCTCAATGTTTCAAATCTTATGAAGTTTGACCTTATCAAATTTAATCATGAGAAAATGATTCTATTCATTTAAATAAAACTATTCCACCCACACAAGTAAACTAAGACATGTATTCTTACTCAGTGCCCAAAATACACTCACTGCAATAAACAGGGCCAGAACTGATGGCAGGACCAGAAGGCAATATGCAGGGGCAAAATGAAAGGCTATTACTTTTCACAAGCACACATATTTTTCATGGCAGAAAATTCCACTCCCTGAGGCTCAGAGCCTCTTTGGGGTCAGCTGCACACATGGGGCAACCTTACAGATGGTACACAAACGCACTGTCTTGGTACAAGAGTCACAGTTCCAATGTTCAAAGTACCATATGAAAGACGATACAGAGAGAAAAATGGACCAGCTTTTTGAAGCTTTTTTTTTCCCTTAGAAATCTCTGGCTGAATAGGAACTCGAATATGATCAAGCTTATTACCTTGCCCCAAGAAGTGTACATTTCTAAAAGTCCATGTAAATTCATGATACTTTTAAAAATGATGGCCCTCACTTCAGAATAAAAGCTAGAGATATGTGAAACAATTTTAAATTCTTCCAACTCATTCAAGTTGTTAACAGGCACATCAACAAACTGATTACAGTCCTTCCTCCTCTACATGGCTCATTTCAGCCTTAACAAACCTACAGTGGTGAGGTGAGTTTGGTCAAATTGAAATGCATCTCTCTTTAAGATGAGAGCTATAATTGTGATTACAGGACTCGATCTCAACAGCAACCACTTTATTTCACCAAAAATTACCCTGTCATATTTCATCTTCATGTGCATTGGTTGTCTGATGTCTGCCCCTTACTCATGGTATTGTTTTTTAAACCCCATAATCTCAATGGATCTAAATGCCCCAGAAAGCAATATTGGCGTTACTGCTTACAAAGTTCAAATGCTGCCAGAATCTATGTGGTTCCCTGGGGGTAACTGGAATGCTACTTTCCCTGTGTCCTACTAGCTTACTGCCCTAACTATCAAGGGTAAGATAATGCTGTACCAATCTTCTTAATAATCATTGTGATGATCAGAAAACCATTTTAAAATGGATGAAAATTATCAACTCTCTTAGAATGTAAATATTCTATATATGACCTCCATGTCCATTACTGTCAGTATTAGAACTATATTCAACAATATAAATCAGGTTAACTTGGAGAAACAACAAAATTCAAATCAAAGACAATAGTCAATATTGGTGTCATAGTAGCAAAGGTAAAGTAAATATATTATCTCCTTCTTCTCTCTTAATAATAAACTGTATGGGTCCTGGGAAGAGAAAGAGAATATACTTTGTAGAGAGCTTGTTTAGGTGCTCTGTTGGAAAGTATTTGTGGTATCAAACAGTTATCAATAATTTGCTTAAATAAATAAAATGTATGGATAGATTAATGAACTTTCACATGACAGGTTAAAATATATGTATACATATATACATATGCACACACACATACACACGTATATCTTTTGAAAATGAAAGCAAATTTCATTTCTATCCAAAGACAGATTCCCATACTAAAACCCCTCCCAACAGCAGATGTTACTGCTGGAGGCTACCTGTATAAAATGCTTGTGCATTAATACTAAACACAGAAATTAAGGAGTTATTTCCAAAATTTCAGCTGACCTACTTACAGACTCATAGGTATATAAACTATGGGCACTAGAAGGGACTTCAGGAATTATCTAGCCCAATCAGCCAATTACTGCAATCTGATTTTCTTCTAAATAGAATTCATCCTTTTTTCTACCATCTCTATTGAAGTCCACATCTCCCTTCCCTCACCACCATCATCCTTCCCCTACACAGAGCTAGAAGGAGTCAGTATTCTCCTTGCTCTCCCATTGCAACTTCTAAACCCTCCCTACATCACTCTCACATCCATAACTCTCCTCAGGTCTCTCCACTCCAAGCCCTCCCCCCTTAGTTACTTTAATACTCATGCTGATAAATCTTTTGAGAACCTCAGTACCTCAGTTTATCAACCTCAAATCCCCTGACCTCCTTTCTCTGTCTCCACTGTACTGGGGGTGGGGGAGGGTGTTACATCTTACCAGTCAATCAAGCACTACTTGATTAGATAGAATAATGGTTTACATAGACAAAGGAATTAAGAGTCAATTATTCAAAAGAATGCATCTTATGAAAAGGGCAACAATGCCTACTAAGTGTCAGAGACTGTGGTGGGTACTAAGGTAACAAAAACAAAAGTGAAAGTGTCTTCCCTGAGAAGCCTGCATTTAAAGAGAAGACAACCTTTTTACAAAATACTATACAAAGCAAATACAAGATAACTTTGGAGGAGAAGGCACTAGCAATTAGAGGATCCCTCCATCATGAAGGAAGAATTCTGAGAGGCCAAAGAGGAACCAGAGCAGAGACACAAGGACAGGAAGTAAACAGACCGATATGGCTGAAGTGCAGAGTGCAGGGAGGGGAGGAAGACATAAAAAGGCTAGAGGTAGGTATGGTGGGGTAGTGGGAAGACCTGGATCCCATCTCTAATACTTAATAGCTATGTGACCAAGGGCAAGTCACTTAATTTCTCTAAGTCTAGGTTTGCTCATCTGTTAAGTTGAGATAATGGCCACAGCAGGGGTGGGGAACCTGCAGCCTGGAGGCCACAAGTAGGTCCTCAAGGGCAGCCTTTGGATTGAATCCAAACTTCAGAAGGTTCCCCACCCCTGGCCTACAGTTTGCTTATCTGTAAAATGGGGCTTATGCCTATCTCAGTTATTGTGAAGTTGAAAAGAGACAGGGCATGCAAAGTATTCTGCTGACTCTAAAGTAAAACACTGGATCCCAGAGGATAAGACTTGTTTGGGTTTTGTCTTTGGAATGCCTGAGACCTAAATACTGTGGGTTCTTAATAAATGCTTATTAAATTGAATATGCACAGTTGTCCTATAAGCGCGCGTGCACACACATACCACCTTCCCTTGACCCTATGGTCTCTTCAAGTCATTGCCCCCTATCCTTCCTTTCTTCAATAAGCCAGACAGATGAGCTTTGGGTCTGTCACAATCCCCTCCCCTTCTTGGTCTCTTGCAATCGGGCTTCTATAGCCTTCTCTTCTCCAACACTCTCCTCTCTCCAAAGTCAAATATAAGAGATGTTAAGGAAGGAGAAAGAACAAGACTTGCCAACTGCCAAGCTGAAAATGGCAGGTGATGGAGACAACTCCTAGACTGTAAAGCTGTGGGGCTTGAAGAATGGGGGCAACTTCAACAGAAATCGATCGAGTTTGAGTTCCCTGTGGGAGTTCCAGCAGAAAGAGACAAGGCACTGGAAATCAGGAAAGAGATGAGGGCTGCACATGGACATGTGGAAGTTTTCTTCAACTTGGTGGCATTTTCTTAATAACTGCTCAATAATCAGTCACATATCACATATTTAATTTAGCAAGTATTTCCTTAAGTGCTTCCTGTTCTTGATGACAAAAACAACACTAGACTCAGCTCCATCACCCATCAGATGACTGTAGCCAGCTTCATGCTCTGAGCCTTGCTTTTCCTCTGTTTGTAAAATGGGGAGGATATTATCTACCTCAAAAGGAACTGAAAACACTCTGTAAACCTTCAAAGATTATAGAGCTGAGCACTGTTATTACTAACTACAAGATATTGTATGTGTTATGTACAAAGATGAATAAAAGAGGTGCCTAGTCTCAAAGTCTATAAACTCTTCCAAAAAAGTTGGCCCTTAATGAACACTGATTGAAATGAAATTGTAGTTGAATGGAACCGAACTGCCTTTAGAATGTAACTGGAGAAAAAAAAAAAAGAAACACACCCGCCATCTCCCTGCAGACAACTGTTTTTTCCAATCCATCCTCCACGCCACAGTTACCAAAGTGATACTCCTGAATCACAGGTCTGACCAAGTCATTCTGCTCAAAAAGCTCCAGTAGCTCCCCATTGCCTCTCGGATCCAAAAGAAACTCTTCTCTTTGATACTAAAAGCCCTCCACCACCTGGCTCTAGTATCTTCCCAGATTTACTAGACACTATCCTCTTCACAAGCTCTCCAGCTCACATTGGCCTCCTTGAAAATGCTCCCACACAACACTCTATTGGGTGCTTTTGCAGAGGTCACCTCCCATGCCTGCAATATCACTTTTTCTCATTTTCACCTCTTAAAATAACTTGTTCCATTCAGACCTCACTTCAACCACTTGAACATCACTTGGGTACCATTTGAGGTCTTTCCTAATCTCCCACAAATTATTTTTGTACTTTGTATATATGTACTGTTTACTTTTACTCTGCCATCTTAGCTCCGCCCCCCTTTAAAATTTTTTAAAATTTATTTATTTTTAGTTTTCAACGTTCATTTCCACAAGATTTTGAGTTCCAAATTTTTCTCCCCATCTCTCCCCTACCTCTCACTCCAAGATGGCAAGCATATTGATTACCCCTTCCCCTATGTATTGTTTACTTTTATGTACATGTTGTTTCCCCTGATAGAATGCAAGTTTCTTAAAGACAGGGTCTATTTTCAATGCTATCTATTTCCAATTCTAGAACCAAGAAAGTGCCTAATAAGTGGTTATAGAATGTTATTAATCCCCACCCCCAATTCTTTTCCTTTCTAGACTAAGCCAGTAGTTACTTCAGATATGCATATTACAATTGTAAAAACAGGAAAGGAGCATCAAGAAATAACAGACAACTTTTCTATTATTTGTTGGTGTCCTGAAGAAAGTCTGTCAACCAAAGATTCTCCTTTGATATCATCCATAATTCTTTTCTTTGAACAATAAGCTCAATGTGCACTGCCATAAATTTAAAGAAGATCCATTACTTATACAAAGAAGCTGACTGATCATATTCTAGAGATGTCATACTACAATTCTGCTATTGCATTAATAGCTGTTTGTACTTAAAGAACCCTATAACATAAGGGCATAAGGAAGTGTGAGCACTATATACCTTGTTACCGTCCATTCTCCTACCACACACTGCGTTATGACCTAGTAAAGCAGTCAACTGCTAGTCTGAGGGAGCATTTGAAGGATTCCAAATATGTCCACAGGAAAAGCAACAGATTCCAGACCCACCATAAAACAGCTCTCTATACCAGTTATGCTTGGTTGAGAAAGGAAGAGATCAGGAACCACACACAGTTAAAATGCTTTTCAACCATATACTTTAAAAAAAAGAAAAGAAAACGCAAAACTTGGAAAACGTTAATTTAAAGAAACAACAACATTTGAAAACTTCTAAGGTCATCATTGTGCTTCAGTTTTCCAAAATAAAATCAAATAATTATCATTCCCAACACTGAAATATTTAAAGAAAGTTTCCTCTCAAAATGCAATCACTTTTAAAATAAGCAGCTTCTAGAAGATCAACAATAAAATCTGCTCAAATTTCACAATATTTTCTTGTTTCCTAAAGTTATTATTGCTCATTTTATGTGCATATGTAAGATAAGGGATATTACCAAGATTTTACCTTGGAGCATCTACATTTCAACTTGAGTGTATGAGGGCTCAATCCAGGAGCCAAACACGATCTCCTCACTGTGCCTGCAAAGCTCTGGCTTCGGCCTCTGGAACAATCTTCATGCCCTCACAGAACAACAAGCCATGGCTCTCCCCTAGCTCTTTATGGAATTGCATCAGTAATTAATGTATTACTGACCACAAGACAAAAAGCATGGGCCCCTAGGGAAAAAGGTCCTCTGAGACAAAGTGACAAGGTCTCTCTCTATAGTCTGTCTACAGCTAACAGGACAGTGTACTTCTACAATCATACAAAGGCTTTTGCTCATGTGCCTTTTCAGGTTCCCAATTGGTCCCACTTGGATCTTCTAGATAAAAAAAGCACATGACAGCTTTAAACAAAGAATTCTGTAAGTTATACATCCTGGATCTTGGGTTTTCAATAACTTAAAGATAGCTAAAATTATCTTGTCTCCCCCAAACTTTCAAAATACATACAGTAACATTCATTAAATATGCCATACAATATTCAGGGAGCTTTGGGGAGGGAAAAGAAGGCAGGGAGAAGTCAGAAAAGATGTGTAACAAAATTAAACAGGAATAAGGTGAAAACTCCCAAATGACTGGAAATAACAGGCCTCAGCATAAATTGTGCTAAGATATTGATGATCATTATGAAACAATTTATATATAACTTTACCTTTAAATAAAGTAACCAAACAACTTTCATCAAAGATCCCATAACCATTCTTCTATGATGGGCAGTCATGGGAAAGACAGGTGAAAGAAGGAAGGGGAGGGCCACTTTTAGGTGTTACCAAAAATGCAGAGATTAAAAATAGAAATGACTCATCTTTCATAATTAACTTCATATATTTACCACTCTTAGTTCATAAAGTACTTTATAGTCTACCAGGTAATGCTGGCCAATAGAGTGTATTTCTTTACAATCAATGTAAAGCCAAGAACATAGATATGAATCAAGACTGCTATTCAGCAAGGGCTCCTGCCATGCAACTGGAGGAAAGCTGAGATGGTGGCAATCCTTACCACCTCTCTCTATTGTCTTGCTTGGCTAGCCATATTGCAAATGAATGCTATTGAGAAGGGAGATAACTTGAGAGAGATGAGGAAAAATCCATCCCTTCTCAAAAAACAACTTCCCGGCCCAGCTGTTGAATGTATAGGTATCATCTTTACCTACAAAAAAGATGACACGTTGATATGAATGAAGTAACTTCTCATGCCACTGATAAGCTGCACTTTCTGAGAAGCTCTGTGCATTTGGTTCACATAAGCTCACACTACTCACAACCATCTCATGAATCTGGGAGAAAACAGGTGCTAACATTCTGATTTTACAATTAGGTAAATAAGAAGAAAAAGAGTAGTAATTTATTTACACAATGTTACACTGGCATCCTGGTCCAATTTTCTCTAATCCATTTTATAAGCCTAGCTCAGTTTTTGAGTAAGGCTGTTTAAAAAAGGAAATAACTTCTTATGAGCTTAATTTGGCATTGTAAAAGACATCAAAGTTCTGACAAAAATGTACACAAATACATACACACTATAGAGCAAAACTTTCTGGAAGACTAAACCCAAATGAAGAACAGGTTGGCACACTGCTGAGCAGGTCAACATAATCCTATTTCTTTTCTTTTCTTTTCTTTTTTTTGGGGGGCGGTGGGGGAGAGGAGGCAAATCAGTCAAGGTTAAATGACTTTCCCAGAGTCACACAGCTAGTAAGTGCCTAAAGCTGGATTTGAACTCCGTTTCCCCTGACTCCAGGGTCCATGCCAAATCTACTGCACCCCCCCCCCCAAGCCCCAACATAATCTTATTCAAAGGGCTTCCTCCATAAGTGTGTATTCCAATCAATTAATATTTCCACTAAACAGAGCCCCAGTAATTCAGTTCTATTTGCCTCTGGATCTTACTGGGCACTTTGTTTTGCAATTCTCTAAAGCATTTATTAAGTAATGTAAGTTAGCATTACCTGGTTTGCCTCTAAAATTGAAGACAGTAAGGGCCTTAAGGGCACAGACTGTGTGTTCCCTAACTTTGTATTCCTCCTATCACTCCTCTGAACACAAGAAATAGTGGTTTAATAAATATTTGATAAAGTAGGATACTGATGAGTACTTATGGGCATAGGAACCCTCCCCCTTTCATCCTCCACCCTGATTAAAGTCTACAGTTACTCATCTCTTATGTTTCCTTTTTTAAATAGAAACAATGAATAATGAGAAATATGAGTTTAAACGCTTTTAAAAAATCAATCTAAACTATAAAAGTCGCAGCTCTGCCCTTAATCATATGACTCCAGTCACTTAACCTTTGCAAACAATTATATTTCTAATAAAGGGTTAATAAGATGATACACAAAATTTTTTTAATTCTTATAAAATCATCAGCCACAGATGTAGTCTTAAAGGTCAGATAAGAAACTGAAAATGAGGCCAAAGAGACAGTAAATTGCCCAACACTACACAGGTAGAGATGAGGTGAGCCTGAAATTGAAAGTAAGTCCTCTGACTCCAAATCCAGGGTCTTTCCACTACACTATACTGAAGACATATTTTGGACCTAAGAAAAAATGATTTTTATTTCATTCAATTTGTCTCTTCTCGATATTTAAAATCATATATATTATTTTAGAAGACTAGAGAATATCTAAAGATAAAATTTCCATTTAACACAACTCCAGATAAAAACTATTCTTCCATTTGGAATTTATTGGAAATAAATGTTTTCAGTTTATACAAATGGTGACCTAGTTTAATCTGAGTAACTCATTATAGCTTAATGTTTTTTCAAATGTCACTGTAGATTTGTCTAAATGTCTTCAATTTGACATTTATCAAATGGTGAGGGAGAAAGGAGAGAAGCCTCAACTTCAGGAAACCCATGTTCCAGGCCTGATTCTGCCACTACCTGAGTGACCTTGGACAAGTCCTTTAGCTTTTCTGGTTTCAATGTCCTTTTCTGTAAAATGAAAGGTTTGGACCAGATGATCTCTCCTTCTAGTTCTTTTTTTTTTTTTAAGCTTTTTGGAGGGCAAGTGGGGGTTAAGTAACTTGCCCAAGGTCACATGGCTAGGTTTTTTTGTTTGTGTGCATTAAGTGTCTGAGGCCAGATCGGAACTCAGGTCCTTCTGACTCCAGTACTCACCCGGCCACCTAGCGGCTCCTCCTTCCAGTTCTAATGCTCTACAAGTTTATAATAACAAAGGGTGTTTCCAGTTCTGAGGATGGTAAGGTCCTTAGTTTAGCAACAACGTGTGCATATCCAAAATCCTTATAAAGGTCTCCATCAATATAAACACTTATGATGAAGGGCCTTTAAATTTGAAAATATCCTTTTAGCAGTATTCTTCATGGGTGTGAAAGTATTTCAAGAAATTTTTGGAAAGGAAAAATTGACATAAAAGTTCTCATCTTTCTCAAATACATAAGATAAAAAAAGTTACTAGAAATGGGTACAAATTCATCTTTTTCCACGATTACATCTGCATTAAAGTTATTTTTTTAATTACTATTACAAATATGGACATCATATATGCTTTGTAAATTTTTAAATATAGTGATCAAAAACACATTTTTAGCAACTAATTTCTGATGCTATATGACCTATGCAAGGGAGGAGGGGGAACTGAAAGGGGACAGAGAAGAGAATGAAAACACTTTTCACTACTACCAGTCATAATAAATGTTTATTCACAATGTACATATGGCTACTGGGAAGTTAAACTATAAATCAAGGAATAAGAAGAAAGCCACACTGTTTTCATTCCCACAGAGCCACAAAGGTTCTTTGCCTTATTAATTAAGTATTCAGTAGAAATACCCTATCTAAATTCTCATTCTCTGGTTTTGTTTTGTTTTATTTTATTAAGGTCAACCAGTTTCTAAAGACCCAAGATTATCACTCACCCACATCCCACCAGAGCTAGTAAACAAACCCAAAGTATCTCACTACCATAGCAAGGCACCTTAAGTATCCATGCAGAACTTTGTTTTCAGAGAATAAACCAAAATGAGATGTTATGAAACAGAATCTTGCTCCAGGTTAAGAACTGCCTACCAGTTGTTATACTTGCTTTTTTTTAGGGGACAAGCTGTAAAATGTGAAATCCAAGAGCTTACAAAAAAGGAATGCTGAAGAGACCAATTTCAGAAAGAAATGCCCTGTCTCTGGTTCTGAAATGCTCTCATATCTACGAGTAAGATGGGATTAGGTCGTTATAAATTCAAAAATCATCCAGTCATGGTTTTAAATCCATTTCTAAATGTTCCTTGTGCTGAAAGCCAATGGATTCAAACCATAAAACACAAAGGATTCCTTGCTTTCTTTTTATAGCTAGAAGACAAGACATCCCTTCCTTGCTCTACCCAGAGTCCTTCCTACTTATGAAGATAAAAATTTCATGATAACTAACCAGTGCTACCTACAAGCCAAAATGTCACCTCTCAAGGGAAGGGGAAAAACTGGGAGGGCAGTGTCAGCAAGAAGAACCTGATGTGCTGGTAACGATTTCTACCTCTGTACTGGCAAATAGGAATCATGGGTTGACTTTTTTTTTTTAAATTTCAAATAATGCTGATTGAAAGAAGTAGGGGGAAAGTTTATATAAATCATATTCCAGTTTCTGTTGACAAAATAATAGTAATACTGTCAAGACTGCAAGGGCTAAGGCACCTAGCAACACCCCAGTTTATAACCATGGGCTCATAAAACAGTTTTGTATCCTAAAATGCCTGTGACCTAACCCCATACATAGATGTAATAATGCTAAACCAGTCTCAGTCTCTCTCTGTCTCTCCCCACACCAGCCAGCTTCCATTACAAAGACCCCATGTCATTTTCAAAACCCATCATCAAGAAAGGAAAGGTTGCTCAGTTTCACCCCCAGGCAGAAGCGGGGAAGAGGCAAGTGGCAAGATAACAGAAATTTTATGGAAATTAGTGTGTCAGAATCTGGAGACACCCCCCTCCTCCTTCAACTAATAAAAAAACCCGGGGCTGGGGCAGGGAAGGTACATGGACTTCAAAGTACCTGGTACAGGGTTAAAGGGGGAGAAACACCCCACACAGGAATGGGGGGAGGGGGGTGAGTCACAGAGAAAGAAGGATGAAAGAATGAGGATAAGGATTTGAGGATGGGAGTACTGGTGGGGTACAGAGAGAGGCAGGGAGAGTCCACTACAGGGAGGGGGAGGAAGTAGCAATACATGTTAAGGATGGGGGAGAGAGAAGTAATGAAAAGAAGGGAGGACAGGGAAAGAGGACAAGAACAGGGGTTAAGGAATAGGGATAAGGGTGACAGACGGGGTGGGGGGGTAGGGATAAAGGTGGGGGAGGGCAGAGATGGAGCAGAGTGGAGATAAAAGTGGAGGGAATATAGGTGGGGTGGAAGGATGTAGAGAACGGGGATAAAGGTGGTGGAGTAGGAATAATGATGAGGGTAATAGGAATAAGAGACAGAATAAGAATAAAGGTGGTAGGAGAGATGAAGGAGAGTAAAGATAAAGGTGGGGGCAGGAGGGAGAGACGGTGGTAGGGATGGAAAGAGTAAGGATAAGAGATGGGGGAACAGGGATAAAAGTGGGGGGAATAGGAATTGGGAGGTAGAGATGGAGGTGAATAGGGATTAAGGTGTGGAGGGGGAGTAGAGATGGAAGGAGCAGGGATAAAGGTGGGGAGGCAGGAATGGGGGGTAAGATGAGAGGTAGGGATGGAGAGAATTGGGACGGGGGGCAACATGGGATGGAGAAAATAAGGATAAAGGTTGGGGAGAAGGTTTGGAGGAAGTAGGGATGAAGGGGGAATAGGGATGGATGGAGTAGGGATTTTAAAGGTGGGGGAAGTAGAGGGGGAGAGAATAGGGATCTGGGAGGAATAGGGATGGATGAAGTAGGGATGGGGGGAGCAGAGATGGAGGAAGTACAGATAAAGGAGGGGGAGAGTAGAGATGGAGGAAATAGAGGGGAGGCAGAGATGGAGGGAGTACAGATAAAGGGGGGCAAGGATGGATGGAGTAGGGATAAAGATGGAGGAGCAGGGATGGAGGAAGTGCAGATAAGGGGGGCAGGGATGGATGGAGTATGGATAAAGGGTGGGCAGGGATGAATAGAGTGCGGCTAAAAGTGGGGGTCAGAGACAGTAAAAATACAGATGGGGGAGCAGGAATGGAGGGAGTACAGATAGAGGGGGGCAGGGATGGCTGGAGTGAGGATAAAGGGGGACGCGGGGACGGATGCAGGAGGCATAAAGGCGGGGGCGAGCAGGGAGAAAGGGGTGGCCCGGGTCGCGGCCGAGAACAATGATGCTCCGGCCAGGCCCCGCCCCCGGCCGGCCAGGCAGCTCCGCCAGAGCCGACCCCCGCGCCCCCTCCCCCACGCCGCGGGCCGGGCGGGGCCGCGCTCACCTCCAGCTCTGTGTCGGCCGTCTCGGTCGTGCCGAGGATCTCGCTGGGCAGCTCGGCCAGGTCGGTGACCCGGATGAGGCCGTCGTGCAAGAAGATGGTCTCCTCCTTCACCGAGAGCCACTGCGCCGAGTCCGCAGCCGCCGCCGCCGCTGCAGCCGCGGCCGCCGCCGCCGAGGAGCCCATGGCCGAGCGGCCCGAGCGGGGCAGGGGGAGCCGCGAGCCGGAGCCGGAGCCGGAGCCGCCTGACAAGGAACCGGAGCCGCTAGCGCTCCATGGCCGCCCCCGGCCCCGGGGATCCGCGCTCGCGCCCACGCCGCCGCCCTAGGCAACCCGAGGAGCCGCCGCGGCCTCCATATCTCCACCCCCGACCTGGAGGCCCCGCCGCCGCTGCCGCTCCCGCGCCTGCTCCCGCCGCCGCCGCCGCCCTGAGGTGCCCGATCCGCCTCCGCCGCTCTTCAGCCAACTGTCAGTGAGACGCCATGTTGGGGGCGGGGGCTCCCGGCATGCCCCGCGGAGCGGACAATACAGGCCCCGCCCCCGGCCGCCGCCTGGCCCCGCCCCTGACCGGGAGTTAGGGAGACGGACGCCCTCCCTCCCATCCTCTCACCCCCTCCCCCGCTCGGCCCCCTCGCGCTGCTCAGCCCCCTCCCGCCCCGCCCAGCCCCGCCCTGAGCTCCTCCACCCCTTCCCGCCGCTCCTCCCTCGCTGCTCGGTTGCCTCCCAGATGGTCTGCTCCGGGCCTCCTGGAGATGGCACTTGGCCTGACCTGCCTCGCTCTCTCCGGCGAGACCATTGGACAGCCGTCAGTCAGGCAGCATCTCCGCCCCTCCCACGCCCTTTTATTGAGAGGGCGCAACCTTTCTATTCAGATCCTGGAACCTTGTTTAAGCCTCTATTGCGGGCCGGACACCGTGCTATAGGACATTCGGCCTATAAGCATTTATTAACCACCAACTGTGTGCCGGATTCTGTGCAACGCACTCGAAATCCAGGGGCGAGATGGCAAGTCCAGTCAAGGCAGCAAGCACTGATGAAGAGCCTACTATGTGCCAAGGCCTGCGCAGGAGGCATCGCCTGCGGCCAAAATGTTCACAGCCTGGGAATGCAGAGATGAAAAAGAGCCCATGTCCCCAATGGACTTAAGTTCTACGGGGCAGAGATCCGGAGAAGGCATAGAACTCGCCATGATATGACCCTTAGGGGTCTTAGAGGCCGTCAAGTTCAACCTTCCTCATTTTACAGATGAGGAAACTGAGGCTCCGAAAGGTCGGGATTTAACCTCCCAGTGTCCGAGGCAACTATTTGACTATAAAATCGTCACGGATACTGATAGAAGGCGTTTCCTCGTAGCCCCATACCAGTAAAATGGCAGGTCCGTCCCCTGTGGGTGTCGGGCACTATGCACTGCAAAGGCAAAGAGCATCAAAAAAAAAGTTGTTTCTGCCTTCAAGGAGCTTATAATACTGGGGGAACACAATGACCAATGACATTTTATTCAGTCCGACAAGCATGTATTAATTTGCCTATTCTGTGCCCAGCACTGTGCTAGGAGCTACAGATCTAAAGAAGGGGGGCGGGAAGAAGGCACCTTCATCGGGAATTTGCATTCCACTGGGTAGAAACAACCTGTACTCATGAGTTACATTTCTGTAGCACTCTAACGCATTATCTCATTTGAGCTAGTGAGGTAGGCGCTATAATTATCCCTCTCACCTCTGAACAAGACAGCCTGACAGCCAGGGGAGAATCGCAGATTGGGAGGGGCCTCAGGGACCATCTGGTCCAACCCTTCTCTGAACAACATTACATTCTGCATCATCCCTTACCGGTGGTAATCCAGCGTTTACTTGGAGAGCTGCATCGATGGGGAGCTCATTACTGGTGGAGAAAGTCCATGTCCCCCTAGGGCAGCTGGAATTGTCTGGAAGCCCTTTGGAATCTTGCTTCTTTCTGCTCCTTCCTTCCTAAGATTTCTTCTAGTACAACAATTCTATGGTTTGCTAGCCCTAGGAAGTCACAGAATCATGTCCATTGTTAGCAAATCTAAGTGCAAAAGAATTTCTTTTCATGTAAACACACACAGGAAGACCTGAATTAAAATCAGGTTTCAAGAACTAACTCACTAGCTGTATGAGCCTGGGCAACTCAACCTCCATCTGCCTCCATTTCCTCATCTGTAAAACTGGAATAATAATAGCTGAAAACTAATTGATTCCTGAGAAACCTCCCAGGATTTCCATGAGAACAAATTGAGATTAAAGTGCTTTGCAAACCTTAAAATCCTGTATAAATGCCAGTTGATATTATTCTATTTCTATTCTTCTGGGTCCCAGCATCAGAACCAGGACTAATGGTTAGAATTTACAAGAAGGCAGATTTCAGATCAATGTAAGAAAGGAAGGCAGCCCGTGGTTGAAAGGCCAGGAAGAAGGTTTCAAGAGAATTAGGTTGCTTGATTTGAGGAAGTATTCAGACAAGGATCTCGAAGAATGTAATGTGAGTGACTTGTGGTCTACACTGGATAAGTCAAAGTCCAAAATGGTTAACATTTACATAGGGCTTTAAGATTTATAAAGTACAGTTGTTTACATATAGTATCTCCTTTGGTCCCCACAACAACCCTTTGAGGTTGGTATTTTTATTATCCCTATTTCACAGATGAGGACACAGAGGATCAGGGAGGTTTAGTGATTGTCCAAGGTCTCACAGCTAGTAAGTGACTGACATAGGATTTGAGCCTGTCTCCCAGAATGCTTTCTACTGTAGCTCCTAGAAAAGCATAAGGAAGAAGGTCGCACCAGTTGGAGCTGTCCAGCAGAGGAAGGGGATGGGGGTTCTTAATGGTTCCAAAAGCACTTTCTCTATGACAACCTGTGAGACAGATAGTGTAAGAATTATTCTCTCCATTAAATAAACAAAGAAATGAAAAGCTCTTTTTCTGCTACCCTCTTTCTCTAGTATTCTTTCCACCACACCACATTGCCTACCATTGTTAACTGTGTCTATGCTTCAGCCCCCTACTAGCCTGGAAGCACCATGAGGACGAAGCCATGTTTTAATCTAAGTTTTGTATCTACCCCCAGCACTCAGTAGAGTGATCTGCATACACTGAGAACATACTAAAGATCTGATGAAGTGAAGTGACCAATGTCAGTGTTACCCTTCCCTCAGTGCCTCTGTGATGTCATCTTTTGTGGGCACTCTTCCAACATTGCACATAACAGCACATCTCCTTTATGCCCTGTATGATTCTTGTTCATGACCAGTTGATCGATTCAGTCAATACATTGATTGAACAACTATTATGTTCCAGGGTCTGTGCTAAACCTTCATTTTTAATTAAAATTTTACTCTTTAACTAATGGAAATCTATTTTCTCTCCACCTGATTGGGAAAAAGAAAGAAAAGGAAAACAAATTCCTTGTAACAAAAATGCATAGTCAAGCAAAACAGATTCCCTCATTGCCCATGTATGACTCATTCCACACCCTGAGTTCACATCAGTTCTCTGTCAGGAGGTAGACAGCCTGCTTCATCATCAGTCCAATTGAATCATTGATGGTCATTGCATCAATCAGAGATCTTACAGCTTTCAAAGTTGTTTGTCTTTACAATATTGTTACTGCAAAAATTGCTCTCTTGGTTCTGCTCATTTCATTCATTTGTTTAGACAAATCTTCCAAATGGTTCATTTTTTATAATATCAATGGCATAGTATAAATTCTTCTAACTCTGCATCTGTTCGTGCCAATCTTTTCCATGTCTTTCATATTCTTCCATAAACCCTCTTAGAGATTTTTTTTTTAACATTCCCTATGTGCTCCAGTCAGGCTATCTGCTATCCTTCCTTCTGGATACATAATTAGCCCACTTCATTTTCTGATTATACATTTTCCTGGATGAGTTCACAGAATCTTAGACTCTCCAAACTAATAGGGACCTCAGAGGCTATCTTGGATCTGAACAAGTGTCCTCTCTAAAACATTGCTTATATCCATTACTTATAACCTCCAGTTAGGGGAAGGAAACCTACAACCTCCTGAGGCAGCCCATTCTATTTTGAGGTGGCTCTAATTGGTAGGGAGTTTTTCCTGACATCAAACAAAATCTGCCTCTCTATGCCATTCCTTGGGGGCAAGTCATCTTATATAATATGCTGCTCTCGACTGTTTCTCTTTTGTCTTTTTATGATAAACACATAGCCCAGTACCTGATCCACCACACATATCTCCATTGCTTTTGTGTTACATAGTCAGAGTGTTACCCCATCTCCAATCACCAACGTAGCATAGTGGGTAGAGTGCTGTCCCTGGAATCAGGAAGGCCCTAGTTAAAATCTAACTTCAGGCACTTACTAGCTGTGTGACCTTGGGCAAGTCACTTAACTTCTGTCTGCCTCAGGTACTTCAACCATAAAATGGGAATAATGATAGTGCCTACCTCCTGGCTTCTCTCTATCTTTATCTGCCTCAGTTTCCTCAACTGTAAAATGGACATAACAGTAGCACTTACTTCTTAGGGTTGTTGTGAGGGTCAAAAGAGATAATTTTGTAAAGTGATTAGCACAGTGTCTACCATATAAATGCTAATTATTATTATTATTATTAATGCTCCTGCTCTTCCACTCCCAATCATGCTCAAGTTCATTTTTGTTGGCAACCATAATTTTTCCTATGACACATCAATATTAAATTATAAAGGTCTTAGGGACCATATACTCCAACCCTTCCATTTTACAGATGGGAAAATGAGCCCCAGCAAGGCTAAATGATTTGCTCAGGGTCATATAGGTAGCAAGTAGTAGAGTGGTCCTCTGACTCCAAAGCCAATACAATCTCCTTCCAAGTAGTTGTCCTAGCTCTCAATTTACAAATTACAATTACTCAAATTACAAAAAAGTGACCAAGTTATAGACTCTTAACATGATACTATATGTATGTAACTTACATGTATTTATTTATTGGTCTAATATAACATAGCAATTCTCAAAATGTGGTCTGCAGACTCTTGGGGTCCCTGAGACCCTTTCAGGGGATCCATGAAGTTTAAATTATTTTCATAATAATACTAAGCCTTTACTTGCCTATTAAAATTTTCCTCCATTTTCCAACTATATATCTATGTGAGATATATTCTTTATATACTTCAACCAAAATAGCACTTCACAACAGAATGAATGCAGAAACAGATATGAGAAACTAGATATCTTCTCTTAAGCCAAACAAAAAGATTTGCAAAAAGATGTAAAACTCTTTTCACTCATTTTTTGGTTTGGAAAATATAGTTATTTTTCCATTAAAATATGTTATTTATGCTAACATGGAAGGATTGTTATTATTATTTTAAATGAATGAATAAATATAAACAAAAGCTCTTTGGAAAGTCCTCAATAATTTTTAAGAATGTAATATATAAAGATTATAATTTAAGAATATAACTTGAACACAATCTGCTTAATACATCCACAGAAGCAGAGTAGTATTCTGGAAAGAACACAAGGCTTAGAGTGAGGACATCTGGTTTTAAAACTTAACTCTGACATTTACAAACTGAGTATTATTAAGTGAATTAATTAATCCAATAATCTCACAGGTTTGTTATGAGTATTATTAAGTGAATTAATTAATTAATTAATCCAATAATCTCACAGGTTCGTTATGAGAATGTTGTCTTTTTTTTTAGTTGTGTCCAACTCTTTCTGATAGCATTTGGGGTTTTCTTGACCAAGATACTGGAGTGGTTTGCCATTTCCACCAACTCATTTTATAGAAGAGGAAACTGAGGTGAACAGGGTTGAGTGACTTGCCCAGGGTCACACAGCTAGTGTCTGAGATTGGATTTGAACTCTGGCATTTATAAAAGCCAATATTCATAAAACTGTAGAATTTAGGAGGTGGTAGAGACCTTGGCAGTCATTTGATATAACTCATACCCAGTCAGAATCCTCATTAGAACATACCTGATAAGTAGCCATACTGCCTCTTCTTGAAGAACACCAATGACTCAAAGACATGCAATATCACTGGAAAACATCAATATTTTAAAAAATTAATATTTGCAACAGGGGTCATTTACAGTAATTCAAATCCCTGTGCTAATCCCCAAAAGGAACCCAACCTACTCTTTCTCCTGTTCAACTCTGGCCCCATTGTTTATTTTCGAGGGCTAAACAAGATATATGTATTGATACATTGTTTCTGTCCATATATTTGCATATCATTTCTTGGACAAAGGGCATTCTTCATCCACTTGGTCTTTCCTATGTGGGTGATTAGATTAAACTCTTTAGAAGGATAATAAATCTCATTTATGAGGCTCTATGGTCTTTTGGAACTTGATAAAATTTAGCACAATATCATCCAGCATTTGGAGGGTCATGTTATCTTTAGAAAATTGCTGGTATCTGAGGTAGCCAGGTAGCACAGTGAATGAGATGCTATACTTGAAGTCTCTCTAAACTGTCTCAGCCTCAGTTTCCTCATCTATAAAATAGGGATAACTATAGCACATTATTAATAGCGTGGGGTTGTTGTGTAGATCAAATGAAATAATATTTGTAAAATGCTTTGCAAGTATTAAAGCACTATGTAAATGCTAACCATTATTATTCTTTTTGTACTCTTCCTTGGACATCCTCCTTAATAGAAATCCTTGCTATTCTATTAATAAGTCTTTGAAGAAAATAATTTCTGTTGCTACATCTTTCAAAGAATCTTGTATGATTTTGTCATATGCATGAGAGAATCTTTCTTGGAAGAGTCTTTAATGTAGCATTTTGCTCTATCAAATAAAAAAATTTTAACTAGTCAACAAACAATAAATGTAGTGGGAGCTTATATTCCTTGTGCCTTTCAGGTGGTTTTATGACTGTAAACATGTTGTCTGCTGTGGAATATTGTTTGTGTAAATCTAACTATTTCCTCCTCAGACTTTAATTGAGGATGCTTTTTATGCAAATGCCAATTATACTTGTAAAAATTATGAATACCTGAGAAAGTAGAACTATGGGTCATTAGTTACTAGTAATTTCTCTCAGTTACTCTTTAAAAATAATGTTTGAATTTTTCTGAGGCTTTGATATTCTCCCTTCATTCAGATATTTTGAGAATCAATCCTGCAATACCCTCAAATTATTTCACTTCAAGCATTGATCTCCTCTGTGTATACTTGTTTTAGTCCAGGTGCCCCTTCTATCTTGGTCTTCTTCAATGCCATTTCCACTTCCTCATACAAATCATCAAGGATTGTAGCATTAAAGTCCATAAATGGTAGCTCGACAATCCTTGCTGGTGAAGAGAGATATAAAATTACAGATCTTCTCCATTTTTCATCCATGCATTGTTCCCTGTCCACTATAATCCTTAAATACACTCAGAAAGTCTCTCATACAGTTTTCTATAAATTTGTTTTCCCCTTCATTGCCACTTCCTTTATGAGATAAAAGTATTCTAAAGTAGAGGTTGGCAAACTGCTATACAAGGGACAAATCTAGATCTTCCTACCCCTTTTTGTACCGCTAAGAATAGATTTTACATTTTAAAAGTCTGTTCTTTTGTCTATTTCCCATTTTTGGGTTAATATCTTGTTTAAATAGGACAAGTGTAAGTTGTCTCAATTATATACTGCATCTTCTCATTCTTATTCTTCTTCCTTTGTCTTTACATCAGCAAGTCAGTGCTCTATGCACAGTACAGACAACTGTTTCAAAAATGATTCCTACACCAGTGTAATGGTATGGGAATTTGGAGATCGTCCCTACCCCTTAATAGGCCTAAGGAATTTGAAGCTCTTCCCTGCCCCTTGATAGGCCTAAGGAATTTGAAGATCTTCCCTACCCCTGAATGGGCTTCAAGTGGAACCCAACAGGAGAGGCTTGATTGGGGGGAAGCTTGTTTTTCCAGGAAGGCCCCCACCTTTTGTTATTTTGTAATTAGGCAGTGCATCACAAAGGTTGTGATGTTCTCTGACCCTGAAGAAGAGTATATATACTCTGAGGTAAGGTTTTGCTTTGGGGTTCACTTATGGGAAGAGTTGTGTGATTTGGCCAGAAGAGACTCTGGGTAGCCACTGAGGGCACCCCCCCCCCCCCGAACTGCCCCAGCTTTGAAAACCTAAATGTTGGTGCTTCTGTCTCTGGTAACTAACTATGTATGTATGTAATGGTCAGACAGCTAGAAGCCCCTTCTGTTGGTCTGTTGAATTGTATTATTTTCTGTCTGTATTTTTTGTCTGCTTGTAATTTTTGTTTGTATTTTATGAAATTTAGAGTGCTGACATTTTCCCCTGAACTAAGTGAATTATACGCGTGTGTGTGTGTTTAATTAAAGATTACTGACCCCTTTAAAGTTGCTTTCCTTTAGTAAAGCAGATCAAAGAACCTGTGCTAGCAGTCATCCTGGGTATGCTAGGGTGCTTGCTGTTATAACCAGTGATAACCAATTGTTTCCTATCTGTTAAAAGAAATAATATATTTTATTTTTTGTGATATTATTTGGTGCTCACTAAAATCCAGTACCTCCCAACTCTTTTCTCAAATAAAGTATTTGTCATTTTGTTGTATGTAAATATAAGGCTACTGAGAACTGATCTATAGGTTCTGACATTTCTTAACTATATGCCTTCCTTACCCGCACCATGATATGGAATCACTATATCATCAAAGGTTCCAGTCATGCTTATCACTTCCCTCCCATGTCACTCTCCTCACTGCCTTCTTTCCCCCATTGCTTTCTACTTCTCCATCTGTTTCTTACTCGATTAAGAAGTTAGCTCCTCGTACTATTTTCACTTTTTGTTTTTGTTTTGTTTTCTCTTTCTTGTGGTTTTTCTTTTTTGTTCTGATTCTTCTTTCACAACATGAGTAATGTGGAAATATGTTTAATAAGATTGTACATATATAGCCTATATCAGATTGCTTGCTGTCTTGGGGTTGGGGGGGAAATTTGGAACTCAAAATCTTACAAAAATGAATGCTGAAAACTACCTTTACATGTAATTGGAAAAAATAAAATACTATAAGGTATAAAAAATAGAAAATATAGAAAAGGTAGATCCTTTTGAGAATGTGGACCATCTTGTTTTCTTGTTTTTGTATCCCTAGTGTTTCATACAATTCCTGGTGCCAAGAAAACATTTAATAAATATGTTTATCTATCAACCATCTATTTATTTGGGGCTATTTTCCTTTATGTCTGTCTTTCAGTTGAAGTCATCCCATAATAAAGTATATGTCAACTTAACTTGGAAGCTCTTACTGAGTTCTTCATACTATCTAATTATCAGAAACAGATGTTGCTGTAATTATTTTCATGGTGGCCTTTTTGATCATGAGCATTGCAGGACCGGTTGTCCCATGGAATTATCTTTCACACTACCTCTATTTAATTTTATTTTTTGGAGATTGAATCTCCCTATTTCATGCATGTTTGGAAGGACAGTGGCTGCTACTGAGCCTGATCCCAGTAAAAAATGGCATAGAAACTTGAATCCGCTGTGTTTTTCTGACCGTAGCCAGTTTGCCTCTCCCTAGGTAACCTGGCGGTCCTCCACTACCATGTGCTCATCATATTGGTGCCATTGTTGTTGTCGCTTGTTCTTCATTTTTGAAGAGGACTGTGACATCACAGAGGTGATGCCATGGCAAGCTAGTGAATTGGATTTAAGTGAGGCAGGGCTGTGCAAAGTCACCAGCCTCACTCTCCTCTCACCATCTGAGTCCAGTGGTAAGATATAGATCAGGTCTGGAGATGGCCCGGGATGCAGTGGGAGACTTTGACCTTTTTTAAACTAAGGTCTTTACCAGGTCTCAGTGATTAAAACTAGATAAGAAATGAGGTAGAGAATGTCTTCTTTTACCTAGTTTTTTTTTTAATCAATCTGAGAGGCAAAGCCCCTCAGGGTTTCTGGCCAAAGCAGAGAGACAATTGCTACCTTCCTTGCTTCCTTTCTCCTCTCTGTCTCTCTCTCTTTCTCTCTCTGTCTCTTTCTCTCTTTTATTGGTGCCATATAGAGTACAGACACCCAGTCAGTATTAGTTCTGTTGCACGGCAGAACTCCCAACCTCAAGCAGCCTACCAGCCTCCCCAGCAGCACACACCACTGGTAGTACCAGCACTTGGTTCATGTTGCCTTTACATGAACAAAGCCGCCTCCTTTGTATGTTACTCCTAGCAGGACTTAAGAGTTACCCTTCCATTTGTTTGCATGTCCTTATGTCTTTTGCTTTCCATCAGAATTATAGTTGAATGACAAGATTAATAAAATTCAGCTCACCCAGTAGGCTGGCTATACCTGGCCACTAGACAAAGATTTCACTTTTAAAGTATTGATAGCTAAATCAATGTTTATATAAGCTCTCAAAATTGTGATCCTCAGTGTCTTTTACTGGCTCCTGTTTATACCACTCTGCTTCCATCACCACAAAAACAGAATGGGAGAGAAGGGAACAAGGGCCTTTTTGTATTTTTCTTTGTTTCCTGAATCATCCCAGCTAACCTATTCATCACCAAGTGGCCAAGCTATCTGCTGAATGAGCCTGTCTATATTTAGCTGGGCTGGCACATAGAATGCAGCTATAGGCTGCTCCTGGGGCCATGCTTAAACCCTTTGTAGCCTGGTAGAACCTGCTAGAATTTACATTCCCCTAGTTTTACCTTTGAGAATTTAGGAATCAATAATGCCAAGGCACTAAGTGACAATCAGGATTTGAACGCAACTCCTCTGACTGAGAGCCAGAGTTCTTTCCATGACACTATACAATGTCTATGCACATAGACCCACTGGCTCCTGTATACATTTTGTCAAACCTAACATTATGTTCCATTCCTCAGAAAGCACTCCCAAGTGAGAAGTACAGTTCCATAACAAGTCTAGAATCACAGACAGAATGCTAGATAAAAAAGTAATAAGAAATAAAACCACATAGGTAAGTGGAATCAGGTGGTATGAGGCTTTAAATGCCAGGCAAAGGATTTTGACTTTAAGTCATTGGAGACAATATGTTACTATCATCTGAAACTTTTCCATTTGGCTGTATAGGATGGGAGCAACTCCATTGGCCACATCACTTATTGCTTTATTCTAATGTCAAGGTCAGAGCCAGAAAAGTAGGGTTTCCTTATCTCAGGTTGTCCACTGAGTTTCTGATGAAACCAAGAGCAAATTCCTTAAAGGCTATAACAGGCTATACCTTCACTTTATTAAGAACCGTGGACTTGAGATTTAAAGTGAGGGTTCCCTTCATATTCTAGCCCAAAGCATTCTATAGTTCCTGTTATGATTGTCTCCCAAATTAAGAGCTTTGAAACAGTGGATCCACCTGATTTATGCTCTTTTGAAAAATAAATTAGGATTACTTATTTTCTGCCTAAGCTTTCCTCTTAGGAGTTGCAAGCACATCTTTGTATGCCATTGAGACTTTATATTGCCAATGTGTTTTTGAGCTTATCTCCCGATCCACTTGGACATCAGCTCAGCATGGAAAATCTGGGAAATCCATAAAATGGCCTTTTGAGTTTGAGCTGCTCAAGCTACCTTTCAATGAGCATGTGTGAAGAGCTTGCAAGAGTCTATCTTGGCCAATTTGTTTGCTATCAACTGAGCATACTCAAACAATATCCCATCTCCATCTCATAGTTGTTTGGAGGAAGAAGTTAGTTTAGGGATATGAGTGATATAACTCATACATATCTCATACCTTGGCTCCCTCTCCATTGAGATTCTAATTCTTATTCCAAACTTCATGTGTCTCAAAATGATTCTCATACATGTTAAACATATTCCTTCACCAAAAATCAAATTGATGTCAGTTTTAAAACTCTTCAACAAGCAATTAACAGGATGCTCCTAGTAAGGTCTGAAAAGTCGACTCACCCCATTCAGACTTTTGCATCCAAAGATCATATTGGTAGGAAATCATCACTCAAGCCTTTTTGTCACAAAGGCAAAGACAAAAGGTCTCCAAATCTATCTCAACTAACAACAGTTCACAACATTCACCTCCCATTGTTTGGCTATACCTATAAGGATCACCATTCAAACTCCTTCATAACATTGAATACTCCATGAGTTATTCACCAGAGGGTCTATGGTCAAATGATATACCAATATCTGCTCTTGTATCCTCCTCTGGCTTCTCCCAGAGTCTTTTTCTGGGTCTTAGTAAGGAGGAAGGTCCAAATACAACAAAAGTATGACCGTATCCTGAGGTCCCACTGTAAACTCAAACACTTAATACTGATAAACTCTGTTCTCTCTTCCATCTTTTAGGTAAAGCAAAGTTACTCTCTTGGTTTTTAGATGTTCCCCTTAGAGTAAGACATTAGAATTAACGTAGGCTTATCATTTCCACTAATCCCTTAACACTACTCAAAACTACGCTGTCAGTCCTTCTAAATATTGCTACACTGTCTACATAGATTAAGATGAAGACAACACAACTGAAACCAGGTGCTACATATAAAATACATAATATTTGGATGACCTATGACCCAGCAGTGTTGTGAAGAAAGGACTTTGCAAACCTAACTAATGTCTTAGAAATAGGAGTTGTTAGTGATGGTGGTCATGGTGGTCTTGAAATCTATAAGAATTCTTGGAGGTTTGTGCACTTAGATATGTCTCAGTGGGATTTCCATGCAAATGCATATTATATTCTGGAAATAGCCATCCATTTAACATAGGTTCCCAAAATGGGTGATACTGCCCCTCTGGGGGATGCTGGAATGATGGGGATGGGGTGGTAGTAGCCTCAGGTGCAATTGGGGGATATTGAATAAAAATGAGGGGGCAATGAAAGTATGAGGAAAGAAAAGAAGAAAAATTTGAAAAACCATTCATACATGTTTAACATCACAGAGTTGAAGTCATAGTGATTACATTATTTTCCAAATAAACGTACAAAATGCAAGTTATAACCAATCAGTGGTTAAGTCCACCAACAGGTCTTAACAAGCAAGTGTTGGCAGGCAAGGCTGTCATCCATTATCAGGAAGTCCAGCGTGCATCAGGAGGAATATGTGTATGTAATGACTTGTTTACAATATGATACTATATGATTACATGATGCAATATTATGTCATCAAAATTTCAATGCAGAAAAAACCCACAAATTTACAATAAATTATTAGATGATGTATCATTTTTTAAATGATTCAAATTTTAAAAAACAAACTTTTAAAGGGTTAAAGAAAGTAGATTTCCAGGAGAGGTGCTGAGTAATTTTTTTTTAAAAGGGGGCAGTAGGCCAAATAAGTTTGGGAATCTCTGTATTAGAATGTAAGCTCTTTGAGGGCAGGGACTCTTTTTTTCCCTTTTCTTGACCATTGCTTAACACAATACCTAGCACAGTACAAGCAGAAAGCTAAGTGGTAAGGTGGATTAGAGCCCTGGGCTCAGGAGGACCTGAGGTAAGATATAGCTTCAGATACTTACTCCCTGTGTGACCCTGTGCAAGTCATTTAACCTTTAGCTACCTCAGTTTCATCATTTATAAAATGGAGATGATAATAGCACCTCCCTCCCAGGGGTGCTATGAGGATTAAGTGAGATAACAATTGAAAAGTGGTTTTTTAAAATAAAATGCTATGATGGAAAATGCTATCCATATCCAGAGAAGAAACTGAGAAACTGATGGGATCTGAATGAAGACTGAAGAATACTATTTTCACTGTATTTTTTCATATTTTTTCTTTTTGTTCTATTTTTTCTTTCACAAAATGACTAATATGGAAAGTTATTTTACATGATTGTATATATATATATATATATAAAACCTATATCAAAATTGCTTACTGTCTTAGGAAGAGGGAGGAAAATTTGGAACTCATAATCTTATAAAAACGAATGTCAAGAATGAAATTAAATTTCAATTCAATTCAATTTTAATTAATTAAATTTGATTAAAATTAAAATGCCACACAAATAATGATTATTGCCATTAATTCATTCCATTGGATTTTAGATATGAGGGCAAATAAAGAGAAAATAGGTGTGCTGTTAGTAATCCCCTTCTAAAACTACCTTACATTCATTTTTGCATAACTCACATATGTACTTCTATATGTGTAAGTTGCTCTCACAGTAAATAGATGCACCTTGTGGGCAGGGACTATGAAACACAGTGCCTTGAGGATAGTAGCTACTTAAGAAATGCTTACTGAATTGTTATTTCTGATATAATGTGACCAGCACAATATTACGCCCAGATAACTGATAATGAGTTAGCACCTATGAACCACTCTCCTGCTTTTCGAAGGTAGAAACTTCCAGATTAGAACAGAGAAACACAAATCCCTACCTGAAAGAAATTTACCACCCAAGCTAAGCTACAGAAAACCAGAGCCCATATTTGGCAAAACCCAAGAAAAACAATATCCCTCAAATTCATCTCCTCCTCTCTACTAACACAGGATCCTCACTTCACACAACCCTGTGAGCATAAGCAAAGTGAGATTTGTTGTTGTTGTTGGGCTTTTTTTGTTTTTGGAGTTCAGTTTTCTGGGCTCAGGCTAAATTGTAAACATCTGAAGGATTAATCTCCTTTGAACCCTGATAATTCTCAGCTGTGCTGAGTTAAATAGGCTTCATGCCTTCTGGTTCTCAGTCAATCAGGGGCCTAGCCTTTATTATATATTCTGGGAGGTTGGCATTTTGCTTTGGGTGTTCACTTATGAAAAGGATCTTTTGATTCCCTGGACAGGATTCTGAATAGCTGTTAGCTAAGAATCTTCCAAGTACTCAGAGGTTTGTGCTCCCCCAATCTGGTGGTATATGTAGGTGGTTGTATTACTTTGTTCAGACAGTAGGAGCTCTGTCTGTTAAATTTCTGTGCTAATTTCTCTGCTTGTATTTTCTACTTAATTACAGTAAGATTGTTTACCCCTTTAAAAGTTGTCTTTCCTTTAGCAAAGCAGATCTAAGAACCTGTGCTAGCAGGACATCCTGGGTGTGCTAGGGTGCTTGGTACTACAAACCCCCAGTTTTGGTCCTCATCAGTTCTCTCCTGGATTATTGCAACAGCCTTTTCCTATTTCCACACCATGCCATCTCCATCACATATTCCATCACATACATGGTGATCAGATTAATACTCCTCAAGCATAAGTCTGACCATGCCACTCCCCCCATTCAAAAAACCTCAGTGACTCCCTATTGCCTCAAGGACAGATACAATATCTTCTCTTTAACACTTAAAGTCTTTCACAATCTAACTTAATCTTCTACCTTTCCAGGCTTATTATACATTGTACACTTTCATAGACTATGTTCAGCCTAATTGGTCTGATTGCTGTTCCCTGCACTGGAAATTCCATCACTGGTTTCTGGGCCTTTGCACAATGTCCCCCATGTCTGGAATGCTCATCCTCTTCATATACACTTCTTAGAATCCCTGGGTCCTTTTAAAGCTAAATCAAGAGCCTCCTCTAAATAAGGCCTTTCCTGATCTCCCCCAGTTGTTAGTACTACACCCAAAATAACTTTGCATGTATATTTTTATTTACTTCTCTATGTATGTATTTCTTTCACTCAGTAAACTGTAAGTTTCTGGAAGGCAGAGACTGTTTCACCAAGGGCAATACCCTATACATAGTAGGCACTTAATAAATGCTTCTTGTGGACATATGAAATGCATTATACATTGTTTTTACTTTTTTTAGGTCCAGTGCTAAATTAAATTAGGGTTGTATTTACATGCGCAAAATGAAATGGAAAACTATGTCCTTTAACTCAAGCCAAAATAAAACATAACAATTTTACCTGAAAAAAAAATGCTTCTTGGATCGAATTTAATTAAGCCCATACACAGAAAAGGGCAAAATTATCTGCTTTTAAATTTTTTCTTTGTCATTTTCCTTTGACTTTGCTATTCAAGATGCTATTCAAGAGATCAGAAAGAGTGGGGGAAGAAGCCAATTGAGCAGAGCAGGGCTAAGAACATAGAAGAAGCCTGAGGAAGGGGAAGAAGCAGATGATCTAACAGGAGACTCGGGTTCATGGGGCCACTGGGAGCCATTTACCCAAGAGAGAACCCGGCTTGTTGATGGAGACATCTCTAGGCTGCTGCAGCTGCCCACAGCAGCTGCTGACGTGGCTTGGCTGGAGCCCTCAGGGATTCTCAATGTTTTTTCACTGCCTTCCTCTAGCTCACCAGCAAGAGCTTGTTGGCTAATATGATTCTGGTATCTGAGTGAAGTCCACAGATAGCAGCTGAAAGCAGAGATAAGAAGAATGAAATGAGCCATCAGGGAGATTGGAGTCGGTGCTGGTCAATGACGACAATATGTTGATTTCACTGCCTTTAAAACACAAAGGAAGGGAGAGCTCCAGACCTGATCAATAACCAAAACGAAAAAACCAGTAGGGAGATTATTTCTGTGTCCTTAATAATTACCATTAAGGAAGAAGCATGCATACTTCCTCACTTCCTCTAACCTCTTCTTTTAAAGGGGTTCAATGGGCTTTGAAGAGATGCTATATCTTATAATTCTGATAGGCAAAAAGGCCTGGATTCAAAGCCTTTCTTTGCCATATACTGACAGGCCCCCCCCCCCACGCACGCACACACACACGTGCACACACGCGCGCACACGCGCACACACACACACACACACATACACACATACCCACACACACACCCACACACCCACCCACACACCCACACACCCACACACCCACACCCACACACACACCCACACACACACCCACACACACATACACACACATACACACACATACACACACACATACACACACACATACACATACATATTAAGGAGTTCATGTAATCTATATATAAAGATATAGATTGTGTGCATATATGTATGAATATGAATATGTACACATGTGCATATATGCATGGGTTTTTGTAGATGCATGAGCATGTACATATGTATGTGCTAATATGTATATATCTATGTGTATATACCTTCGTATATATGCTGATTATTTTACATTATGTCTGTATACATGAATATGCACACAATGTATATGTGAATATATATCTGTGTATGTGAATGTGCATATATATGTGTATGAATGTGTATATTTGTATATATATATGAATGTGTGTATGTATGTATGTGTGTGAATGTGTACGTGTGTATGTACTGTGTGTATGTATGTATATATGATGTATGTGTGATTGTATATATATAATGTGTATGTGTATATATATGAATGTGTATTGTATATATAGGGTATGTGTGTATGTATGTATATATATATGAATATGTATATGTGTATATATACACACACACACATAGCTTCTTTGATCATTCTTTCTGAGTAGGGCTAATGTGATATACAGTGGAAAGGGCACTAGATACACAGTCAGAGGAGCAGGATAAAAATCCTAACTCTGCATGTGATCTCAAGCAAATAAGTGGCAAAGCCAAGGCTCAAAATTCAAGTTTTCTGACTTCCAAACCAGAGCCAGTGCACTGTAGTGGGGAGAAAATGTTGGGTTTAGAATCAAAAGACCTGGTTCAGATATCAGCTTTGCCCCTTTTAACTTAATCTCTCTGTGCCTCAGTCACTGATGACCTCTGTGTCATCAGTAGAATGAGATGCTTGGACTAGTTGACTTCTAAGGTGTCTTCCAGTTGTAAATTACAACCCTGTGATTCCTGATATTGGTTGAGGAGGTTGAGAATGGAGGCAGAAGAAAGAAGGGGGTAATTAATTTTTTTTTTTAAGCAATTGGGGTTAAGTAACTTGCTCAAGGTTACACGGCTAGTCATTATTTATGCGTGGGGGCTCATTTTCTGAGGCCGGATCTGATCTCGGGTCATCCCAACTCCGAGGCCGGCGCTCTTACTCACTGCGCCACCTAGCCGCCCCTTTTAGGGCAATTGGGGTTAAGTAACTTGCCCAAGATTACACGGCTAGGTTTTTTTTGTTCGTATGGATTAAGTGTCAGAGGCCGGCTCCGAACTCAGGGCCTTCTGATTCCAGGGCCGGCGCTCTATTCACTGCGCCAGGGGTAATTAATTTTTATTTTTCCAATGAATAAAAATCCATTTTCCCCCTCTCCTACCATCTACCATTAAAAAAAGGAGAGAAAACCTTTTACATAAAAAAGCATAGTAAATCAAAACAAATTCCTCCAAAAATGTAAGTCTCATTTGTCACCTCTCTGTCAGGTGGTGGGTAGCATGCTTCATCATGAATCCTCTGGTCTGGTCATTGCTTTGATCAGAGTTCTTAAGTCTTTCAAAGTGACTTATTTTTACAGTGTTATAATTATATAAATTGTTCTCTTGGTTCTGCTCTCTTTATTCTATATCAGTTCATACAAGTCTTCCTAGGTTTCAATAAAATCAGCCCACTCCTCATTTCTTGTGGGATAATAGTATTTCATTCACTCATATACCACCAATTATACAGTCATTCCCCAATTGATGGGTATCCCCTAAGTTTCTGGTTCTTTGCCACTACAAAAAGAACTGTTATTAATAACCAATTCTATTATTCATTAGTAATTCATAAATTAATATTTATTGTAGTAATTATTAATGTTACTATTTTTGTGTGGGTGGGTCCTTAAGAAAAGGGAATTTTTTTGTCTTTATTAATTTATTTGTTTACTTTTAGTTTACAAGATTCAGTTCCACAATTGTGTTTCAAATTTTCTCCCTTCCTCTCTCCTCCCCCCGCCATGGTGGCATGCAATCAAGTGTAGGATCTACAAATACTTTCACGTTAGACATTAGTCAGGTTATAAAGAAGGATTGTAACCAATGGAATGAACAATGGGAAAGAGGAAACAAAACCAAACAAGAAAAAGAAAGAGAGCAGGTAGGTTGCTTCAGTCTGCATTCAAACTCTGTTCTTTTTAGTTCTTTCTCTGAATGTAGACATCTCCTTCCATCATGAGTCTTTTGGAGTTGTCTTATAACCTTGCATTGCTGAGAAGAGTCCAGTCTATCAAAGTCGGTCATCACACATATGTTGTGTCTGTAATTCTGTACAAATTTCTCCTGGTTCTGCTCTTCTCACTCAGCACTCACTTCTTACTCTCCAGGTAAATATGAAGTCCGTCTGCTCCTCATTTCTTATAGCACAATAGTAATCCATTACATTTATATACTGCAACTTGTTTAGCCATTCCCCAATTGATGGGCATCCCCAGAAAGGGGAATTTTTAAAGGAGATAACACAGTAGAGAAAAGCCCAGGCTACAGTCCCAACAACTGGCAGCAGATAAGAGAGTAGGCAAGATGCCCTGCCCAGAGTCTGAAAGCTCACAAATGACCAAAATATTAATTTCTTTGCTTCCCATGTTCAAGAATTCAGCACCCCAAGCTCAAGGAGAGAAGGGCTTCCATGCCACCTTTTGGTCACTAAAGGAGCTGCTGTCCTGTTGATTAGGAAACTGAAATAAAGTCCTGAATTATAAAATTACATGAACTCCTTAGCTCCAAGATTCTTTAAAAAGGAAAGGTTTTAGTGAAAGGTCTGGAGAACAAATGATGAAGCATACCTTCATTGGTGATTAGAGTGCTGGACTTGGAATGAGGAGGACCTGACTTCAAATTCCATCTCAGACACTTACTATGTGGCCCTGGACTAGTGACTTAACCTCTCCTATTCTTGATCTGCAAAATGAAAGGATTAAACTTTGGGTGTGGAAATGGATTTCAGGTGGTCTGTGAATTTGGATGGGGGAAAAATGACATCTCGATTTTCACTAACCCCTAACTGAAAATATTTCCTTTGGTTATTTTTTGAAATTTATTTTAATAAATTCATTAATTTTTAGTTTCCAACATTCCCTTTTATAAGATTTTAAGTTCTAAATTTTCCCCCTTTCCTCCCCTTCTCCCTCCCCAAGATAACATGCAACCTGATGACATAGGGTATATACATACAATTATATTAAACAGATTTCTACATTAGTTGTGTTGTAGAAGAAGAATCAGAATAAAAGAGAAAAACCTTGAGGAAGAAAAAAAAATCCTCCTTCAAAAAAGATCCATAGAGATCTCTTTACTATAATGCCAAAGAGGTCCGTAACACAAAAAAGGCGCTGAATCCCTAGACTAGGTGAATTCAAAGTCAGTTCCAACTCTATATGATATGATACATATGATCCTATAATCTTGGCTTGTTTTTTTTTTTTTTTTTTTTTTAGCATTTTGGAGCGGGGAAGGCAAGGCAATTAGGGTTAAGTGACTTGACCAAGGTCACATGCTAGTAAGTGTTAAGTGTCTGAGATCAGATTTAAACTCATGTCCTCCTGACTCCAGGGCCAGTGCTCTATTCACTGTGCCACCTAGCCACCCCTGATCTTATAATTTTTATAGCAAAGAGAAGGGAGTACATTGAGGCAGGGTGTTATACACATTGTCAGATAAGGTCTACTTACTATGTTAGATAGTATTGTCAATCATTTTTCATCTTAAGGAGGGTTCAGTCTGTAGGGGAAGGTTTGAGTTTTGTTTGTTTTTGTTTCCCCCTAGAAAAATAATTATGATGCAAAGACAAAAAGCATTAACCTAACTTTCTTGTTTTTTTTTTATTTTTAAAAAGGAGCTCATTTGTCTGAATTATCAAGAACCACAAAATACCCTTCCTGTTCTTAAAGTGTCAACTTTGTCTTTCCTCCTCTCTAAAAAAGTAATTTAATGTCATCTTTCAATTAAAAAAAAAAGACACGAAACCTGTAAAGGACTTCAAATAAGATTCAATTCAATCCACCACAAATTTATAGATTAAAAAATTTATTAAGAACTTACTAGGTGCCAGGCACTCTCCTAAGTGCTAAAGAGACAAATACATATAAGCAAGACAATTCTTGCCCTCAAGGAACTGATATTTTTTTGGAGGAACAAAATATATAAAGGGGAACTTTTAAAAAAAGGAAAGGCAAAAGGGTGTGCACTAGTTAGCAGCAACTTGACATAGACGTGGGTGGGAAGTGCTGGGTCTGGGCAAGATAAGGGCAAAGCTGGTCTATCGAAGCCCAGGGTGATGCTAGGGCACAGTTTAGTTTTCTGACAGGGAAGAGGTAGAGATATTGGCCAGAATGGAGTCTCTGATACAGACTTATCAGGTGATGAGGGGAAGGCACTTTATTTCTCTATGCTCTATGTGATTCTCTAAGATTCTAAGTTGTAAAGAAGGTTCCCCCTGCACTGCTAGAGGTAGTTCTCTTCTCTGAGAGCAGCTCCCTGCACAAGTGAAATCACAAACTATGATCCCTAATCCTACCCTAATACAAATTTGATGGAATTAGATGATAGCTTAGTTATTGTCTGTCTGACAAAGTTGATTGGCCACAGTCCTGGTGGTTTCTCTCTCCTTTTTTTGGAGGCAATTATGGGTAAGTGACTTGCCTAGAGTTATGCAACTAGTAAGTGTCTGAGGTTACATTTGAACTCAGATCCTCCTTACTCCAGGGCTCTATCCATTGTGCCACCTAGCTGCTCCCTGGTGGTCTTTTTTTGTAAATTGAGACACACTCTACAAAATGTCCCTAAAAAATCAAAGGAGGAGATAGCTCAAAGGAATGTGACCTCTAGAAGCCTGGGAGAAAATCATCCACAAAGGAAGAACACAGTTCTTGAGAGATAACTTGTTCCTCCACTATGGAGAGGAAAGAGGGGATTTTTCTATTCTCCTTCTCCCTTTCCCCTTTGGCTAGGAGGCCTTTTGTTGTTATTGAGAGACAGCTTTCTTGGCCCAGAGATGAAATGTCATGCATGTAATAACAGCTAGGATACATTGTTATGAGTCATTTTAATTGTTTATTTGTTTGTTTTTGCTTTTTGGAGGGGAGAGGGCAAGGCAATTGGGGTTAAGTGACTTGCCCAAAGTCACACAGCTAGTATGTGTTAAGTGTCTGAGGCTGGATTTGAACTCAAGTCCTCCTGACTCCAGGGCCAGGCCTCTATTAACTGTACCACCTAGCCGCCCCAAAATATGAAACTTTTTTTTTTTTGCTTTTTAGAGGGGTGAAAGGCAGAGCAATTGGGAATAAGTGACTTGCCCAAAGTCGCATGGCTAGTAAGTGTTAAGTGTCTGAGGCTGGATTTGAACTCAGCTCCTCCTGAGTCATTTTACTTGTGTTCATTCTTCACGAAACAACCTTACCGGTCTTTCACTCCCAGTTTTTTTTTTTTAAATTAAAGGAGCCATCCTTTGGTTCACTTCTTTTTAAAATTTATTTTATTTATTTATTTGTCTTTTTGCAGGGAGGGAGGGCAGGGCAGTTGGGGTTAAGTGACTTGCCCAAGGTCACACAGTTAGTACATGTTAAGTATGTGAGGTCAGATTTGAACCCAAGTCCTCCTAACTCCAGGGCCAGTGCTCTATTCACTGTGCCACCTAGCTGCCCCTGGCTCACTTCTTAAACATCTCTAATCACTGAATGGGCATTGCCTCAAAGTGAGAACTTGAAAGACCTTAGCTTAAAAAGGCCAAGGTCTCCCACTGCATCCTGGGCCATCTCAAGTTTTCCTGATCTATATCTGACCACTGGACCCGGATGGCTCTGGAGGAGAAAGTGAGGCTGGTGACATTCTATAGTCACTCAAATCCAATTCACCTGGGAGTTAAGGCATCACCTTCCTGATGTCATGGTTTTCTTGGCAAAGATACTCAAGTGGTTTGCCATTTCCTTCTCCAGCTCCTTTGACAGATGAGTAAACTGAGGCAAATAGGGGTAAGAGACTTGCCCAGGGTCACACAGCTAGTAAGTGTCTAAGGCTGTATTTGAACTTAAATCTCCCTGACACCAGGCCCAGTGCTCTATCCCCTGCACCACTTAGCTGCCTCCCCAACTATGTTGACCCCCTCCCCCCACTCTAATTCAATGAACTCCAATGGCTCTCTTATTACCTTCAGTATCAAATACGAAATCCTCTGTCTTTTAAAGCCTTTCATAATCTGGACCCCGCTACCTTTCCAGTTTTCTTACACCTCACTTCTCTCTCTACACTCTATAGTCCAGTGATGCTGGCCTATTCCTCAAACATGACACTCCTTCTTTAGGCTTTAGGTACTTTTCCTGGTTTTCCTCCCTGCCTGGAATAATCTTACTCCTCATCTCTGCCTCCTGACTTCCCAGATTTCCTTCAAGTCCCAGCTAAAATTCCACGTTCTACAAAAAAGCTTTTTGCAGTCCTCCTGAATGCTAATGCTAGCTCTCTCTGTAAATGATCTCAAGCTTATC